>SJXQ01004382.1:0-263601 GCA_006408695.1 Aepyceros melampus | reverse complement strand
AAAAAGAAACTACTTCAGTATTCTTAAGAATCCCATGGACAGTATGAAAAGGCTAAAAGATAGGGCACTGAAAGATGAACTCCCCAGGTCAGTAGGTACCCAATAAGCTAATGGAGATCAGTGGAGAACTAACTCCAGAAAGAATGAAGAGATGGAGCCAAAGCAAAAACACCCACTTGTGGATGTGACTGGTGATAGAAGTAAAGTCTGATGCTATAAACAGCAATATTGCATAGGAACCTGGAAAGTTAGGTTTATGAATCAAGGCAAATTGGAAGTGGTCAAACAGGAGATGGCAAGAGTGAAAATCAACATTTTAGAAGTCAGTGTACTAAAATGGACCGAAATGGGTGAATCTAACTCTGATGACCATTATATCTACTACTGTGGGCAAGAATCTCTTAGAAGAAATGTAGTAGCCATCACAGTCAACAAAAGGGTCCGAAATGCAGTACTTGGATGCAATCTCAAAAATGACAGAATGATCTCTGTTCATTTCCATTCAATATCACAGTAATCCAAGCCTATGCCCCAACCAGTAATGCTGAAGAACCAGAAGTGGAATGATTCTATGAAGACCTACAAGACCTTCTAGAACTAACACCCAAATAAGATGTCCTTTTCATCATAGGGGACTGGAATACAAAAGTAGGAAGTCAAGAAATACCTGGAGTAACAGGCAAATTTGGCCTTGGAGTACAGAATGAAGCAGGACAAAGGCTAATACAGTTTTGCCAAGAGAATGCACTATAAGATAAATAACCCTATTTCCAATTTCCAGATTTAAATACTGAGGCTCATAGGGCTTGGACAACTTTACTTGTATCACATAGTTAATAAATGGCATAGCCAGGATTACAATTAATCTCTCTCTCTCTCTTAAGTGGAATGATTCTATGAAGACCTACAAGACCTTCTAGAACTAACACCCAAATAAGATGTCCTTTTCATCATAGGGGACTGGAATACAAAAGTAGGAAGTCAAGAAATACCTGGAGTAACAGGCAAATTTGGCCTTGGAGTACAGAATGAAGCAGGACAAAGGCTAATACAGTTTTGCCAAGAGAATGCACTATAAGATAAATAACCCTATTTCCAATTTCCAGATTTAAATACTGAGGCTCATAGGGCTTGGACAACTTTACTTGTATCACATAGTTAATAAATGGCATAGCCAGGATTACAATTAATCTCTCTCTCTCTCTTCTTCCATAAGAACTCACACATATCTCTTTGATACTTGTTGCAACCTCAGTACCTAATGGACACTTTCTAAGTATTCTTCAGTGCATATTATTACAACTTACTTTCTCAGCTGTATGTAAGACCTGACTATCTTTTTAATATTTGTTGCTAAATGAGCATAAGAGAATCTGTTTCTTGTATCCATTCATTATTTATTCATTCAGCAAATAGTTATGAGGCCCTACTAAGTTCCAGGCACCAGTAACATGAGTGAGTAAATAAAAACAAAGATTCCTGTCCTTGTGGATCTTATTGTAAAGGAAGAAGTGATACAATAAGTAGTACATTCAATAAACAAACAAATTATTAAAGATGTCAAAGAAAGATTCATTGACTCAGAGCAGATGAACGATTTAAACATCCATGAACCCACAAAGTTAAGAATCATGACTACATGGAATTAGAGTTTTTATAGGTACAATATTTTTGAAAATATTAAATTGATGTACTTTTCATTCATCTTAAATCATAATACCCTAGGGCTCTCCTACCCTAATGGGTTTCAGTGCCTCAGAGAAAGGGCATCATCTAGAATAACAAAACCTATGCTTCGTGTTGACTGTCAAATTAGATTTATTTTGAGTCTATAACAAGATAATAGTTCTGATAGTTGGGCCTTGTCAAAAAAGAAAAAAGAAATTCTCAACTCCTTCTCCATATCAACAGACAAATCTGGTGACTGCATACGGTGACTGCATACAAGGGCTTTTCTATATGACTTTGGCAGAAAAAATTCAGAATAGAACATGACATAAGTTTCCATCAAAGGGAGATAGAGAATGCTTCCTAGGGCACCAGCAGTTAGAGTTCTTATTTCTCATCAATCCCTATTCACTTTTGAGGACCAATCCTGAAAGGGAATAATAAAAACACAAGATATATTGACATGGAATGTCACAAGCAGGTTTCTACTTTCAACTTGAAAAAAAAATGCAACTGCCAAGGTGTTGAAAGTTGAACCATAAAGAAGGCTGAGCATCAAAGAATTGATGTTTTTGAACTGTAGTGTTGGAGAAGACTCTTGACAGTCCCTTGGACTACAAGGAGATTGAACTTGTCAATCCTAAAGGAAATCAACCCTGACTATTCATTGAAAGGACTGATGCTGAAGCTGAAGCTTCAATACTTTGGCCGCCTGATGCAAAGACCTGAGTCACTGGAAAAGACCCTGCTGCTGGGAAAGATTGAAGGCAGGAGGAGAAGGGGATGACAGAGGATGAGATGGTTGGATGGTATCATTGACTCAATGAACATGTGTTTGAGCAAGCTCTGGGAGTTGGTGATGGACAGGGAGGCCTGGCGTGCTGCAGTCCATGGGGTCACAAAGAGTCAGATGCAACTGAGTGACTGAACAACAACCAAAGTGTACCCTTTTGAGGTGGCAAAGCTCTGCAGATATAATTGGCCACAGGACATAGTCAAAAGGTAACTCCTTCAGGCTGATCCACCTTCCCAGAACCCAGGATGGTGTATAATGGATTGTCTATGAAATGGGAAAGATTTTAAAGTGTCTCTTTGATATTACAAATGGTAGCTGAGAATTAAGAACCAAGAAATTGCCACTGATATGCTAGAGTAATTTTTAGGTTCTCCTTTACAGTTGAAATGAGGATGATAAGCATCCATTTAATATTATCATAGCTGATAACAAGGAGAATCACCTGGGCCAGAAAAAGCCAAATGAGACCAAATTCTAGAGTGTGAAATGGGAGGTGGAAAGGAGAGGAGCTAGACCCCACTGTGTGGAAAGAACAGTTTCACCAGCTGTAAACTTGAGAGACATACAGAGAACGATGTTCAGTTACCATGCTGGACAAGAATGATCTCAATGGAGCCCAAAAGAACCCAGGGGATAGTTAAACCACCCATCCTCACTCACTCCAGCTTTCCTTTCTGCATCATCATGAGTACACAAAAGCTCTTCATCTATTTTGAGGAAGGACAAGGAAACCTTTTGGGAGGAAATTAACATATATGAAAGTTACTTTCAAATATTAATTTATGAATATGTATCTAAAAGAAACTCAGATAATCTGAGAGACAGTTTAAAATTAGCAGTGAAAGACATGCCTAAAATTAAGCTATTCCCAGCCAACCTTATGCAGCTAGAAACAATAAAGCTGAGTTGTAGTATATAAATCTTGATCCCTGGATAAAGATTTAGCTCCTGACTCAGCTATTAGAATTTATCCTGCCTTATTCTGTATGCACATAGAGCCAACTGATTTTACTTTGGCACACTTGGGGAGTGCAATTGCTATTTTGGTAGGTGTCCAGATATTAAGAACTTCTGTTTATGACTTCTGAGAGATGTATTTTGGAAGGAAGAAGAGTTCTTTTGCCTGTTGAAGTACTTACAAGCTCTTTGATAAAAATTGCTTAATAAGCTACATTTAAGATTTACTTAAGAGAGAAGAAGAGCTTACGGGCAGAACATAGCTCAATTTCCTTCTTTTCTTGCCCATTTGTCACAAGAGCTCTCTCATTGGTCTAAACTTCTTCTTCGAATAAACTGAAATCTTTCCCATGCTGGTATCTATTCTTTCCAGTGTCTACCTAGACACATATAGACCTCTTCCCAAATCATGTGCTGACCTCCATCTGCTCAGAGACTTCCTCTCTGAGAATCACTCAGGTTTTTAAGTCTTTCTAATTTTTTTCCCTGTAACAAGTTATTGTTGATAAAACATTTTCTTCTTCACGTGTGTTTCCAAATTTTAGTAAGTTTTATTCTAAATCTGACTCAGCAATTAAATCTGAGTGCAGAAAGCTTTAGACATCTGAAAAAAGTTCTTTCATTCACATTTCCAGAGAAGGCAATGGCACCCCACTCCAGTACTCTTGCCTGGAAAATCCCACGGGCGGAGGAGCCTGGTATGGTGTTGCTACGAGTCGGACATGACTGAGCGACTTCACTTTCACTTTTCACTTTCATGCATTGGAGAAAGAAATGGCAACCCACTCCAGTGTTTTTGTCTGGAGAATCCCAGAGACGGGGGAGCCTGGTGGGCTGATGTCTGTGGGGTTGCACAGAATTGGACACAATTGAAGTGACTTAGCAGCAGCAGCAGCAGCAGCATTCACTTTTCAAGCCAAAGAGCAGCAGGAACACATTTTAATTGAGTAATGTTGTGTTTATTGCCTGATGGCAAGAAGAAAGAGCTCCGCCCTGGGGAACACCATGGCTGAAGTGGGTGGGAGAAGTATTGAAAAGAGGTTCATTGCAGGATTTGAAATTAAGTCATCTGGGAGATGATTCAAGGAAGTGAGACTTTGCTCTGCATGGGATGCTGCTAGGAAGCTGGGATAATTCTGTGATTGGGTATCTTAATAATTCTCACCTAGAATGTAAGCACCCGGTGATTTGTGAAAAAAAAAAGAAAGAAAGAAAGAAAGAAAAGAAAGCAGCAGTCAATGCTGCTTTAACTATTATGGAGAATGTTTGGTCATTTTTCTGGTTTGGACAATGTTCATGTTTCTATCTGCATTCAACAATGATTACAGTGTCATTGCCTTGATCAGTTACAGTCTCAGAAAGGATGATGTTGATGTTTTGTGAAATATTTTATGTTCAACAGGAGCAAACCAAGGCTCACCTGTGTGTGTTTGAGGCTAGTTTCTGCCTTTCAGGCCTGCTTTTCTCTCTTTATGTTCATTCATTCACTCACTAGACGTGGTTTTTCAAAACTTATAATTATTTAATTTGTTGTTTTGCTCACTTAATATTTTTTCCTATTCTTTATTCTAGAAAATAAGCTCTATTAAGATAGATATCATGACGAATTGGCTCTTAATTTTATCCCAAGTGACTTCTCAGTGCCACGGAACAAAGCACCCAACAAACGGAGCAATCTTGGAATGTCTCAGATCAGACAGATATTCACTTAAATCTTATGGCTCAGAGTTCTGAAGAAATGAGAATGGTTCGAAAGTCAGCCAGTTATTCCCAGCTTCAAAAAACAAAACTTTCCAATGAAAAGCTTTTAAGATATGTTCTCAGAAGCTAACCATTAGGGTATACTTCTTTGTGACACTATTTGTTTCAGAGAATCTGCCAAGCTATTTAAAACATCAAATTATCAGAGTTCCATTATCCCCCAGAGAGAAGCCCACTTGTAGGTGCCTTGGGTATTCACAAGCAAGGTTTGAGAAGCATTAACTTATACTGTCATTTAAGAGGGGAAATCATTCAGCTACGATGGTCTAGTTGATTAGAACATTGGAGAACCAAAAAGATCCTTCATCAAGAAAAATATTCTAGAATACATTGCTTTTCACACATGATTTCAAGACCTTTCAGTAACTGATGGATTGATATTTAACTCAGATTAGATTCTTTTGAAGAATAATAACTTTCTCACATGTGTTAGACCACATATGTATTTTGGTTGTTTTGGTAGATGGAAAGCTTTCTGAGAATAGATTTGTAATTAGAGAAGCAAAGGTCTTACTGACTTTTGAGAAACATCACCACTAACATCCTAGTTTTCAATGACCTGTCACAGGGGTGACTAATTGATTCTCTCATCCAAATAAGATCCTCTGCATTAGATACTTTGTCAGATGCCATAGAAAGAGTGCTGCTGCTGCTGCTGCTAAGGCGCTTCATTCGTGTCCGACTCTGTGCGACCCCATAGATGGCAGCCCACCAGGCTCCCCCATCCCTGGGAGTCTCAGTAGTGAATAGTAGATGTAATTTTTTCTATTTGAGATTTGAGTCACAAAAGAAAACTTTCTAAACAAGGAATTTCCTGTGAGCTGAGTGTTACAAAAGGAGACGTATACAAAAATCCCTAGAGCAATATACAGAAGGTGTATCCAGACTCACAGGGTCACAGACAGAGGGAAGCAGCACAGGGTAAAAAACAGGGAAAATAGCATTAGCTGAGATATCTTCGCATGTCTTTAGACTTGTATATTTAAATCTTACATTTGTGATTCCAAATCTTAATATAGTCTTAAGGTTTCATTTCTTAATGTAAAAATGAATTGTCAATATCCCTACAGTGATATTAACTATAGTTTTACAAGATGTTACCATTGAGGGGAAGTGGGTAAAGGGTACACAGGATCTTTTGTGTGTAAATCTACAAGTATCTCCAAATCAATGTTTGCTTTCTAAAAAAATGAAATATATTTTGCAGAAATGTGTTTCATGTGCTGGAGAGAAGATTTTGAGTTAGCAGACAACTCAGCCATCATAACTTCAAAAACTGCAATTCTCAGCTAATAGGATGTCTGGCTCATATTAATTGCTCTTCACAGCTTTGGTGATTGAATGAATGACTGCAAATTCTTAGTGAGCAGGCAGTCTGCTAACATCAACTGCAAAGTCTTGGTCATTATAGTGAAATATTCACTTAGTATTTAAGAGGGGCTCTTAGGAGGTCAGCCAGCCAATTCCATTTTCAGAGATTACACACATAATAGCTTCTGTGAGTCATGAACACTTTTTTTTAACTAGAAATTGTAATTCAAGTCAGATTGTTTATATTTCTCTCTTTAATATTTTATCCTTTATTCCTAACAAGGCCTGGCCCAGACATCAAGGGACCATGTAAATATAGTTGACTGAATTATTAAAAGGATTCTCTCTGAGCACCTCAAGGACTACACAATGCTTTTTCAGTTAACATTTCCATCTAAGCAAGGAAGGTCAGGACCACACTTCAACCACAAAGATTAGACTTGGCATAGTCAGCCATGATAATATGAGCCCTGGGATTCATGGCTTGGTTTCCCTGGAAAATGTAATTAATAACCCATAGTTACTAAACTTCTAATCTAAATGTATTTGGGGATCTGCTTTTTCTCCTATACCTCTATATCCTACACTGAAAGCAGATGAACCCATGTTTTCTCCATTTCTCCAAAATGAGCTGAACTTCTGACCTGGGTTTTTAAAATGTTCACATTAATTAATTTATCAACACTGCAATCATCCACCTACCCATCCAGGAGGAGGAGGAGAAGGTAATATTTATTATCTACTCACCATATGTCAGGCAGTGTGCTGAAATTTTTATAAAATCTGTATTATTTCATTTAACTTTTACAAAAAGGCATTATACCCATCTTATGGATGATTAAACTAAGGTACAGAAAGATTAATTGCCTTGATTAAGATCACTTGGCCAGTGTTGGTAATTCCCAAATTTAAATCTCCCATTCTGACTTCTCTCTCTTGAGCTTTGGATTCATGCATCCAATTTCACACTTGAACATCCCCACCTAATAAATACCGCACAGCCAAAATGTTGATCACCCTCATCTCTGCCTCCATAAAACCTTTGCTCCCTTCTATCCACCAATCAGTGACTGACAGCTAGTGACTGACAACCTACTCTCTCAGGCTAAAAACGGTAGAGTCCACCTGAACATCTCTTTCCCTCTCACCTGACATCCTAACCATCAGCATATCCAGTCATCTCTACCTTCCAATAGGTCCAGAATGTGGCCATTTTTCACCATCTCTAGTGACTGGAGTAACTGAACTTAGTAAGTGAGTTACAGTTGGTCAGTGTGACTTCAGGAATACAGCCTTTTAATGGCCTTGGAAAATAATAACCAGAAGTATTAACCTTCTCTAACAAATGATAAAGACTGTCTCAGGAAAAACAAATGTTACCCTAATCTAAATTTCAAAGATCTTGTTTTATCTATTTATCATGGGCTCATAGAAAGACAGAAACATGAGCTGTTTTTAATACTGTTATAACCCCAGTATGTGGCACATAGTGTCAGTTCAATAACTATTTATTGAATAAATGAATTTTAATTCTCTTTATCTGTTTAGAAATGTTTATATTAGTCAAAAATTAGAAACAATATAAATACCCAGTAATAAGAGATTGGATATATAATTTATGGAACATTAATACAATGAAATAAAATCCCTGTTAGGTAGAAGTATATCTACTGGCTTGGAAGACACTCAAAGTATGCTGCTTCATTACCGAAGTAAACTGTAAAAGGTTTATATCTAATATAACACCATGTTTTAAATACAAGGACAGATGAATGGATAGACAGAGAGGAGGGATGGAAGAAGACCAGGAAGGAAGGAAGAAAGGAAAGGGAAGGGAAGGAAGGAAAGGAGATATTTAAAGGAAGAAAGACAAAACAGTAATCAAGAAGGGTATTTTCTAAAATGCTTTCTCTAGATGATAGTTATAAATAATCTATTGTTTATTTTTATGCTTTTGCATTAGTAAAATGGATTACTGCATGCACAGTAATCCTTTTTTTTTTAATGTCTGGTATAGAAAGTCAAATTTTATTGGCAACTTCATGTTTTATAAATTAATTGCAATATGTTGAGAGTAATTTTTTTCATTGCTGCAAATACAAAAAATCCTCCAAACCAAATAAGCATCTATTTACTAGTATGTTCAACTATTGTCTCAGAAAAATTTCCACCGAAGTATATGTGTATGATAGCTTTATGGATTTTGCAAATTAGATTCAGTTCCTTTCTAAATGCAATTCCTGTACAACAGTAGGTATCCAATGGTAACTAAGCAGGGTATTTGAACAATGCATAAATATTTCATAGTGTGTGAAGAGCCACAAATGTCGAACTCCAAAATGTCTGCAAACATGCAAGATTTCCAGCTCCAAGAGTGTAATTACTGTCTTGGGATTTGTGGAGTGTTTTGTTGAAGATTCTTTTTATTTTGATAAAATGATGATCTTGCAAGAAAAATGATACTCTAACTCTCATGTTAACTTCAATGATCCTGATCAAGGAGAAAGATTCCTTTTGTAAATCATTTAAGAGAACACTACCTAAAGCTTTTTGTTATCCAATAAAATCAAAGTTTTCCTCTCCAATGGGCCCCTCACTGTCTGGGAAAAAAGGTTTATATCACAATAGACTGACAGCTTCAAAATCACATATTATTGGCAATGGGCTGCTGTCACTCTTTCAGTTCAGTTCAGTTGCTCAGTCGTGTCTGACTCTTTGCGACCCCATGAATCACAGCACGCCAGGCCTTCCTGTCCATCACCAACTCCTGGAGTTCACTCAGACTCATGTCCATCGAGTCGGTGATGCCATCCAGCCATCTCATCCTCTGTCATCCCCTTCTCCTCCTGCCCCCAATCCCTCCCAGCATCAGAGTCTTTTCCAATGAGTCAACTCTTTGCATGAGGTGGCCAAAGTACTGCAGTTTCAGCTTTAGCGTCATTCCTTCCAAAGAACATCCAGGACTGATCTCCTTCAGAATGGACTGGTTGGATCTCCTTGCAGTCCAAGGGACTCTCAAGAGTCTTCCCCAACACCACAGTTCAAAAGCATTAATTCTTCGGCACTCAGCTTTCTTCACAGTCCAACTCTTGCATACATACATGACTACTGGAAAAATCATAGCCTTGACTAGACGGACCTTAGTCGGCAAAGTAATGTCTCTGCTTTTGAATATACTATCTAGGTTGGTCATAACTTTCCTTCCAAGGACTAAGCGTCTTTTAATTTCATGGCTGTGATCACCATCTGTCGTGATTTTGGAGCCCCCCAAAATAAAGTCTGACACTGTTTCTACTGTTTCCCATCTATTTCCCATGAAGTGATGGGACCATGTCACTCTTTAGGCTAAATTCAAAGTAAATGACTATCTCATGCTCCTTTTCTCACATGCACATTACAGAATAAAGATTTAAAAAAATGATAATAAGCCAACAATTCAGAAACCAATTTCTAAATCAGAGGGAAATTCTAGTGAGAATGCTTTTTTATGCAGTTGGTCAATCTTTTGACTTAAGAATAAAAGAATATGAGAGGTAAGACTGCTGTTTAACATACAACTGAGAGATAGCTATCAGGCAATAGAGACATATAAAATTCATGGCTCACACTGATGGAATGAAAAGGCAGAGAGCAAGGTGAGAAATCTGCAAATTGTGTGGACCACCCAGGAAACAACCTGCATCTCCAAGAAGTTCCAAACATAGGACCCTAGACAGTTTCTTACATCTGACACTGGTGGGGTCTCTCTTCCAGATGAAGGCTATAATCAGTGTCCTCAATAACCAGGACTATGTTCTGGAAATGTCTGTGGTCACAGAACACTTTGGGAAAAGAGAGAAAGTGACCTTCGCTTCCTCTTCAAAAAGTCTTGATTCTGAACTACTAATCAATGCAGAACATCAGGTTATCTTCTGCTTTCAGATGTCTTGATTGAGGACTGGCCATTTTAGTATTTATAAATGGGCTATGCCTCTTATGAACAGAGAAAAATCCCTTCAGGGCAGGAGGGAATGTGAATTTCAAGTATTTGGTGTTGGTTTTCTCAAATACTAGAATTAGCACTCAGCTCTGTAATGTAGATCAAGACTTGTGGCTAGAATTATCCACACTGGGCACTTCTGCTCCAGAAGGGATCTGGGGCTGTAGCTGTCCATCAGCTGGTACATCAGTGTTTAAAAAGATTGGGGGAGATGGGTTGGCAGAGTGGCAGTGTAACATGTGTGATATCATAAGTGAAACGAATCGCCAGTCCAGGTTTGATGCAGGATGCAGGATGCTTGGGACTGATGCACGGGGATAATCCAGAGAGAGGGTGTGGGGCGGGAGGGGGGAGGTGGGGGTCGGGATTGGGAGTTCATGTACACTCGTGGCTGATTCATGTCGATGTGTAGCAAAACGAATACAGTATTGTAAAGCAAAATAATAATAATAATAATAATAATAAATTAAAAAAAAAATTAGACCCCGCAAAACATTAAGCATAGTGATGAGCATCCAATACAAATTCAAAATCACACGCTGAAAGGCTGCAATACCAAGTGTTTCCGACAAAAAAAAAAAAAAGATTGGGGGAAAAGCACAGCCCCCATAAGGACACTTCCAAAGAATGATTATCAAAGTCCTCCCACTGGGGGCATTTGTTGAAAACCCGCTCAAACTACAGACAATCTAAAGTTGTAGCAAACATTTTTCCTAGTCTCTGAATGACCAGGTAGTTCTAGGGAATTCTGAATATGTGAGAGAAACTTGTCTTTATTGACATAGGTAGGTATAATCTTTGAAATGGATAAAAGTTAAAAAATAAATGAAATTCACTTTTAAGCTCTGCAGAAGGCACTATCTCCATCTTCAGTCTCTTGTAAGGGCTAGGAGTGGTGATAACCTGCGAGATTCATACTGAATCTTTTGTGGTGAGTGAGCTGAATTGATGAAAAAGCAGAGACCATGAGGAAACAGAAGTGGAGAGAGAAAAATACCAAACAAGGACTGAATGAAGGCTAGTTGATAATGGACCAGAAGTAAGAAAACACACCAAAAGGAGCCGAGACCAATAAAGCGGTTGAAGCCTTTAACCACCACAGGGAAGAGGGAACGATGACAGAGGTTTGCAGTGATACTCTGCATTCATCTCCATTTCTGGAGAACCTCAACAGTGTAACAGTGCATGTTCAGATTCTCAGGAGCTCCCCATTAGCCTCATGGCCATAAGCATTCACTCAGTTGCTCCAGCCTGAATAAATCTGTTCCATGCCACTAAATGAGCCTAAATTAAAGCAAGTTTACAATAAGAAAGAACAAAGAAATCACTTATAATCTCACTGCTCACACATAATGATCATTAGGGGGTATTCAACCATGGTGTTTTTGATGAATAAAAGCATTTTAAATGATGTTCATATAAGATCTATAGAAAACAAGTAATTAAAATTCAAGTAATTGAACAAAGACAAAAGTGACGATCACCTAAAATACTTAACTGCTTGGAAATGAATAGCTGAGGGCTGGGGCTTGGTGCAGTTAAGTGCCTCAATTATTTTCTTACTGCTTGCAATGCTCTTTTTGCCTGGACAGGTATCTCCTCTGATTTGAGAGGCACTCAGTCATTTGGTATGTGTGTGACATAAGGCATGGCCTTCATATTCTCTCATTCAGGCTCCTTTAAGCTTATAAGCATATTGCAACTACAAAAAAAAAAAAAAAGAATGGAGGGAAATGGATGGCTATGAACTTCATTAATATTAAATATTAATCTCTCACAAATTAAGGTACAATTTTCCACTGAATGTTAAAATCATTCTTATAGCAGATCTAAAGGGCAAGTAGGATACCTCCTGCTTATATATGGAAAACTGGATAAACCAAGGGAGGAGATGACTTCTTCAATGTCAAACAGCAGCATAATCAGTAATGTAAGCCAGGCCTCAATTTCTGTTAAACTTTAATTTATTCAATTCAGTCCTATATTTATTAGATGCTTCCAAATTAGTCAAGGCTTCCCAGGTGGCACAGTGGTAAAAATATACCTACCAATGCAGAAGACGCAAGAGACACGGGTTTGATCCCTGGGTAAGGAAGATCCCCTGGAGTAGGAAATGACAACCCATTGCAGTATTCTTGCCTGGAAAACTCCATGGACCAAGAAGCCTGGGGGGCTATAGTCCAGGGGGTCGCAGAGAGTTGGACACTACTGAGTAACTAAAAAACAGCAAGACAGTCAACACTGTATAAGTCTCTGGGGACACAACATAAATACAACTCACTCCTACTTTAAAGGCTTTTACTGTTTAGTGGGGGAGGTTGGCAGAAACAAATTATTATAACACATTTTACAAAGGAAATCATCTTTGTCACTGTCACTATCCTCATCAACACTTATGTATACTTTAGCACTCTCCTGTTTTCTTCACTTGAATTCTATGTTTCCATCCTCAAACAACCAAAGGAATTTAGGCACTATCAATGGCTCCAGGTTACAGACAGGGAAAAAAGACTTTGAGGGATTAATAACTATTTGACGTCACAAAGTTAGACCATGTCATGCTTAAAGCCTAAATCAGGTTTATCAGCCAGCAAAGTTCAGGCTTATAATCACTTATATTGATGTGTTTCCTAAATTTACAGGGAAGGCAATGGCACCCCACTCCAGTACTCTTTCCTGGAAAATCCCATGGAAGGAGGAGCCTGGTAGGCTGCGGTCCATGGGGTCGCGAAGAGTTGGACACGACTGAGCGACTTCATTTTCACTTTTCACTTTCATGCATTGGAGAAGGAAATGGCAACCCACTCCAGTGTTCTTTCCTGAAGAATCCCAGGGACAGGGGAGCCTGATGGGTCTATGGGGTCGCACAGAGTCGGACACGACTGAAGTGACTTAGCAGCAGCTTCTATATTTAAAGTTTATGTAAATTGCTCCAGGAATAAAAATGAGGGACACTTTTAATTAGGAAATAGAAATAATGCAAAGTCTCCTGATGGCTTATTGGTTTTTGTGAGAGCATTTTGGTATTTCGCTCTCTTTTATCAAACTCTGATGCCCAGTGATAACTAAGAGTCAAAAGACCTGGTCTCAGGTCCAAGCTCTTCCATTCAGCCTTCACTAAAGTTGCTCAAAGGGCAACAGAACAAAATTCTCAAGGGCAAAAATATCTCACATTTCCATGATGCTTATTTAATTCTGCTGATGGCAGTTTTTCTTAAATGATTGGGAGGGCTTTTTTTTCTCTGAAAGAAAATGGTACTCAGTCCTTCAGCTTTAATGTTGACACCTACTACTTTTCTATCCACTTGCGAGAACTGGAATATGTCTAAGGGTTAAAGGGTTAACTTACTTAGACAACATCTTAATTGCTGCTCCTTCATAATGTGTAATAAAACAGCATTTACTTTCAACAACCCCTTTGTTAAAATGCTTGGGACTTAAAATGGTGTAAAAGGAAAGCAATTAATTATAATTCTACTGAAGTGATCTTTTCTTTGTGGAGTTGAATGTAACATCCTAGTTAGGTTTTCAATATTCTTACCACAAACTACAAGTTGGTTTCTGAATCAGCTTACAGAAAAGAAACAGAGAGGAAGAAACTCACTGAAGGTGATTAACAGTCTATTAGCCTAGGAGTAAGAATCAGAGTCACAGGGGTCCCAGACTTCAGTGGAAAGTCAAACACCAGCTAATTTTATCCCCAGTGCCAATTAATAGGGAAGGCAGTAACTCTGCAATCCCTGTAAAGAAGAATCCAATGCTGGCCAGTCCCAACACAATATTGTATACAAAAGAAGCAGTCAGATTTATAGTTTTAAATAATATTCTAACAACAGCATTTATTGACCTCGAATCTATCTTCAGTGACTACTTTGTTCAGGCTTCAGTCTTGCAAGTTAAAATGTGTACGTTTGTCAACTGTCAGGTTCCTGGGAAAGGCCAACCACTTATGACCCAAAAGACTAATGTTGACAGCAGAGGCATCTTGCTGCAACAATTTCAGAAGATTCAGAAATGGAACATCCTATATGTTGGAAAAAAAAAAACCCTCGGATAACAAATGCAAAGAGGTTTTTCAAGATTTAAGAAGCAATATTCAAAACCCAAGATTGAAGTAACTTTTCCAAAGAACACACACATTGTGGTTTTGAACCAGGTGAGGCGTCATATAGACTTGGATTTGAATTCCAGTACTACCATGAAAAAAAAAAAAAAGACTTGGGTATTATTTCAGCTCCTTGAACCTCAGTGTTCTCATATGTACAATGGGGATAAAAATAAAGCCCTCATCACAGAGTGTGGGTTATAAGCTTTGCCAGATGCTTTATGTACTTTTCTGTTCATTTTAGTCTCACTTTATCCATTTCACATAGGCACTTTCATTTTCTCTATTTTTACTTGTGTGGAAATTGAGACTTCAAGAATTTAAGTATTTGCTCAAAGTCAAATAGCCAGGAAATGTTTTCACTGGGATACAAGCCCAGGAATTTGAACCTGAGCATTAACGGTTTGAGTTGTATTCTGTAGACTCTCTTATGTATAGAGTGTCTGGCCTACAGAAAACACTTAAGAAATATATATCACCATCCTTACCCTCTATGCCAAAGCCTTTGACTGTGTGATCACAATAAACTGTAGAAAATTCTGAAAGAGATGGGAATACCAGACCACCTAATCTTCCTCTTGAGAAATCTGTATGCAGGTCAGGAAGCAACAGTTAGAACTGGACATGGAACAACAGACTGGTTCCAAATAGGAAAAGGAGTACATCAAGGCTGTATATTGTCACCCTGCTTATTTAACTTCTATGCAGAGTACATCATGAGAAACGCTGGACTGGAAGAAACACAAGCTGGAATCAAGACTGCTGGGAGAAATATCAATAACCTCAGATATGCAGATGACACCACCCTTATGGCAGAAAGTGAAGAGGAACTAAAAAGTCTCTTGATGAAAATGAAAGAGGAGAGTGAAAAAGTTAGCTTAAAGCTCAACATTCAGAAAACGAAGATCATGGCATCTGGTCCCATCACTTCATGGGAAATAGATGGGGAAACAGTAGAAAGAGTGTCAGACTATTTTTTTGGGCTCCAAAATCACTGCAGATGGTGACTGCAGCCATGAAATTAAAAGGCGCTTACTCATTGGAAGAAAAGTTATGACCAACCTAGATAGCATATTCAAAAGCAGAGACATTACTTTGCCAACTAAGGTCCGTCTAGTCAAGGTTATGGTTTTTCCTGTGGTCATGTATAGATGTGAGAGTTGGACTGTGAAGAAGGCTGAGCGCCGAAGAATTGATGCTTTTGAACTGTGGTGTTGGAGAAGACTCTTGAGAGTCCCTTGGACTGCAAGGAGATCCAACCAGTCCATTCTGAAGGAGATCAACCCTGGGATTTCTTTGGAAGGAATGATGCTAAAGCTGAAGCTCCAGTACTTTGGCCACCTCATGCGAAGAGTTTACTCATTGGAAAAGACCCTGATGCTGGGAGGGATTGGAGGCAGGAGGAGAAGGGGATGATCAAGGATGAGATGGCTGGATGGCATCATGGACCCGATGGACGTGAGTCTGAGTGAACTCCGGGAGTTGGTGATGGACAGGGAGGCCTGGTGTGCTGCAATTCATGGGATCGCAAAGAGTCGACACAACGGAGCGACTGAACGGAACTGAACTGATCCTCACCCTCGCCATCATCATTGTTACTACTTCTGCTACTCTCATTCTTCTATAGTTCCTACCATGACTCCTGCACTGCTCACTACTGTTTCTACTACTACCACTACCATAACTAATACGTACTTGGGGAAAAAGAAAGATTGTGCAGAAGATTGTGACACTTGTCCTTTTAATAAATGGAAACATTTTACTCCAACAGAATTTCATAACCGAATCTTACTGGACAGTTGGAAACAAATATGCCATGTTTCACTGAGCAGAATATCCAAGCGACATGTCTAACTTGGTAGTGCTGTATTTATTCATACTTGTATGTTCTCCTTAGATATAAGGTAAATAATAGAAAGGTAATAAAGAATCAAGGGGTGCAAAGATTAGGTAGATAGAGATAGCTATTTCAATACTGAAAAATAAGAGCCAATATGGAACCCCAGAGAAACCCACTGTCCCAATCCAGCGTGCTTTGCTCTTAGAGCCTGGTCCTGTCATATACATGCTATGAAATCTAAAGTAAATCAGTCAGCCTCAGTGAGTCTCTCTCCTTCTTCTTCTTCTTCTTTTTTTTTTTTAAATCACAGAGAATATACTATCAGGGTGCTTCTAAGTCTAATAGTCTGTAAATCCATAAAAATGCTGTTTTTCTTATAATAAAGCCATAGGTCTAAGTCATCCTCATAGAAGCCCACAACAAATGGAAAAATCTGCCAAAATGAGGTCTCTTCAGCTGGTTTTTATTTTCTAATTAACCAAGAACAAGGATGGCCTGTCTGAAAATTTCCTTTGAAAGTCAAGAATTTAGATGCATGTCACTGCACACAGTGTTTTCTCTTCAGAAACCCTTCTAATGAGCTGGGGGAAGAGCATATTATTCCTTTTTAGAAAAATTTCACTGAAGTTCTTTGTACCCTAAAATAAATAATTATTGGTGAAAACTGCAAGAATAGGATAATACTGCTCCGAATGCTTTATATTTGTAGCATCCTTTTCGTTTCCCAAGCTTTTGCATTTATTATGCCATGTGTTCCAAACTTCAGATCAAATCAGTGATGCAAACTTTAAACCCATAATGTCCAACTGGCTTTACATATCTCTATGCAGACATTCTACTCTGGGTACCACAAACTTCACAGCCCAAAACTGAACTCATTGAATCTGTAAGCACGCCTTTATGCTTTACTTCAGTTAATGGCATTGCTGTTCATCCCATTCTCAAGACAGAAATCTGACTCTTCTGTTCTTCTAAACTTGCCCTCAATCAAGACCTGCCTACTGAATTTCCTCAGCATTTCTTTTTAAATTTTTATTGAGGTATAGTTACTTTATAATGTTATATCAGTTTCAAGTATACAATGAAGTGACTCAATTATTTTTTTTCAGATTTTTTCTTCCATTATAGGTTATTACAAGATATTGAGTATAGTTTCCTATGCTATACAGTAAGTCCTTGTTACTTACCTATTCCACATATAGCAGTGTATATGTATTAATCCCAAACTCCTAAGCATTTAAAATATACTCTCTCCATCCTTTCACTAGCGTTCATATTCCACCTCTTCATCTGTCACCTGGATCCCCATAGGTCCTCCTCACTAGTCACCTGGACTGTCATCTTATTTCCTTCAAACCTATGCTCCATAGATCCACCAGAATAGTGTTAAAAAATATCACCCACCGATAGCCCCGTGAAGGAGTCCACAATATAAAAGCCAAGTACATTAGTGACTGGTTCCTCATCTACTTCTACGGCCTCACATCCCCTGCTTTCTGGTCCGGCAGTCTGAGTCTCTTCTGCTTTTACACATGATGTCTGCTCTGCTGAGATGGCCACCTGCTACTACCACATCTGATAAGTGACCTGGCAGACTCTTCCTCATTATTTAAATCTCAGCTACCCACAAATAAAAACATAATAAAAGCAAATAATTAAGTAGTACTTATAATGTGCTAGGCTAACCAAATTACAAGTATGAACTCATTCAATTTTTCCAATGACCATATTCACCAAGGGCCTTTTTATTAATATTCTTATTCTCATTTTAATGTGGGAAAACTGAGGCACAAAAAGGCTAAATGACTCACTTAGGGTCACACATGTAGCAAATGGCAGAGCTGGAATGTGAATTCAGGTTGCCTGGCTCCAGAGTTCTATTCTTATCTACTACACCTCACCTCCTCCAGCGTCTCCCATGATTTACCAATATCACTCCACCCATCTTCCTGGTATGACATAGTTGCCGGCAGTCTCAGGCTCTTGTTTTCCATCCTAGTGGTTGATAGTGCATCTCGTCCACTGTTTCCCAAAGTGCAATCCTAGCAATACCTTCATGAGAGTGATCCAGCATTCCAAGATAAAGAATTCATGTTTCTCTTTTTTCTGAAAATCATCCCTAACATGCAGAATTTCATACCTCACTCCAGACCTACTTATTTGAAAATTCAAGGGAAAGAGACTGGATACATGCATCACAAATAATCTACGTAGTAGAGTCTTACATGTAACAATGTGGGGGATTAAATCAGCTAAGACATAGCAAAATACTTAAAAGGTTAGTCCTATTGTTACTATGGTTGTTTTTCACTACTATTTGACCCAAGGAGAAGAAACAAGAACAATTTTTCTATTCACTTAAAAAAAAGATCAGAAAGAGAGAAAGTAAGTCATGTAACTAACCTTAACACGAGGGTCTCCCTTGATCAGATAGAGACAATTTTGAAAGGAAATAAGTGTGTGGTTTCCAGTGCCATGTTCTTTGGGGCTTCTTACAGAGAAACCACAGGGGAAGAGAAGACACAGTTACACTTTTATTTTAGTAGCTCTGTTCCTGAGAATAGTGGCGCCTACTTAAGTAACATGACCCCAAGTACAGGAATTGGCATGATTAAAGATTTAAAAGCTGAGAACCATCAGCATTTTCATACAATGATATCTCAAGCCTCAGAACAGCAGAAAGGGCGAGCTAATATAAACAAGAGGACTCTGAGCTAGAAATAGATGTCTAGTTCTGAAAGAGCAGATTTATAAGAAAGTTAACCCATCAGGGCATGAAGATCCTTGATGGACAGAATGACATCTCAACTACAGTCATCTACAAGCTGAAAATCTTGCTCCACTTTGTATTTCTTATTTTGAATGCATCAGTTATTTAACTTATCTCTTACCTAATAGTCAGTTCAAAACTTCTTTTTTTAAAATTTTTTCAAGTCAGGAGTGTTTGTCTGGTGTGGATTAGTTCTTAGTCTCTAGTTACCAGTGCCCAGAGCCAGCAGCCAATAATTTAATCAATTATGCCCACAAAATGAAACCTCCACAAAAATCTTTAAACAGTAGGGTTTGAAGAACTTCCAAGTTGGAGAGCACATGCAGGTATTGGAAAGTTAGTATACTCCACCACGGAGGGGATAGAGCTGTGCTCAGGACCCTTCTGGACCTCACTCCATGTACTTCTTCATCTGGCTGTTCATTTGTATGCTTTCTAATATCCTTTAAAATAAATTGTCAATGGTAAGTAAAGTGTTTCCTGACTTCCATAAGCTATTCTAGGAAATCTGCCAGTCTGAGGAAGAGGTTGTAGGAACCCTCAATGTATACTCAGTTGTTCAGAACTATAGGAGACTTGGGACTTTACAACATTTGCTAGGGGTGAGGAGCAGTTCTGTGGGACTGACCCTTTAACCTCTATGCAAGTAGACAGCGTTAGAATGGAACTGGGTTGTAGGATGTCCAGTAGGTGACCAGAGAGTTGGAGAACCAGTAATGGTGGAGAATATCTCACACAATTCGTGTAAGAAGTGTAGCTGAAAACATTTTCAAAAGGAATGAGTTTGAAAGATCACGAGTAAGATTCAGGCATTAGGCAAAAAAAGTTGCTCAGTGACCCCAATGTTGTGTTTAAAAACAGAGCAACACACTATGCTGCTGCTGCTAAGTCGCTTCAGTTGTGTCCGACTCTGTGTGACCCAATAGACGGTAGCCACCAGGCTCCCCCGTCCCTGGGATTCTCCAGGCAAGAACACTGGAGTGGGCTACCATTTCCTTCTCCAATGCATGAAAGTGAAAAGTGAAAGTGAAGTCGCTCAGTCGTATCTGACTCTTAGCTCAATCGACGACTCTGTGTGACCCAATAGACGGTAGCCACCAGGCTCCCCCGTCCCTGGGATTCTCCAGGCAAGAACACTGGAGTGGGCTACCATTTCCTTCTCCAATGCATGAAAGTGAAAAGTGAAAGTGAAGTCGCTCAGTCGTATCTGACTCTTAGCTCAATCGCTCATTAGATGCCCCTCTAATGGGCTTACAGAAAACTCAATGCACTGATCACCATAGTCAATTGCTCTCACTTTGATTTAGAAAATCTTCTTCCAAAGATCCCATATTCAGATTTATGTGATTAAGTAAGATGCCAATTGGCAATAATCCTTGGTAGCCTCAAGTAAAACAAACTAAAACAAACAAAATCCCCTAGAGTATCACTTCAGTTCAGTTCAGTCACTCGGTCATGTCCGACTCTTTGCGACCCCATGAATCGCAGCATGCCAGGCCTCCCTGTCCATCACCAACTCCTGGAGTTCACTCAAACTCATGTCCATTGAGTCGGTGATGCCATCCAGGCATCTCATCCTGTCATCCCCTTTTTCTCCTGCCCCCAATCCCTCCCAGCATCAGTCTTTTCCAATGAGTCAACTCTTTGCATGAGGTGGCCAAAGTACTGGAGTTTCAGCTTCAGCATCAGTCATTCCAATGAACACCCAGGACTGATCTCCCTTAGAATGGACAGGTTGGATCTCCTTGCAGTTCAAGGACTCTCAAGAGTCTTCTCCAACACGAGAGCTCAAGAGCATCAATTCTTCAGTGCTCAGCTTTCTTCACAGTCCAACTCTTACATCCATACATGACCACTAGAAAAACCATAGCCTTGACTAGGCGGACCTTTGTTGGCAAAGTAATGTCTCTGCTTTTTAATATGCTGTCTAGGTTGGTCATAACTTTCCTTCCAAAGAGTAAGTGTCTTTTAATTTCATGGCTGCAATCACCATCTGCAGTGATTTTGGAGCCCCCAAAAATAAAGTCTGACACTGTTTCCACTGTTTCCCCATAAAACTCAGCAGTGGCACAGGGCTGGAAAAGGTCAGTTTTCATTCCAATCCCAAAGAAAGGCAATGTCAAAGAATGCTCAGACTACCTCACAATTGCACTCATCTCACACGCTAGTAAAGTAATGCTCAACATTCTCCAAGCCAGGCTTCAGCAATACATGAACCGTGAACTTCCAGATGTTCAAGCTGGTTATAGAAAAGGCAGAGGAACCAGAGATCAACTTGCCGACATCTGCTGGATCATCAAAAAAGCAAGAGAGTTCCAGAAAAACATCTATTTCTGCTTTATTGACTAAGAAGAGGTGGCAAGAATACACGGAAGAACTGTTCAAAAAAGATCTTCATGATCCAGATAATCATGATGATGTGTTGACTAATCTAGAGCCAGACATCTTGGAATGTGAAGTCAAGTGGGCCTTAGAAAACATCACTACAAACAAAGCTAGTGGAGGTGATGGAATTCCAGTTGAGCTGTTTCAAATCCTGAAAGATGATGCTGTGAAAGTGCTGCACTCAATTTGCCAGCAAATCTGGAAAACTCAGCAGTGGCCACAGGACTGGAAAAGGTCAGTTTTCATCCCAATTCCAAAGAAAGGCAATGCCAAAGAATGCTCCAACTACCGCACAATTGCACTCATCTCACATGCTAGTAAAGTAATGCTCAAAATTCTCCAAGCCAGACTTCAGCAATATGTGAACCGTGAACTCCCTGATGTTCAAGCTGGTTTTAGAAAAGGCAGAGGAACCAGAGATCAAATTGCCAACATCCGCTGGATCATGGAAAAAGCAAGAGAGTTCCAGAAAAACATCTATTTCTGCTTTATTGACTATGCCAAAGCCTTTGACTGTGTGGATCACAGTAAACTGTGGAAAATTCTGAAAGAGATGGGAATACCAGACCACNTCAGCAATATGTGAACCGTGAACTCCCTGATGTTCAAGCTGGTTTTAGAAAAGGCAGAGGAACCAGAGATCAAATTGCCAACATCTGCTGGATCATGGAAAAAGCAAGAGAGTTCCAGAAAAACATCTATTTCTGCTTTATTGACTATGCCAAAGCCTTTGACTGTGTGGATCACAATAAACTGTGGAAAATTCTGAAAGAGATGGGAATACCAGACCACCTGACCTGCCTCTTGAGAAATGTGTATGCAGGTCAGGAAGCAACAGTTAGAACTGGACATGGAACAACAGACTGGTTCCAAATAGGAAAAGGAGTACGTCAAGGCTGTATATTGTCACCCTGCTTATTTAACTTATATGCAGAGTACATCATGAGAAACTCTGGGCTGGAAGAAACACAAGCTGGAATCAAGATTGCTGGGAGAAATATCAATAATCTCAGATATGCAGATGACACCACCCTTATGGCAGAAAGTGAAGAGGAGCTAAAAAGCCTCTTGTTGAAAGTGAAAGAGGAGAGTGAAAAAGTTGGCTTAAACCTCAATATTCAGAAAACGAAGATCATGGCATCCGATCCCATCACTTCATGGGAAATAGATGGAGAAACAGTGCAAACAGTGTCAGACTTTATTTTTTTGGGCTCCAAAATCACTGCAGATGGTGATTGCAGCCATGAAATTAAAAGATGCTTACTCTTTGGAAGGAAAGTTATGACCCACCTAGATAGCATATTCAAAAGCAGAGATATTACTTTGCCAACAAAGGTCCATCTAGTCAACGCTATAGTTTTTCCTGTGGTCATGTATGGATGTGAGAGTTGGAGTGTGAAGAAAGCTGAGCGCAGAAGAATTGATGCTTTTGAACTGTGGTGTTGGAGAAGATGCTTGAGAGTCCCCTGGACTGCAAGGAGGTCCAATCTGTCCATCCTAAAGGAGATTAGTCCTGGGTGTTCATTGGAAGGACTGATGCTGAAGCTGAAACTCCAATACTTTGGCACCTGTTGCGAAGAGTTGACTCATTGGAAAAGACCCTGATGCTGGGAGAGATTGTGGGCAAGAGGAGAAGGAGGCGACAGAGGATAAGATGGCTGGATTGCATCACCGACTTGATGGACATGAGTCTGAGTGAACTCTGGGAGTTGGAGATGGACAGAGAGTCCTGGCGTGCTGCAATTCATGGGGTCACAAAGAGTTGGACACGACTGAGCGACTGAACTGAACTTAACAAAATATTTCAGTCAAGAACCTAAAGATCGATGGTGTATTTTTAATGTGAAAGGACATATACTCAATGTAAATTCTTCCCAATGAAAAGTCCTTGATTAAAAATTTCACCTAGAAGTGAACTTTCTAAACTCATACTTATCTTGCATAAACAGCGTTATGGTGCTTTTTAGGAATCTGCTAGCACCTGGGTACAAAAGGAAACTGAAACCAGACATTCTGCTTCTTTGCTGTAAAGCCAATTTACCTCCATAATATCAACAACAGTGAAGGATTTGAGAGTTTACTGTAGACAGATAGGTAGATAAACAGGTAGATGTGTGTGTGTGCACGCGCACGCACGCATGCTAACAATCTAGCTTACTACTGTTTAATGGATTCTGGCAAAGGACACAAGACCCCTAAGACTTCATTACTTAGAGCAAAAGTTACTTATTACTTAAAACAGAGTATCAGCATGCTACTTACGTTGGTTCCTCAGGCCTCCCAACTCCCATGGGAAGGAAGTGAAAGGCCCAGGATGAACACTTGTATACACAGAAAGAAGAACAATGACCATGGAATGGACTTCCACTTTTTATTTTAAGTGGAAGCAAGCATGCTCTTTTGTTTGGGAAAGTCTGTCTCATCCCTCCTTGCCACTCACTGCAAATACAACCCTGAGAAATGGCCCAGATAAAGAGCAGTCAGGGTTTTGCTTTCTTGGTATACATAGCAAGGGATACACGATGCCAATGTTAGATTACCTATACCAACACAGGTAAGATTTTGTACCTTGCTAACCTGATCAGTAACAACTTAAAATATGGGTATGTAAATGCGAAGAGGCTTAGAGAGGCACAATTTCTTTCATCTATAAACCTATCTAAAACTCTGTAAACACTTACTTTTATTTAATTAACGCATTGTGCTGTGCTTAGTAAATACTTACTTTTGTTTAATTATCACATTACTTTGCATTAACTCCCTCCTCATTCATCTCTATTAGATCCTTCTATCTACTTAGTTCCCTTTCTTATTAGTTAAAATACAAGATCTCTGAGGGCAAGGATTAGTATACCTTCATCTTTTTTTGCATCTCTAGTGCCTAGCAAAGTACGGTCCTTGTTAAATTTCCTGAATATCCACCACTGTGTAAAACATATTATAAACACAAATAAATGACAAATTTGGGGAAAAAACACTACAACACTAAAGAAAAAAGGTACTGTAGGCAACATGAAAACAGTTGATCTATTTACTGATTAGTCACTGGTTTCAAAATTCTGTAGATAAAAGAAAATGGTGAAGATCTCACACAGTAAATACCAGATTTCATATAGAACCAATCAAGATGAACACTGGAACTTCAGAAATTAGAGATATACATCAAGAGTTAACAGCCACGCATACACAGCAATAATTTACCATGTAGTGAATATGATGAGAGAAAAAGGCTAAACAAATAACTATCAAAAATAATCACAATGTGATAGTAAATATGTGGAAAATACTTTACTCCCCCTCATGTATGATAAGGGGCTTGTGTAACTCGATGAAGCTATGAACCATGTTATGCAAGGTCACCCAAGATCGAACGCTCATAGTGAAGGGTTCTGACAAAACGTGATCCACTGGAGTTGGAAACGGGAATCCACTCCAGTATTCTTCCCACGAGAACCCCGTGAAGAGTATAAAAAGGCGAAAAGATGTGACACTAGAAGATGAGACCCCCACACCCGACCCAGGTTGGAAGATGTCCAATATGCTACCTGGGGAAGAGTGGGGGGCAATTACTAACAGCTCCAGAAAGAATGAAGCGGCTGGGCCAAAGGGGAATAACACTCGGTTGTGTGTGTGTCTGGTGGTGAAAGTAAATTTCAGGGTCATAAAGAACAGTACTGCATAGGAACCTGAAACATTAGGGCCATGAATCAAGGTAAACTGGATGTGGTCAAGCAGGAGATGGCAGGAGTAAACACGGACACCTTAGGAATCAGTGAACCAATATGGATGGGAATGGGCAAATTTAACTCAGAAGAAAATTCTATCTACGACTATTGGCAAGAATCTCTTAGAAGAAATGGAGTAGGCCTCATAATCAACAAAAAAGTCCGAAATGCAGTACTTGGGTGCAACCTCAAAAACAGACAGAAAGATCTCAGTTCATTTATGAGGCAAACCGTTTATCATCACAGTAATCCAAGCCTATGCCCCCAACCACTGACGCCACTTGGACGTGGTAACAAATGAACAACAACAAATATTTTATTAGCTCAAGATACTATAACAGTGAATTCTAAGAATTGCTCATTGGATAGTTAAAAAACTATAATGTTTTTCTTTTAATATGTGCTTTCTACAACAGATATCAATATGCAAAGATTCTCAGTTTTACATATGTTTAATAGGAAATTCCTAAAAGGAAAGCTATCAGACTGTTAAAGCAATCATTGGCAAGGAAAAAAAAAAAAAATAGCAAACACGCAATTCAGTTTCTGCTATTTTGCCCATTAAAATTAACCTAACCTTTGAACTCTTCAAACACAGTTACTATTTATATACAGAATGTCTCTTTTCTACTACTTGGCTTGATTGCCTTAAAGTAGCAAGTTGATTCTGCTCACTTGATTTCAAGACATGTATTCAAGACAACAACTAAACCACAGCAGCATGTGCATATATTAAGCCATTTGATCATTATATATACCCTGTAAGTAGGCACTATTGTGACCAACTTTTTCAAAAGGGGGAACAGATCCAGAGAAATTAGTTGCCTAATGTCAAGCAGTTAGTTAATGGAGTTAATGAAAACAGTAAAGTATCTTATAAGAGGTTTAAGTCATATAGTAGCACAGGCTAGTCCCTACAAGCTGATCCGCACAGCATGTGATAAAATCACTGACTAGAGAGAGGTAGCTGACGCCTTTGTGGCACAAAAGTAGAACAACCAAACACTTCAAATGGCCGTAAGACTTTCCACATTAAGTCTACAAGTTGGAGCCCTACTGAGCAAAGTAACAAAAAGGGTCAAAAAAGATAGCAAACAGTCAAATAAGAGACCAAGCTTGCTTTCAGCATCTATACTATTTAATAAAGTGAGACTAAGCTTGCTTTCAATATTTATATTGCTTATTCCTCTATGAATTAAGTTACCTAAATAATCTTACTACTTGGTGAACAAAATGCATCAAGAATTGCAAAGTATTCAAAGATGCTTAAGTTTCAACTACTTTTCTCTACATTCAATAAAAAAGAACTATATTCCTATCACGTCATCTAAGTTCCTCGTTATAAAATTCAGTATGTATACTACTTGGCTTCTCCGGTGGCTCTAGTGGTAAAGAACCTGCCTGCCAATGCAGGAGACGTAAATACTACTATCTTTTGGAAAGACTGAGGTGAAGTGACGTGAAAGTCACCCTGTCATGTCTGACTCTTTGAGATCCCAAGGACTATACAGTCCCTGGGATTCTCCAGGCAAGAGTACCGGAGTGGGTAGCCTTTCCCTTCTCCAGGGGATCTTCCCAACTCAGGGGTCGAACCCAGGTCTCCTGCATTGTGGGCGGATTCTTTACCAGCTGAGTCACCAAGGAAGGCCAAGAATACTGGAGTGGGTAGCCTATCCCTTCTCCAGAGGATCTTCCTGACCCAGGAATCAAACTGGGGTCTCCCACATTGCAGACAGATTCTTTACCAACTGAACTATCAGGGAAGGGGGGAGGGTTGGAAAGATTAGGTATAGTATTTAATACAGTATCATTGATGATGATGATTGTATTAATGTGCATGTGCTGCCTTAACAAAATACCAAAAACAAGCCAAACTTATTTTCTCACAGTTCCAGAGGCTAGAAGACTGAAAACAGCAAGGTTTACCTAAAGAAGGACCCTCCCCTTGACTGCAGACAGGCTGCTTTCTCAGTGTGTGCTCACATGACCTCTTCTTTGTGGGAGCACAGCCAGCCTCTTCTTAGGAGGCAACTAATCCAATCATGAGGGTCCCAGCCTCATGACTTCACTTAGCCCCAGTTATCTCCCAAAGACCATCATCTCCAAATACCTTCACCCTGAGGGTTAGGAGATATGAATTTGGGGAGGACAGAAACACTGAATCCATAAAATTAGGAAAGACAGCAGCAGCTAAAATCTGAGTGCTTACCATGCACTGGGTAAGGTTCTACAAAAAAGGAAACAGAACGTAAGCAACTTACAGCTTTTGGACAATTATTCAAATGATACACAATTGAAAATGGCTAAGCTTAGAGCTCTCTTTTAAAGTACTGAATGGCTAAAAAGAAGAAAAACCATCAGAGCAGTTCTTTTTTTAGCATATGGAGGCATTCTAGAGACCACAGTAATTTCGAGACAATACAAAAGATGAGTAAGAGCGAGGAGCTTTACTAAACAAGGTGGGGGAAGCTTTCCAGGAACACAATTCTGAGATTGCTTTTAAAGCACGGGAATGAATTAATGTAGACAGCTCTTAGATGGGTTAAGAGAAAAGGAATTTCTGGGAGTAGTTTACAAAACTGAATCCATGAGTACATAACCCAAGAGATTAAAGGAGAAGGATAGCAACTAAAAATATAACGAAGAAAAATCCAAGTTAAATGCAAAGTCCTGAATACTACACAAAGGCGTATTAATAAATTCACAACATAATTTGTTTAGAAAGACTCAAATTCTGGTTTTCGTCTTTTGAGATATGATTAGAAATTATCTTAAATATAATGTTTTATAGAAAAGAAATCAAATATATGCAGAAGCTCCCATACCACTCCAATTCTAGGAATACCTTTTAAAGTAAGTTGGAAATCTTATGAGTTAACATAAATATCAATCATTTCTAAGTATGATAGCTTTTGATTTTTTTTTCCCTTGGTATTTGATTATTAGCCTCTTAACTCAATCCTAGAGCTCCACAAAACTCCTAGAGATTTATCTTTTGAAAATTTATGCTGGCAGTTTTCTACTTTTTATCACCTAACTGGCAAACTATTCTCAAAATTTTTCTGTCACTACTGAGCGTCGAAGAATTGACGCTTTTGAACTCTGGTGTTGGAGAAGACCCTTGAGAATCCCTTGGACTGCAAGGAGATCCAACCAGTCCATCCTAAAGGAGATCAGTTCTGAGTGTTCATTGGAAGGGCTGATGTTGAAGCTGAAACTCCAATACTTTGGCCATCTAATGCAAAGAGCTGACTCATTTGAAAAGACCCTGATATTGGGAAAGAGTGAAGGCAGGAGGAGAAAGTGACAACAGAGGATGAGATGGTTGGATGGCATCACCGACTCAATGGACATGAGTTTGGGTAAACTCCAGGAACTGGACAGGGAGGCCTGGCATGCTGTGGTCCATGGGGTCACAAACAGACACAACTGAGCGACTGAACTGAACTGATTATTGCTACCAACTCCAAACCCAGTGGCTTCTTTCAGAGCTTTCTGTTCTACCTGAAAGATGGTTTGTTCCTTCTTCTTGTAATATAATAAAAAACTGGGTCTTTCCTCCTAGTCTATAACAGAGACTATACTATGTTCCTGTCTATAACCATGTGGACTTTCATTAACTGGGCCCCAGAAGACAATCTAACAGGCAATTAGTCCATCAGATTGCTGAGGTGACTCAAAATCATCACTAATATTCTTTCTTAAAGATTTGTCTTTCCAGGTAAGTAGTTTCTCAAAGAGTTGGCCAGAGGTAAAGCACATCTCTTTGACACTTTGAATTAAAAAACCCAAGTCCTTCTATTCCTTCTTTTCAGAGTACTGAGAGCCACCTCTGCTTTCACTTTTCTGGTATCATTAGTTTCCTCCATTTCCTGAAATAGATTTTTAAGAACGTTACCATAGAAATATAGACTTGTAACAATGTAAAGTAGTGATGAATGTCCTTTTTTACACTATTTATAAAGAACTCAGCATGGGGCCCTAGTAATAGTCTGTAAAATTAATATATCCTTCTGTTTCTCAATCAAACTGTTCATGTTTATTAATAAAATATTTAACTAATTATGATAAAGAAACATGCTACTTGTTTGATCAATGAAGAAAACTAAGTAATAGAAAAAAGTGTGTCTTGAAAGGCAGAAACAAATATATTTGAGTGAAAATGTACAGTGTCCTAAATATATTATTTTCCTGTAGGGCAGTAGTATTGCTATCCTTGTGAAATACAAAAGAACTAAAAAATGAGCTAAAAGGCTCATACATTCCCTAAAAGTAAATGCACTTTACCCAAAGGTAAACTCTCTCATCGTAGGTCAAAGCTTACTGGCACTAGTACACAGATAATAACAAACTATATTACCTAGTTTCCAAGTCCAAAGCAGATTATAAAGGCAAAACAAGCAGAGTCCTCGAAGACATGCTTTCACAGCATTCTAAAAACCGTAATAAGTTTCATAAAGACTTTAGAAAACACACGTGGACTCATTAATTGGTCAAAAAACAGTATTACTGCATTACAATTCAATATTAAACAGACATTTAATTGAAAAATACATGCAAAGCACTTAAAAAATCTCTATCATTTACTGTATACTTTGTGTACCATGTGACACAAATCAAATGTTATATCTAATTCTTGTCCCCTCTACTAGTTTGTAATATCTATTTAATTAGTGACACAGGAAATGTCTAAATTTATATTCAGAATAATCTAAGATCATGCAAAAATACATTTTAGAAAACTCTCATGGAAATGGCTAATGCATTTAACATTTAAATTCTCTAACATTTGTATACCAGCTTTATTCATAATTGCCAAAATTTCGAAGTAATCAACCAAAGTGTCTTTCAATAGGCAAACAGATAAATAAGTTGTGATGCATTCATACCAAAAAAAAAAAAAAAATCAATAAAAAAAAGAAAGACCACCAAAAAGAGAAACTGTTTTTAATCACTGTTAAAATTCACTACTAGTGTATTAATAAAAATTATTCAGCCTTCTTTAATACTTCTATACTTCCAGTCAACTAACACAGTAATCAGTACCAGAATTTTTATATGAATAATTATACAAGGCTTTTCCTATCAACCTAAAAGACAGTGCCAATGTAGAGTGCTCTGAAGAGCACTGGGGAAAGAAATTCAGCCACCTAGCTTTTGAGACATCAATGTCCCGTAAGCAGTTAAGTCATAAAAAATTATAATTAAAACTAACAGAATTTTAAAATAATGATACCAGAATATTCACTATCAGAATAAGTATACTCATACTAAAATTGTGCACTCATTTTGAGGTAGATGTTTATTTTTTCTACTGCAGAAAGAAAACTGTGAGATTCCAAGTCTTTTTATTTTTTAACTGAAAGCTAGGGCTTACTATCCTTGTAAAACGTTTTAGATAACAGAATTACTCTAGCATAGGAGAATGACCTAGTTATGTTTCATTCCTATCACTGGCTGATACCTGTATTAAAGCACAGCAGGTGTCATTACAAAGGGTCACAGCAAAATCATTATTAGGTTGTCTCACCTATAGACGCCGTATACCAACACAATTATCATCACAGATTCTTGACACTTAAGGTTATGGAGATCATTTGGACTTCCTTAGGCCTTCCTTTGATATTCAATTGATTCTGAAACCATTTAAATTTCCTGGGCTGATAAATGTGTTTTCAAGAATAGAGCTATCTACAGTATTTTCTATAAAAATAAAGATAACCTACCAAGCAAAGATCAAGATCTGGACTACACCTTTGCTTATTTCCAGGGATCTAGGACATCTATTAGACATCTACCTAACAGGGCCAGAAAATCTACTCGTGGATCTTCTGCCAAGAGTTGGACGTGACTGAGCAACTGAGTGTGCGCATGTGCGAGCACACACACACGTAAACATGTAAAGCCCATCTGCTGTACTTTTGGAACGCCCCACAATTAATTTTTTGCAATAAATTAATAATTATACTTTTCTTCTCCCCTCAAGGATATTGTGGCTATCAATATGTTTTACTATGATTTACTGAGTCACATCTAAAAAACACAATTACCATTAAGACTTTACCTTAATTCAGTGATAAAGGATAGTTCCATCTGGCAGATAAAAGTATGAATTATAAAATTTATGAGAAAAAAATACATGAGGAATCCCTCTTCTCACAAAACAAGCAATCTTTACCATTGAGACTGTATGCACATTCTGACTAAAAATACCTATATCCCTGACAGAAAAGTGTTAGTTGCTCAGTCGTGTCCAACTCTTTGTGACCCCATGAACGTAGCCCATCAGGCTTCTCTGTCCATGGATTCTCCAGACGAGAGTACTGGAGTGGACTGCCATTTCCTTCTCCAGGGGATCATCTTGACCCACGGATCAGACCCAGGTCTCCTGCATTGTGAGCAGATTCTTTACTGTCTGAGCCACTAGGGAAGCCCTGTTCACAATATTATTCACTCATGTATATTAATTCAATCTTCATAATAACCCAAAGAGCTACGGCTCCCATTTCAGTTCAGTTCAGTTATGCCAGACTTCCTTGTCCATCACCAACTCCTGGAGCTTACTCAAACTCCTGTCCATCGAGTCAGTGTTACCATTTAACCACCTCATCCTCTATTGTCCCCTTCTCCTCCCACCTTCAATCTTTCCCAGCATCACAGTGTTTTCAAATGAGTCAGTTCTTCACATCAGATGGCCAAAGTATTGCAGTTTCAGCTTAAGCATTAGTCCTTCCAATGAATATTCAGGATTGATTTCCTTTAGGATGGACTGGTTAGATCTCCTTGCAGTTTAAGGGACTCTCAAGGGTCTTCTCCAAGACCACAGTTCAAAACCATCAATTCTTCGGCGCTCAGCTTTAACAGTCCAACTCTCACATCCACACATAACTACTGGACAAACCATAGATTTGACTAGACGGACCTTTGTTGGCAAAATAATGTCTCTGCTTTTTAATATGTTGTCTACGTTGGTCATAACTTTCCTTCCAAGGAGTAAGCATCTTTTAAATTTCATGGCTGCAGTCACCATCTGCAATGATTCTGAGCCCCCCCAAAATAAATCTGTTACTGTTTCCACTGTTTGCCCATCTATTTCCCATGAAGTGATGGGACCAGATGCCATGATCTTCGTTTTCTGAATGTTGAGCTTTAAGCCAACTCTTTCACTCTCCTCTTTCATCAAAAGGCTTTTTAGTTCCTCTTCATTTTCTGCCATAAGTGTGGTATCATCTGCATATCTGAGGTTATTGATATTTCTCCCGGCAATCTTGATTCCAACTTGTGCTTCATCTAGTACAGCCTTTCTCATGATGTACTCTGCATATAAGTTAAATAAGCAGGGTGACAATATACAGCCTCCTTTCCTGATCTGAAATCAGTCTGTTGTTCCATGTGTAGTTCTAACTGTTGTTTCCTGACCTGCATCCAGGTTTCTCAGGAGGCAGGTCAGGTGGTCTGAGTATTCCCCTCTCCTTAAGAATTTTTCACAGTTTGCTGTGATCCACATGGTCAAAGGCTTTGGTGTAGTCAATAAAGCAGAAGTAAACATTTAACTGAACTCTTTTGGTTTTTTTGATAATCCAACACATGTTGGCAATTGGATCTTTGGTTTCTCTGCCTTTTCTAATCCAGCTTGAACATCTGGACGTTCATGGTTCATGTATTGCTGAAGCCTGACTTGGAGAATTTTGAGCATTACTTTCCTACCGTGTGAGATGAGTGAAACTGTGCTGCAGTTTGAGCATTCTTTGGCATTGCCTTTCTTTGGGATTGAAATGAAAACTGACCTTTTCCGGTCCTGTGACCACTGTTGAGTTTTCCACATCTGCTGGCATATTGAGTGAAGCAGTTTCACAGCATCTTCTTTTAGCATTTGAAATAGCTCAACTGGAATTCCATCACCTCAACTAGCTCTCTTAGTAGTGATGCTTCTTAAGGCCCATTTGACTTCACATTGCAGGATGTCTGGCTCTAGGTGAGTGATCACACCATCGTGATTATCTGGGGGTTTTTAAATCAGGATTTTTGCAGACTCTTATGTTTATATGAGAGGCAGAAGATGAGAACAGATGAAACCATTTCTAAAAAGAAAAAAGCTGGATGACTCACACTGCTTGGTTTTAAGGCTCACTATAAAGCTATAGTAAACAAGACACTGTGATATTGCCAAAAGACATATACACAAGTCAATGTAAGAAAGAGGGACGGTATGGGAGGGAGGTGGGAGAGGGGTTCAGGATGGGGAACACGAGTACACCCGTGGCAAATTCATGTTGATATATGGCAAAACCAATACAATATTGTAAAGTAATTAGCCTCCAATTAAAAAAAAAAGTTTATATTTTAAAAAAAGAAAAGAAAAGAAGTCCAGAAACAGATTCATACAGAACTGACAACTGATTTTTGAATAAATGTACAAACACAATCAAGGGAGATAGTCTTTTTAACAAATTATGCTGGAGCAACTGGTCACTCACATGCAAACAAAACAAAACCAACCCCTTCTCAAAAACCCTTCAATCCATATTCCACAGTATATATAAAACTTAAGCCAAAACAGGTTACAAATATAAACCTAAAACTTTCTGGAAAAAAAAAAAAAAACAAAGTCTTTGTGGCAGACTTGAACCGATACTTCACAAAAGACAATATACAAATGACAAATAAGCTAAATGAAAAGATACTCAAAATCATCGATCACTGGAGAAACCAAATAAAAAATGCAATGAGATACCTTTACATACCTAACAGTAGAACTAAAATTTCAGTCTTGTGGAATAAAACTTGTACTTCCACAGAAACCTGTATATAAATGTTTAGGGCAGTTTTATTTTTAATAGACAAAAGCTAAACACCACAAATAGGGAATGAAAAACCAAACCTGCAAAAATATGGATAAATCTCAAATGGATTAGGATAACTGAAAGAAACCTGACTCAAAAGGCTACATATTGTATGGTTCTATTCACAGAACATCGGGGCAGCGGGGGGAGACACAAAACAAGGACTGAGAATTGATTATTAGTTGTCCAGGGTTAAAGAAGGTGGAGGATTTGAAGATTTAACTACAAAGGAGTGGTAACAAAGGAAATTCTGTGGGACAGTAACTGCACTGTTCAGCAGTTACCCTACTATTGCTACTAAGTCACTTTAGTCGTGTCCGACTCTGTGCGACCCCATACACGGCAGCCCACCAGGCTCCCCCATCCCTGGGATTCTCTAGGCAAGAACACTGGAGTGGGTTGCCATTTCCTTCTCCAATGCATGAAAGTGAAAAGTCAAAGTGAAGTTGCTCAGTCATATCCGACTCTTAGCAACCCCATGGACTGCAGCCTACCAGGCTCCTCCAACCATGGGATTTTCCAGGCAAGAGTACTCGAGTGGGGTGCCATTGTCTTCTCCAACCCTACTACACCTTGTCCTAATTCAAACAACTGTTTCACCAAAAAACATAAACCTAAAAAAAAAAAAAAGTAAGAAGAAAATTTAGCTAAAAAGGTAAAGAAGGAAAGAGCAAGGTGGACAACTATGTCACTCTCTTCTCCCAAAGTGAAAGTGTTAGTCCCTCAGCTGTGTCCCACTCTTTTGGATCTCATGCACTGCAGCCCACCAGGCTCCTCTACCCATGGAATTCTCCAGTCAAGAATAATTAAGTGGGTTGCCATTTCCTTCTTCAGGGGAAAATCCCAACCCAGGAATCAAACCTGGGTCTCCTGCAATGCAGGCAGATTCCTTACCATTTGAATCACTAGGGAAGGCCACCTTCTCCCAAAGGAATGATGTTATAGAAATATTCTGACTGGTATTACAGTACAAAGCTTCATATGCCTTTTGGGGTAAAGAACAGAAGAATGAGATGGCAATCAAATATCCTAATGGGCCAGAAATGTCTGCAATTATACATTATCATGGTACAAGTTGACCCCAGGATGCTTTTTCCTTGAGAAAGAGAAAGAATGTAAGTCCTCTGACATACCCACCTCCACCTCCACCATTCTCATTTTTTTGCTTTGAAAAGGCAAATGTGAAAACGGGGGCAGGGAGGGAGCGGGAAATGAAAGAGCAATGGAAACACTAAACAAACTGAAATTAAACACATGTAACTCTAATATAAATGCCATAAAATTGGTAATGTAACAACTTGCACAGAAAGACAAGAGCATGCCCTAAAATTAAGAAGGACATAAATTTCAGGTCCCACTAAGTTTAAGATAGGCAAACATATTTATAAACTTGCAAATGTTTTGTTTCCAGGAGCTCTTGGAAAGGGTTACCTCAAATTTTTTGGAAAACAGGTGATAGCTTTTTATCACAGGCACAAGGGGGCACCGGAGCACAGAGTATGCCTTGAGATATACCTAAGGATTTCCCTACGTTCAGCCAAAAAGAGGAACCCAACAAGTGGTGTACTTACTGCATTTCCATTTTTTTCAGCTGAAAAATTTACAAAACTGGATTTCAATGTCTGCAATTTTCAACAAACTCATGGAATGAATTTTTATTATCAAATCCTATTAACAAAAAATGTTTTCCTCTCTTATTTGATTATTTATTTTTGGCTGTGCTGGGTCTTCATTACTGCACACAGGCTTTCTCTAGTTAAGAGGAGGCTGCTCTAGTTGCAGTGCTGGAACTTCTCCTTGTGGTGGCTTCTTGCTGCAGAGCCCAGACTCTAGGGCACTAGGGCTTTAGTAGCTGTGACACACAGGCTCAGCTGCCCTGTGGCATGCAGGATATTCTAGGATCAGGGACAGAACCTGTGTCCTCTGGTCAGAGTACTAGATCCCACACGCTGCAACCCAGGGTTCACACTGCTGTTTCTGTCGTTTAGTCGCTAAGTCGTGTCCAACTCTTTGTGAACCCATGGACTGTAGCCTGCCAGGCTCCTCTAGATGGGATTTCCCAGGCAAGACTTCTGGAGTGGATTGCCAAATCCTTCTCCAGGGAATCTTCCTGACCCAAGGATCAAATCCCAGTCTCCTGCACAGCAGGCGGATTCTTCACAGCTTAGCCACTAGAGAAGAGTTCTCATGTCACAACTGAAAGATCTCAGGTGCTGCAAGTTAAAACCTAGAGCAGCAAAATAATTAAAAAATATAAAATGGCACAGTATTTGCATACAAGCTATCACCTCCCATTATCTTTAAATCATCTCTAAATTATGTATAAAATCTAATATATTATAAATGTTATGCAAATAGTTGCAAATACAATGTAAGTGCTATGTAAAGTTATCAGTGATAGGCAATTCAAGATTCATTTTTGGAGCTTTCTAAAATTCTCCTCAATCCCCACCCCAAGTATTTTCAATTCTTCATTGGATGAATCCAAGGATACAGAACACTCAGACATGGAAGGTCATGCAAAACAGACTGTGTAGTCAGTCAGTACCCTAATCCTGCATAATGTTAAATGAGAGTGTTTTTTAGGGGAGGAATCATCATTTAAAACTCTTAGATTTAAATAAATGTACTAATGCTTCCAATCACTGCAGCTATTACTTCTATTGCTTTCAAATTTCTCATCTTTGGGTAGTGATAGCCTCTTCAATTAGTTTCCAAATCTTCTAGACATAACCATAGTAGTCTTGGATAGCTTCCTTGCTTCTACACCAGGGCATTAACTTGTCCAACTCCTATTTCAGACCTGAAATCAATCATATACCCAAGAAACCCTAAAACTTCGGCAGGAAATGGCATTCAGAGACAACAATCTGGGTTCTAGGAGTTCTCATTACTCCTGAACTGGTCAAGTATACTACTCACAGTTAGGATATCTTTATATTGATACTCCTATATAAGATTCTACGTTTTTGTAAATGGCATGACTCTTGTTCCTAACTCATTTCTCCCATATTGAAGATCCTGTTATACAAAGACATCAATATAAATTCATTTGCTTGGCTGCAGGATACATATATAACAATCTAGGGATAATACCAACACTATGTAATGAAAAAATCTCTGTTTCATTTTGCTTTCATTTTAGGATCATTTTTTAATGATTCAAACTTGTTTTAAAATAATGTAAAACATTTACATAGTTGCAAAGTCATATCTAAAAAACAAACATGTTCACAGAACCCTACAGATATTCCTTCTGTCCTTGTTCCCTATGATTGGACAGTTTATGGTTAATTCCTATGTTAAAAACTAAAAGCAGAAATGCACATAACTATGAATACAGGGTAGATAAATAACAACACTTTATAAATTTCTCTATATCTTATTGTTATTTCATAATATGTACACTTTTCACTTTCATGCACTGGAGAAGGACATGGTAACCCACTCCAGTATTCTTGCCTGGAGAATCCCAGGGATGGGGGAGCCTGGTGGGCTGCCATCTATGGGGTCGCACAGAGTCGGACATGACTGAAGCGACTTAGCAGCAGCAGCAGCAGCAGCATATGGCCCTATAATGAAAAGGACATCTTTTTGGGGTGTTAGTTCTAAAAGGTCTTGTGGGTCTTCATAGAACCGTTCTACTTTAGCTTCTTCAGCATTACTGGTCAGGGCACAGGCTTGGGTTACTGTGATACTGAATGGTTCGCCTTGGAAATGAACAGAAATCATTCTGTCGTTTTTGAGACTCATCCAAGTACTGCATTTCGGACTCTTTTGTTGACTATGATGGCTATTCTATATTTCTTCTAAGGGATTCTTGCCCAAGTGGTAAATATAATGGTCATCTGAGTTAAATTCACCCATTCCAGTCCATTTGAGTTCACTGATTCCTAAAATGTCGATGTTCACTCTTGCCATCTCCTGTTTGACCACTTCCAATTTGCCTTGATTCATTGACTATACCAAAGCCTTTGACTGTGTGGATCACAACAAACTGGAAAATTCTTCAAGAGATGGGAATATCAGACCACATGACCTGACTCTTGAGAAACCTGTATGCAGGTCAGGAAGCAACAGTTAGAACTGGACATGGAACAACAGACTGGTTCCAAATCCGGAAAGAAGTCAAAGCTGCATATTGTCATCCTGCTTATTTAACTTATATGCAGATTACATCATCAGAAACACTGGGTTGGACAAAGCACAAGCTGGAATCAAGATTGCCGGGAGAAATATCAATAACCTCAGATACGCAGATGACACCACACCAATGGCAGAAGCGAAGAACTAAAGAGCCTCTTGATGAAAGTGAAAGAGGAGAGTAAAAAGTTGGCTTAAAGCTCAACATTCAGAAAACGAAGATCATGGCATCTGGTCCCATCACTTCATGGGAAATAGATGGAAACAGTGACAGACTTTATTTTTTTGGGCTCCAAAATCACTGCAGATGGCAACTGGAGAATTAAAAGATGCTTACTCCTTGGAAGGAAAGTTATGACCAATGTAGACAGCATATTAAAAAGCAGAGACATTACTCTGTCAACAAAGGTCTGTCCAGTCAAGGCTATGGTTTTTCCAGTGGTCATGTATGGATGTGAGAGCTGGACTATAAAGAAGCTGAGCCCTGAAGAATTGATGATTTTGAACTGTGGTATTAGAGAAGACTCTTGAGAGTCCCTTGGACTGCAAGGAATTCCAACCAGTCCATCCTAAAGGAGATCAGTCCTGGGTGTTCATTGGAAGGACTGATGTTGAAGCTGAAACTCCAATACTTTGGCTACCTGATGCAGATTAGCTGACTCATTTGAAAAGACCCTGATGCTAGGAAAGATTGAAGGCGGGAGGAAAAAGGGACGACAGACAATGAGATGGTTGGATGGCATCACTGACTCAATGGACATGGGTTTGGGTGGACTCTGGTAGTTGGTGATGGACAGGGAGGCCTGGCATGCTATGGTCCATAGGGTCGCAAAGAGTCAGACATGACTTGAGCGACTGATCTGAACTGATACTAGGCACCACAACACAGAAGATACTGTTCATCTGCTTGGATAAGTGAAAGGAAAGTGAAAGTTGCTCAGTCCTCTCCAACTCTTTGCAACCCCATGAACTATACAGTCCATGGAATTCTCTATGTCAGAATACTGGAAGTGGGTAGCCTTTCCCTTCTCCAGGGTATCTTCCCAACTCAAGAGATCAAACCCAGGTCTCTGCATTGCAGGCGGATTTTTTACCAGCTGAGCCACCCTGGAAGACCAGAATACTGGAGTGGGTAGCCTATCTCTTCTCCAGCAGATCTTTCCTACACAGGAATTGAACTGGGGTCTCCTGCGTTACAGGTGGATTCTTCTCTACCAGCTGAGCTATTAGGGAAGATTTAAAGAAAAAAAGGTCAATGTCAAAGAAGTGGAAATAAAAGTGTCACTAGGAAACCCAACAGACTGGCCCAGGGTAAAACAAGTTTTACCTACTACTCCCAAATCCCTATTTCCTATCCAAGTTGCATGAACCTTTTAAAATCTTAGAAATATGCATCCAAAATACATTCTAGGTAAGTATAATTTAGCAAGATCAACAATGGGAAAAGGGAGATCTTAAATTCGGATGATGACGTTACAGAAGTGATTTCATGGAAGGTATGGAGTGATGTTCAACGTTCTGCATCACTACTTTCCAGGTCACGGATTACAGTGTACACAGAATATTCTTTGGAATCAAGAACACTGAGACTTTGGCAAAAATTAATTGAGCCTCACTTTTCAAATTAGCAAGACAGAAGTAATAATGGATACTATAGAGGGTTACGGTAAAGATTAAACATGACATTCCAAGAAAAGAATTCAAAGTAACTGACACATCTTGGCTTCTCTTTCTGTCCTTAAAGCATGATGTACTTCATAAAGACTAAAAAGAAAACGCTTGGCTAGAGATTTATCTCCATGATCAAGACTTCACTGCACTGAAATGTTAGACATGATCCATGAAATAATTATTCAGGAAAATTAAGATGAATTTAATGTTAAGAAGAACCATCAGAGAAATAGGCCAGTTTCACTTAAAAATAAGAGTGGGAAAGGAGAGGGGAGAAGACACAGACACACTAATATTTTTAATGTTTTTTTTAATTATACAATGGTTAAATCACATTAATATTTAACCTGTATTTAGTATTTTAACATAAAAAGTAAAATTCTCTTCATATATAAAAGGAAATTTGTTATCAGAAAACAGCAACATGTCTTTATCTTTCAAAAACAGGCACAGAAGGAGGATTACTGAGTAGCAGAGATGCAAGACATCCAGAAATCCACAAACCTAAGGGTGACATCTTTCCTTTCCCAGCATCAAGGTCTTTTCCAATGAGTCAGTTTTTGCATCAGGTGCTCAAAGTATTGGAGGTGGTAAAGACTGAGGAAGGAGGAGAAGGGGACGACAGAGGATGAGACGGCCAGATGGCATCGCCAACTCGATGGACATGAATTTCAGCAAGCTCTCAGAGCTGGTGATGGATAGGGAAGCGTGATGTGCTGCGGTCCATGGGGTCACAAAGTCGGACACGACTGAGTGACGGAACTGAAGGGTGACATTATGGAAATTTGGGAAGGAGAACAATCAGAGGCAATAATATTTACAAGTATATAATGGAAATTGGCCATATGGAGAATTTTTTTAAATAATGTTTTCTTAATGTTAAAGCATTTGGGTATTGATTATTATCAACAATGAAATTGGTGAAAAGAAATAATCAACAACTTTAGCCAATTCAATTTGAAACTGTAAGTCATTGCTATTTACCATATACAACAGGTAAAAGTCTATACAACATAATTCTTGCTCTCAAGGAGATTTACAATCATATTTCAAAAGGACTGCAATAAACATTCAGATAGCATTCTGTATTAAAAACACCATTATAAAGCATTTCAAATTTAAGTTCACATAATACATGTACATACATTTCTCAATTCTTTTTTAACATCTAAATTCTCTCAATTCAATATAAAGTAGATATTAAGTACATTTTATAAATGAAAACTTTAAGACAGAAAGGTTATATGAGTTATCCAACATTACATAGTCAACATTTGGTAGAGCCAGAACTCAAACATGAGCGCTATTATAATAGTACACATAGTTCCAAAATGAAATACTAGTCACAATGTGAATGAGAGACCAAAGAGCAAAGTTAGTTTTTAATTATACAGATATGGATAATTCTAATGAGAAATGGGAGACGATATTCTCTATGAAAATATGAACTCTACTAAGAAAAGTACAATTTTACCAATATTTTATTTCCCAGGGCCTGATACACTTTAGGAACTTAAATAATTTTAGTGGATTGAATTAATGAAGGTGATGAGTGAGTGAAATAGTATAACTACATATAATTTCAGATACCAGATTTTAAAAGGCCATATATAAATAATGGAAGGAAGGAAATGTAACTAAAAATGTTTATAAAATTAACACAAACTTCCTAAGAATAGTACATCAGAATAAGCTAAATTTTATAAATGATACAAAGGAAAACCAAACGGGTCCACTAGCTGCATAAGAGATGAACTAGGAAGAAACAAGAATATCGCATGGAAAAGATGATGTAATGTTAACAGATGCAGAGAGAATAAAGAACTACTCACACCTTCTCTTTTGCATCCATCTTCTCCACCAAGGAGAACTGAGTAGAAAACTGGAAAAGGTAGAAGAAACATAGTTAAAAAGTAAATGAAGTTGAAATGAGTAAAGAAGACAAGTGAGAGAATACCTATCCACTTTTAAAATTATGGTTTCTCTACAGAGCCTGAATTAGGCTGCACCTCTAACGTGTATAACCTGTAAAACAATGTAAGAAAACAATTTCTAAAACACTAATTTTGAAAAGAAAAAATTTCTAAGAAAATTATGTTAAAAACATATACCCTTTGAGTTTAAAAGATTTTTGACAATCCATTAATGATCTGTATCCAAAATACAAAAGCTTTTGTTTGAAGATGGCTTATAAGCACTAAAAAAATTAAAAGGCTATCCCTGGAGCATACTTCTTTTCCACCACAAGTTATCCTAAACTTATTTATCAGTATATTTTTTCTTTTCAGGTAGACTAGGGTAACACTAGATGTTTTTAATTAAAATATTGTAAGGGAAGATTCTGAAAATCTTTAGGAATAAAAATTTAAAATATAGGATCATTAATAATAAGTACACAATTTACAACATTAAACAAGAACTAAAGTAAAACTGAATGTCTTCAAAAGTAATCCACGGGGCTCTATCTTCATACTTTAATCAAGATACTCAGATGACTTCACAGGATTCAAATTTAAGAAAAATAACAGGTTGGATGGTAAGTTTCAAAAAAAAAAAACTCGATTGGAAAATAGAATCAACTAATACTAAAATAACAGCAATAGAATGGTAGCAGATTTCATGAAATGAAAGATTAAGCTAAAGTAAGAATTTGGGAAAGGTGATAAACACTCCAACTTACAGCAGAGAAGCCCTCAAAGTCAAAAATTGGTCAAACATTGGCTGAGGGTAAAGTAGGCCTAATCGAAAGAATTAGTCTTTTTAAGCAACAGCCAGACCCACTCACTGATCTCTCCCTGGCACTAGTCTAGCAACCGCCTCCTCTCCCACTTTGGCAGAAAGAGTTTCCCCCCTAGAAATAGATTACCAGAGGGTCTCTCAATCAGAGCTGAAATCGTTACTGAAATAGGATGACAAAGTGAAACTATACATAATGAGATATTGAGAAACAAACCCTTCCCTCCCACACTCAGTCTTTTTACCTCAAAGGGTTCAACTTTTTCAGAGCCAGGGAAAACACCAATTTGTTTCTCTGAGAAACCTGACCAGTTTAAGATAAAAGACATTCAAATATACAGACATCAGGTGTTCCCCAAGGTCATGGTCTGATCTTCAAGCAGGTAAGACTACAGTCAACAAATCCTGCCCACATGCTAAAAGCTTCCAAAGTGCTTTTTAAGATTTATGTTATTAAGTATGAGTAGTCAAAAAGAAACATCAAATATTTTATGTGGAGGAAACATGAAATATAAAACCCAGACACTGGATTACACAGAGGAATAAAGCAAAAATAATAATAATAATAATAAGACTCTGAAGGGAGAAGAAAACAAGCAAAAAACACACAAAAGCTAATATTAATAGTCTCAATAATATAACAGAAACAACATGAAAAACACAGAAAGAGGATTATAAAAGAATTTAAAAATAACCATTCCGGGAACAGAAAAGTTTAAGGAAATAAAGAGCAGAAATGAAAAGCAACAGAAAGTTAGAATATGTAGTTGAAAACTTTTCCTACTAACTGGAACAAAAAGAGAATAGTAAAGGAAAGATATGGTATGAGGACCAGTATGGCCCAATATCCCAGCACAAAATTTCCAGAAAAGAGAAAAATAAAAGAATTAGAAAAGACAGAATTAAAGCAACAGTTCAGGCAATTTCCTGGAATTGAAACTCCAAGATCCCATACTGAAAAGCAGCTCCTGGAGAGCCAAGCACACAGATGAAAAGATGGACATATAGAAACGTTGTGGTGAAATTTCCAAGCACAAGCAAAAGAGAAGATCCCACTTGCTTCTATCTTACAAAAGAATAAAAAAGCAGAATGATATGACTTTTCAAAAGCAACATCAGAATCTGGAAGACATATCAGTGCTTTCAAAACTCTAGGGAAGAATGTCCCATCTTTAATTCAGAATTTTATATCCAGTCAGACATGAGTCAAGTTTGAGGGTAGAATACAGAGACTTTCAGATGAACTAGCCATTAAAATATGTCCAAACAGGCAGCCCTTTTCAGAGAAATTACTGGAGGATACACAGAATAAGCCAAGACACAGAATTCAGGAACATAATCTGAGAAAAAGAGAGGGGCAAAGGAAGTGCAGTGCCTCACATATAGTAAGCTTTATATAAAGTCTGTTTCGTAACTGTTTTTACTGAGCAAGAGCCTGTAGGGCCCATCTAGATGCAAATCCTTCCATGTCTGTGTTGCCAGTTTGTAGGAAATATCTTCATTCATATGCCTTGACTTATTCCTGAGTTCCAAATGGCGAATTCAAACAACTGCTCATCAGGGAAGGGATTTGTGAAAAGCTGCTCAGTCGTGTCCAACTCTTTGTGACCCCATAGACCCCCTATATAGTCCATGGAATTCTCCAGGCCAGAATACTGCAGAATACTGCCTTTCCCTTCTCCAAGGGATCTTCCCAACCCAGGGATTGAACCCAGGTCTCCTGCATTGCGGGCGGATTTTTTACCAGCCGAGCCACAAGGGAAGTCCAAGAATACAGGAGTAGGTAGCCTATCCCTTCTCCAGCAGATCTTCCCAACCCAGGAACCAAACTGGGGTCTCCTGAATCACAGGTGGATTCTCTACCAACTGAGCTATGAGAGAAGCCCAGAAACAGAGAAACAATCAAGAAGCAGTGCAGCAGTAAAGCAGGGTCCTGATTCCTCAAGGAATATACATCATAATGCCTTAGGGTTCTTCTGCAGAAACAAGGTCCCAACCCAGGTGGAGGACAGTAACTTTAAACTGAGCACAAGACGCCAAGAACACCACTCTGTCACCACACTGCCAATCAAGCAGTGGAAGATAACTGAGATCTGATTCCACCTCCCGCCCTCCCATTCCAGTGACTCCTGCTTTAAAAACTTGGATTGTTGAGCAGAATCTTCAGAGCAGATTTTTGAACTAGAGTCTGCCATCTCCCTAGGTTGCTGGCCTCCTGGATAAAGTGATCTTTCATTTGCAACAAAGGCCTGTCTCTCCAATACTGGCTTCTGAGCAGTTAGCAGCTGAACCTGAGGTCAGTAACACCTCCTCCAGTCACAATTTCTCTCCAGCTAACCTAATACCACCAGATTATCTTTCTTAGAACAGTTCCTTTCATCATCTCACTTTAATAATGCAAAATATACATGAAAACATTCTGAATCAAGATCAAGCTTCTACATTTCATATTTATAGCTCTCCATTACATCTTCCAAGGGTCAGCAAACAGGTCCTACAAACCAGTTACCTACTTTTGTACGTAAACTTTTATTGAAATACAGCTACCCTCACTAATGTATGCACTGTTCACAGACGCCTTCTCATTCTGGTATCAGAGTTGGTTGGAACACAGTCCATAAGGCCCACAAAGCATAAAATGTTTAGTATTTGGTCCTTTAAAGGAAGTATTTGCCAGTCCCTGACTAGTTCAATCTCTTATCTGTATCAATCGCATATACATATTTAGCACATCTAAAATGGAACTCACTTTTCTTTTCAGAGACTGGCTCTTCTCAACTTCATTATTTTATGAATATTTAATAAATACCTATTGCGACTTTGTTACATGCCAAACACTGTTCTAGTAGTTGGTATGTGGGGACAAAAAGAAGGCCCCAATTCTGACAGGGCATAATTTGTTTCAGAGAGCAATAAACCAAAAATAACCTACAACGTAAGTATATGTCAGTTGGTAATAAGTGTTATGAAGAAAAACAGGTATTTAGGGTAATACAATGACAGAAGACTGGGGTGATGTTTTAGATATGATCTTTCAAATGAATAGAATCTTGAATTTAAACAGAATCTTGAATTAGAAAGTGAAGCACAGGAATGCTTTGGGGAAAAGCAATCCAGCAGCAGAGGCGAACTCAACCCCAAGAGAGGTGTTTCTTGACATTTGGAATGAGTACCGCCCTTGCCTCACTCTAGTCCCAAATCCTGCTGTTAACCACATATATACAGAATACATAAAGGAATCTCCTACCAATCAAAAAGAATAAGCAAGCAATCCAATTATGTAAGACTTGGTCAGGGACTCCAAAAAAGAGATATATCCAAACAGCTAATAAGCATATGAAAAAGTACTCAACAAATTATTCAATGAAATATAAATTAAAATTAAAGAAAAATACTATTACACATATCTGAAAATAGGCAAAATTTCCAAGTGAATACAACTTTATTCAAAAGCCAAAAAATCTGGAAACAACCCAGCTACCTGCAATTTGGAGAAGAGCTCAACTGTGATATATTTGTATAATGAAATATTTTATGCCAATAAAAATAATAAATTTCTGATAAATTCAATAACATTAACGAATTTATTAGTTCCCTAGGGCTACATCAATATATCAAAACATTATCTATTATAACAAACCACATTAATGAAATAGAGAAAGCAATAAAACCAGGAGTGAAACCACACAGGACCCTGTGGGGCTCCTGAGCATAGACGTTCATTTTCTCCCATGTCACATTTGTAGAGACTAGGTTTCAACCTCCATGATCCTTCCTGAGTTTCAAAGAGCAGCTTCAAATAGCTGCAAAAGATACAGAGACAAGGGACAAACAGTCAAGAAATAACAGTGCAGTCTGCGAGCAGGGTCCTGGTTCACCTCAAGGTATACACATAACAGGATCTTTGAGCCCTTCTGTAGACTGTACATGCGTGTCGCTCCAATCGGGTCTGACTTGCAACTCTATGGACTGTAGCCCACCAAGCTCCTCTGTCCATGGGATTCTCCAGTCAAGAATAGTACAGTGGGTTGCCATGCGCTCCTCCAGGGGACTTTCCTAATTCAGGGAAAGAACCTGAGTCTCTTAACTCTAACCTGCATTGGAGATGCGTTCTTTACCACTAGTGTCACTTGTACAAGTTGTTGTTCAGCCACCAAGTGGTGTCCAATTCTTCACCACTCCATGCCACGCTTCCCTGTCCCTCACCACCTCCCGGAGTTTGCCCAAGTTCACATCCATTGCATCAGTGATGCCATCCAACCATCTCATCCTCTGTCACCCTTTTCTCCTGCCTTCAATCCTTCCCAGCATCGAAGTCTTTTCCAGTGACTTGGCTATTTACATCAGGTGGCCAAAGCATTGGCCTGTAGAACTAGAACTTGCCAGAACCAGAGGAGAATGAAGCATTTTTCATTCCAGAGAGAAGGTGACAATGTGATAACCTTGAGAGGCATAGAAATTCATCCCAGGAGACCACCTGAGGCTAGATTAAAGGAATGAAGGCCCTTCACATACCTCTATCCTCATCAGCCCTTGAGCCACTGGTACAAAACTCCTCACCAAACCCCCCCAGGTTGGAACACACAGTTTTGAGGGCATTAGCCCACTATGACACTCCCTTAGCCTAGCAAAGCAATAAAGCCCTTCTTTTCTATGTCACTTAAAAGCCTTTCTCTGAGATTCAATTCAGCATTGGCATCAGCAAGGGGGTACAGTGTATTTTGATCTTGATAGTAGTTACATGAATAGATTAAAAAATGTGTTTTTCTTTAAAGATCAAAGAATAACACTGAGTCTTCAAAAAATTGAGTTATCCTGCTGAGTTTGTGATTAACTTCTCTATCCAAAACTTTATTTCCTTTTTCTCCTGCCTCTGCTCCTTCACAATTCAATTCAGTTTAGTTGATTTGCTCAGTCCTGTCCAACTCTTTGTGACCCCACTGACAGTAGCATGCCAGGGTTCCCTATCCATCACCACTCCTGGAGCTTGCTCAAACTCCTGTCCATGGAGTTGGTGCTGCCATCCAACCATCTCATCCTCTGTCGCCCCCTTCTCCTCCTGCCATCAATCTTTCCCAGCATCAGGGTCTTTTCTAAAGAGTCCATTCTTCGCCATCAGGTGGCCAAAGTATTAGAGCTTCAGTATCGGTCCTTCCAATGAATATTCAGAACTGATTTCCTTTAGGATGGACTGATTTGATCTCCTTGCAGTCCATGGGACTCTCAAGAGTCTTCTCTAACACAATTCAAAAGCATCAATTCTTTGGCGCTCAGCTTTCCTTATGGTCCAACTCTCACCATGACAACTGGAAAACCATAGATTTGACTATCCAGACCTTTGTTGGCAAAGTAATGTCTCTGCTTTTCAATATGCTGTCTAGGTTGGTCATAACTTTTCTTCCAAGGAGCAAGCGTCTTTTAATTTCATGGCTGCAATCATCATCTGCAGTGATTGTGGAGACCAAAAAAATAAAATCTGTCAATTTCCACTGTTTTCTGATCTATTTGCCATGAAGTGATGAGACGAGATGCCATCATCTTAGTTTTTTGAATGTTGAGTTCTAAGTCAGCTTTTCACTCTCCTCTTTCACTTTCATCAAGAGGTTCTTTAATTCCTCTTCACTTTCTGCCATAATGGTGGTGCCATCTGCATATCTGAGGTGATTGATATTTCTTCTGGCAATCTTGATTCCAGCTTGTGCTTCATCCAGTCTGGCATTTCGCACAATGTATTCTGCATGTAAGTTAAATAAGCAGGGTGCCAATATACAGCCTTGATATACTCCTTTCCCAATGTGGAACCAGTCCGTTGTTCCATGTCCAGTTTTAACTGTTGCTTCTTGACTTGCATACAGATTTCTCAGGAGGCAAGTAAGGTGGTCTGGTATTCCCACCTCTTTTAATAATTTTCCACAGTTTGTTGTGATCTATACAGTCAAAGGTTTTAGCATAGTCAATGAAGGACAAGTAGATGTTTTTCTGGAATTCTCTTACTTTTTAATACCAAAGGGATGTTGGCAATTTGATCTCTGATTCCTCTGCCTTTTCTAAAACCAGCTTGAACATCTGGAAGTTCAGGGTTCATGTACTGTTGAAGATTCACTTGGAGAATTTTGAGCATTACTTTGCTAGCTATGAGATGAGTCCAATTGTGCGGCAGTTTGAACACTGTTTGGTACTGTCTTTCTTTGGGATTGGAATGAAAACTGACCTTTTCCAGTCCTGTGGCCACTGCTGAGTTTTCCAAACTAGCCAGAGGTACAACTGAGCACACACAAATGTTGGTTATCTAATGGCATTCACAGTTGTCAGAGAGACTAGAGCTTTCTAGGAGCCAAAGCAAAAGATAATGAGTTAAATAAGCCAGTATCTCACTATGTAAGATAAAAATATGTTGACGATTGCACTGATACAATAAATACAGCCATTTAATTTGAAGTCCTACAAGTGGCATGTATATATATATATACTTCAGAATCACTTTCTGTAACAGGCTAAGACAAGTAAGTACAAATACTTAATCTGTGATTTCATCTGAAGGTAAGTTTAGAGCTGTGCTAACTACTGTGCTAACTACCCATCAGCCACAACTACTGAGTCGCAGACTCCAGAGAACACGTGACAGGACGAAAGAGCCCATGCGCTGCAACTTCTGAAAGGCCACACACACTGGAGCCTGTGTGACACAATCAGAGAGCCCACGTGCCACAAGTACTAAGCCTGCGCACTCCAGACTCCACAGGCCACAGCTGGGGGGCCTGCGTGCTGCAACCACTGAAGCTGCGTGTTCTGGTGCCTACATGCCACAAGTACTGAGCCTGCGCACTCCAGACTCCACAGGCCGCAGCTGGGGGGCCTGTGTGCTGCAACCACTGAAGCTGTGTGTGCTGGTGCCTACGTGCCACAAGTACTGAGCCTGCACGCCACACCAAGAGAGTCCACGCACTGCAAATGATCCTGCACAACGCATCAAGGATCCCAATTGTGGCAACTAAGACCCAATACAGCCAAAAAAATAATTAAAAAAAAAAAACCTTACTTGAAAACCATTGGCAAGTTCAGGTGTTTTGCGCATAAGCTGCTTGTTTCTCCTTGCTTGGTGCCCTGAAATAAACACTAAAAGAAATATCATTTTCAAATAGTTAATATCATTTTTCAATATATGGCTTTATCTTCAAAAGATAATTGAGAAAACAGGTCAAAGACGAGCACTCTTCAATAGCTGATTCATAGATAGCTCAGTTGGTAAAGAATCTGCCTGTAATGCACGAGACCCCAATTCGATTTCTGGGTCAGGGAGATCCCCTGGAGAAGGGATAGGCTACCCACTCCAGTATTCTTGGGCTTCCCTTGTGGCTCAGCCGGTAAAGAATCCACCTGCAATGTGGGAGATCTGGGTTTGATCCCTGTGTTGGGAAGACCCCCTGGAGAAGGGAAAGGCTACCCACTCCAGTATTCTGGCCTGGAGAATTCCATGGACTGTATAGACCATGGGGTCGCAAAGACTCGGACACGACTGAGTGACTTTCACTTTCACATACAATAGTTTGGACTTTAACAAGTCTGGAGCTAAATACCAAATTAGATTATTTACTTGTCTTGGGCCTTTTATATATATGAGGGATGAAATAAACTTACTTCTGCTTATATTAACAATAACATCTTAAAAATATGACATTCTATATTAATATGTATAGATTTATAAGAATGGTATTCTGAGAGTAACAAAATAGACACAATTTCATCTTGTAGGAAAATTTTATGAAGTAGTGGCAACCACTGGAAAGGAGGAAATCTTAAAATTAATTTAGTAAAACAGTTGGTTAAACTCCTTTCTGGTGGGAAAAATGCCCTTCACAGCTGCCTTTTGTTGAAAAAAAAACTCTCTTTTGATAGGAGATAAAGAAATCAGGAGTAAGACAACGGCAGAGGCTCTGCATATGTGCTGTATGTGCGTGCACCCATGCGAGAGAGGGATAAACGCTAAGACATCTAAATAAATTCTTTTAACTTTTGCCAAGTAACTAAACTTTTCTCCTTCTATCAGATTAAAGGCTGAATGCAAGAAAGTCACAAATATTTTGTGATGAAAATTAGCGAATTTAAAAATGACATTTTGGGCTTCCCTGGTGGCTCAGCTGGTACAGAATCCGACATGTAATGTGTGTTCGATACCTGGGTTGAGAAGGAAAGGAAAAAAAAAAAAAAGACAAACACTGATAAATCCCACATCAATAGGAAAAAAATAAAAGACTGATTCTAACCAAATCAATGGAGAGGGAATCTGAGTATACAGTGAACAATACATACTAAAAGGTTCACACTTCTACAAAGGTATTTAGACTTCTTACAATGTTAGCTGAATACTCTATTTTCTTCTAAAATTATTGATTATTGAGAAAACCTTATCTACTTAATTTTCTTATTGAGTTTTGTTTTAAGGAGCACATGACTCTATGTGCTGTATTTTCTGATTTACAAATTCCAATTTAAAGATCGTATTTAGCCAGATCACAAAAGGGAAGGTGCTCAAACCATTCTCACAGTTTCTTCATGGCTCTCATAAGCACCCTCACCAGAAGATTGTGACGCTAATATTCTGAGGTAAAAGAAAGATAGAAATGCAGAAAAACACTTTATCGAATAAAAAAAGAATTACTCTGACACTGAAAGAAAGCAAGCAAGCTATGTTGGATAAATTGAAAAACAACAGCTTAGTTTTCCCCAAAAGGCTTTAGGAGTGAATTTGAGTAGACAGATGCCTTTTCTCCTACTACTGCCCACACTACAATCTTATCCCCTCTTTTTAAAATCAAACTTCATTTTACTGGTTTTGAAAATGAGTGAGCTTCCCTGGTGGCTCAGTGGTGGAGAATCCACCTGCCAATGCAGGAGACACAGGTTCAATCCCTGATCCAGAAAGAACGCAGATGCCGCAGAGCAACTAAGCCTGTGCTGCAACTACTGAGCCTGTGCTCTTGAGCCCATGCTCTGCAACAAGAAAAACCACCACAATGAGAAGCTCGTGCACCACAGCTAGAGCAGCCCCTGCTCACCCCAACTACGAAAGCTCACACAGCAACAAAGACCCAGCAGTCAAAAATAAATAAAGAAATTAAAAGAAAAGAAAATGAGTAAGTGTAGCAGCATGGGCTTAATAATAAAAATACGGTTATTTACTTAAGAAGATAATTCTTCTACATATAGTTACCTCACTAAAATTTTAGTATATGTAATATCACAGGCACAGTAAAGATAACTTCATTAGAATTTTACCTATAATTGTTTTACCTTTGCAGCAGCAGCACGGAAAGGTTTATTGCAAGGAGATGGGTGGCTCATGGCCTGAAAAGCTGAGAGCTTTGAATTTTACCTATAAATTTTAGTGTCCTATCCATATACATATTTTTAGAAGTCCCAGCTTATTAATAATTTTTTCAACCTAAAAAATTTCATATGTGACTTTTATCAGGAGATACTGATTTACTAATTTACTAATTACTGTATCAGGAGACACAGTAATTTAAAAGTTACTGTAATTTGATAACATTACTGAAGAAATAATTACCCATAGTTTTCTTTAAAGCTTTTATGTACAAATGTATAAAACTGGCTTTTCCTACAGTATAATTGATACAGGCCATTAAGTTTGGTTCATATGGATTCAACAAAACTACAGCATAGATGTTAAGATTTTTTAAAGTTTTAGTTTAATGTAGTTATTCTTAGACCACCTGATAGCTCTAAAAAACCTTTTAATTTTTTTTAAGGTGAAATAAAAGCTATACGAACTCATTATCAACTGTAATCCTTTAAAGAACTAGCTCAATATACAATCTTAAGGCATGCATAGTTGTTACAAAGCCAAAAGTAGAACTAAATATAACATTATATTTCTTAAATTTTCCTTAAAATAAAATCTTTTACCAACATCTGACACAATGAAAAGCAAATATAATATTCTATGGAATAGCAACACCTGCAAGGAAAAGATCTAGTCTGGCAACTGGTAGTACTATAAAATTAACACTTGATTCTCAAACATTATGATACTCCTTTTCCTCCTTCCTACACTTTCAAAGGATGTATTAAAGGAAACAGAGCTTAGAGTGTTCATGCTGAACACCCCTCAACTACACAGCTGAATCTCTTACATCCTCTAAAAAGAGACTGTCCTTCAGAAAACAAGCTTTAACATACATTTATGCAGCATTCTGCTCCTAGTTATGAGTTCCAGATACGGTAAGCGTTCAGTGATATATTTAATCTCTATGTAAAAATTCTATACTTTTGAACACTATTTATAATCAAATAAGAACACTAAAATAGTTTACACTGCATAAGAAAAAAAAAGACCAAGGCAATAAAAAACACGCCTTAACCCTGAATGACAATTTCATAAGTAAATTTTTCAATAAAGTAAAATCCTATCCATTCAACATACAGAATTTTCTTGTTTTGTTGTTGTTTTCTAAAATAAACAATCACATTTTAAAACTACTTTAACTGTAATCCTTGATTTGGGGAAAATGACATTTTATCAATATTTTCCAAAATGCTTTTAATATTTTAGAAAGATTTTGGTATTACTAAAAAAGATGTTTAAATTTCTTTGGTATGTTACTAAACCACTAAAGGACTGTCAAGTAACAAGGGGAAACTGTCTAGTTGGCTGATGCTGTCTGTGCTGGCAATTTCTCAAACATCTGTTAAAGGTCAGATTTCTAATGCATAGAACCAATCAATAGAACTAAACAGTTCTCCTAGCACTATAAGAGGCTAAACAAAGAACACTATTTTACATAAAAAGAGAAACAGAACCTTAGCTTTGTAATTAATAACTTGTAGCAAAGTCTATCCTTTTCTCATCACAGAATTTATACATTTAAAATCATAAATTTTGTACATAAAACTCTACAATTTAGTTAAAAATCTGTAACTGACTTTTTAATTTCATATACCACAGAAGGGCTGAATATCCAAGTGAAATTTTAGGAATAATTTTAACATAAAAATATTTATAGCAATGATTTTTTTATGAGTATGAAAAATTTAATAGTAGCAACTTAATTGAGTGATTCATTTTGCAACTAATTCACATTAGGGGATACTGAGTTTACAAGATATACCATTAAAACCAAATTTGTCACAGAAACATTCTGATTTTTATATGATCATAGAGACTGATGTCAACTACTTTGAAAAAATTTTTGACCCAAGTCATCTTGAACACATTCTTTACTCTATGACTTGATCGATTTAAACAAGTAACAAAGCACAACAGGTTACCAAAGAATAATAGTATCACCAGAAGCATTCTCAGTATACATAAATAGATGAGGCTACTTCTCCAAGGCCCAAAAAAATAATCTACCACATTTAAAATTTTAAAAGAATTTTGTATCAGGCAAAATGATACAACAGATGAACATGTTCCAGGCAAAGGATAAAGAAAAGTCCCAGAAGAATTAAGTTCAAGATAGTGACCAGAAAAATGAACAAAGAATTCAAGTGAAGATTGACTGCACAGAGCAAGAAGCTAGAACATTTTAACAAAGGGATAGAAAATGTACAGGACAACCAAAGATGAAGAATACAGTAACTGAAATGAGAAATACACTAGACTCCAGGGGTCATCAACCTTGACACCAGGGACTGGTTTGTGGAAGACAATTTTTCCAAGGATTTGGGTAGCGGGGAATGGTTTCGGGATAACTCAAGTGCATTACATTTACTGTGTACTTTATTTCTACTATTATTACATCAGCCCCACCTCAGATCATCAGAGATCATGAGATCCTAGACGGTGGCTGCTACTGCTGCTGCTGCTAAGTCACTTCAGTCGTGTCTGACTCTGTGCAACAGCACAGACGGCAGCCTACCAGGCTCCCCGGTCCCTGGGATTCTCCAGGCAAGAATACTGCAGTGGGTTGTCATTTCCTTCCCCAATGCATGAAAGTGAAAAGTGAAGTGAAGTCACTCAGTCTTGTCCAACTCTTAGCGAACCCATGGACTGCAGCCTACCAGGCTCCTCCGTCCATGGGATTTTCCAGGCAAGAGTACTGGAGTGGGCTGCCATTGCCTTCAACCTCTGCAAATAATAGAGAGGAACCCGTCAACAAGCTAAAAGGAGAGTTGTGGAAATCACTGATTCTGAACAAGAACGAACAAAGAATGAAAAGAAAAGAGGACAGATTAAGAGACCTCTAGGACAATATCTAGTTCACTAATATTCTTGTTATAGGGGTCCCAAAAGGAAACTAGAGAAAGAGGTTGAAGCATGTTTGAAAAACTAAAAGCCTAAAATGTCCTTAACGTGGTCAAGGAAAGCAAATCCAACAATACACTAAAAGGATCCTACACCATCATCAAGTGGGATTTGTCCCAGGGATGCAAGGATTTTTTAATATCCACAAATCAATGCAATATATCACATAAATAAAGAAAAATTATCATCTGATCATCTTGATAGAGGCAGAAAAAACTTTGGTCAAAATTCAACACCCATTTATGAGAAAAACTCTCCAGAAAGAAGGCACAGAGGGAACAAACCTCAACATAGTAAATGTCACATATGACAAGCCCAGAACTAACATACTCAACAGGGAAAAGCTGAAAGCATCTCCTCTAAGTTCCAGAATGACATAAGGATACCTACTCTCAAAACTTTTATCTAATATAGTATTAAAGTCATAGCAACAACAATCAAAAAGAAATAAAAAGAGCACAAAGTATTAAGAAGTGTAGTATTAAGATACTACACACAGAAAATCCTAAAGACACTGGCAGAAAACTATTAGGTACATCAAAGAATTCGTTAAGTTGCAGGATACAAGGTTAATATGCAGAAATATGTTGCATTTCTATGAAAAACAATGAATAATTATAATAACAATAAACAATTAGAGATAAATCATAGAAATACTCCCATTTACTAATGCATCAAAAAGGATATGTAGGAATAAACCTATCAAAGGATGAAAAAGACCTACACTAGAAAACCTGTAACACACTAATAAAAGAAATTAAAGATGATACAAAAAGAAGTGATTACTGTGTTCTTGGAATAGAACTGTTAAAATGACCACATTAGGCAAGGAAATTTACAATTCAACACAGTCCCTATCAAAGTAACAATAGCATTTTTTTTCACGAGCTAGATCAAATATTAAAATCTGTATGGAAATACAAAAACTCTGAATAGCCAAAACAATCTTGAGAAAGAAGACCATGAGCGGGGGAACCGTGCTGCCAGACTTCAGACTATACTACAAAGACTCAGTAATCAAAACAGTGCAATACCAGCCCCAAAGCAGACATGTGTATCAATGTAAAAAAACAGAGAGCCCAGAAATAAACTCACACAGTCAATTACAGTCAACAAAGGAGGCAAACATGTGCCATGGAGAATACAGTCTCTTCAATAAGCGGTGCTGGGAAAACTGGACAGTTACCTTTAGAATATTTTCTCACATCATGAGTTCAGTTCAGTCACTCAGTCGTGTCCGACTCTTTGCGACCCCATGAATCACAGCACGCTAGGCCTCCCTGTCCATCACCAACTCCTGGAGTTCACTCAGACTCACGTCCATCGAGTCAGTAATGCCATCCAGCCATCTCATCCTCTGTCGTCCCCTTCTCCTCCTGCCCCCAATCCCTCCCAGCATCAGGGTCTTTTCCAATGAGTCAACTCTTCGCATGAGGTGGCCAAAGTACTGGAGTTTCAGTTTTAGCATCATTCCTTCCAAAGAAATCCCAGGACTGATCTCCTTCAGAATGGACTGGATGGATCTCCCTGCAGTCCAAGGGACTCTCAAGAGTCTTCTCCAACACCACAGTTCAAAAGCATCAATTCTTCGGCACTCAGCCTTCTTCACAGTCCAACTCTCACATCCATCCTACTGGAAAAACCATAGCCTTGACTAGACGGACCTTAGTCGGCAAAGTAATGTCTCTGCTTTTGAATATGCTATCTAGGGTGCTCATAACTTTTCTTCCAAGGAGTAAGCGTCTTTTAATCTCACATCATACACAAAAATTAACTCAAAATGAATTAAAAGATCTAAATACAAGACCAAAAACCATAAAACTCCTAGAAGAAAATAAGTAAAACACTCTGACAAGAACTGTAGCAATATTTTTTTTCAATCAATCTCAAGCAAAGAAAATAAAAGCAAAATAAACAAATGAGATCTAATCAGACTTAAAAACTTTCACACAGCAAAGGAAATTATGGACAAAACTAAAAGATAACCTACTAGATGGGAGAAAATATTTGTTAGTTGTACGACTGGTAAGGGTTTATACTGAAAATATATATTAAAAGCTCATAAACTCAAAATCAAAAAATAAACAACTTGATTAAAAATTGGGCAGAAGACCTGAATAGTTTTACAAAGAAGACAAACACATGAACAACAGGCACATGTAAAGATGTTCCATTTTGTTTTAATCACTGTAGAAGTGCAAATTTAAACCACAATGATACATCACCTCACACCTTCCAGATTGGCTATAACCAAAAGACCACAAGTAACAAATGAAGTGAGGATGCGGAGAAAAAGCAACCCTATACAGTGCTGGTGGGAATGCAAACTGGTGTAGGCACTGTGGAAATTAGAATGGAGGTTTCTCAAAAAAACTGAATGGAACCACCAAATGACCCAGCAATTCTCCTCTTGGATATATATAATATTTGAAAAAAATAACCAATGTTCACAGCAGAATTACTTACAATTGCCAGGTTAAGAAGTAATCAAAGGGTCCATTAACAGATAAATGCATAGTTTATAGATAACTACACACACACACACACTGGAAAACTACTCAGTCAATAAAAACAATGACAATTTTGCTGTTTATAACTTGTACAGACTTGGAAGGTATACACTAAGTGAAATAAGACAAAAATACAAATACTAGATGTTATCACTTCTATGTGAAATTTTAAAAATGAAACAAACTGGTGAATATGGAAAAAAAAAAAAAACCAGACTCACAGATATAGAGAAGAAACTAATGGTTACCAGCAGAGAGGGAGAAAGGAGTAATGAGAAAATGTTTTACATGTAGGCTGGATGGCATCACTGACTCGATGGACCTGAGTCTAAGTGAACTCCAGGAGTTGGTGATGGACAGGGAGGCCTGGCGTGCTGCGACTCATGGGGTCGCAGAGAGTTGGACATGACTGAGCGACTACCTGAACTGAACTGAACTGTGATTTCAATGATTACGAAACTCTATAGTAAAGGAAGTTTTATTCCCTAAATTAATGTACATCAAAACTAATTAAAGAAATAAAATAGATAAATCTTATAAATGATTTCAAACAGATGACTGAAGATTATTTCATTACGAAGTATTCACCACGCACTGAAAAGTAGGAACAGTGTGTCATTTAAAAAAAAAAAGAGTATTTTTAAAGCTCTAGTGTTTAGAATTTACTCCATAGTGAAGAACCAAATTTTTCCTATACAAAGGCAAGGTTTGGGAATAGACAAATTTTGCCTTGACTGTAAGCAAAGATACGTGTTGGAATAAAACTCTTCTCTAAGGTTACAACTGATCATAGTTGTTGTAGTTGTCACTGTTGTTTTTTTAAACATACACACCTCATCAGATACTCTGGAAACAAAACATGAAAGGAATTTGAGAACAGTGCAAAAAAAAAAAGGGAAACAATAAGGTTAAGAAACTAAAACTCAAAAAAAAACAATTGGTGACTAAAATGCATTTTAACTTTTTCTTATCCTTGGCTTTTATTTTAGTACTTAAAGTACTACAGTACTTTACTACTTAAAATCAAAACTATTTTTTGGGCTCCAAAATCACTGCAGATGGTGATTGCAGCCATGAAATTAAAAGATGCTTACTCCTTGGAAGGAAAGTTAGGACCAACCTAGATAGTATATTCAAAAGCAGAGACATTACTTTGCCAACAAAGTCAAGGCTATGGTTTTTCCTGTGGTCATGTATGGATGTGAGAGTTGGACTGTGAAGTACACTGAGTGCCGAAGAATTGATGCTTTTGAACTGTGGTGTTGGAGAAGACTCTTGAGAGTCCCTTGGACTGCAAGGAGATCCAACCAGTCCATCCTAAGGGAAATCAGTCCTGGGTGTTCATTGGAAGGACTGATGTTGAAGCTGAAACTCCAATACTCTGGCCACCTGGTGCAAAGAGCTGACTCATTGGAAAAGACCCTGATGCTGGGAGGGATTGGGGCAGGAGGAGAAGCGGACGACAGAGGATGAGATGGTTGGATGGCATCACTGACTCTGTGGACATGGGTTTGGGTAGACTCTGGGAGTTGGTGATGGACAGGGAGGCCTGGCATTCATGAGGTCGGAAAGAGTCGGACACGACCGAGCAACTGAACTGAACTGAACTCACATTACACTACATACACAAGTTCACTGAAAATAAATTAGCCATTTAAATATAAGACATAAAACTATAAAATTCTTAAAAGAAAAATCTTTGTGACCCTGGATTAGGCAACAGTTTCTGAGATAAATACCAAAAGCACAGTAACAACAACAGAAATAGTTAAGACTCATCAAAACTAAAAGAACTTTCTGCTTCAGAGGATATTATCAACAAACTGAAAAGCCCCAGAATAGGAGAATGCATTGATAATCATTCTTTGAAAAGGAATTTGTACTATTAAAATGCTAAAAGATGTCAAACTCCTGAAAATATTCTGCTAAATGAACATATGAAAAAGGCCAGTATCATTTGCTTTTGCTTATATGAATTGTCTAGAACAGATATCCATACAGACAATAAGTACATGACTGGTTACAACAGGTGGGGGTTTAGAAATGGTTGCTAAATGGGTCTAGAGTTTCCTTTGTGGGTGATAAAAATAGCTTGAGTTCACTGTTGTCCAAACTTGACATTGAAATACCAATGAATTATGTAATTTAAAGGAGTGAATTTTATGGTATGTGGTGTTGTTTTTGTTTAGTGGCTAAGTTGTGTGCAACTCTGCAATTCCACGGACTACAGCGCAAAAGGACTCCCTGTCCTTCACTATCTCCTGGAGCTTGCTCAAACTCATGTCCATTGAGTCGGTGATGCCATCTAACCATCTCACCCTCTGCCCCTCCCTTCTCCTGCCCTCAATCTTTCCCACCTTCAGGGTCTTTTCTGGTGAGTCGGCTCTTCCCCTCAGGGGGACAAAGTATTAGAGTCTCAGCATCAGTCATTCTAATGAATATTCAGGCTTGATTTCCTTTAGGTTGACTGGTTTGATCTCCGGGTAATCCAAGGGGCTCACAAGTTTTCTCCTGCACCACAGTTCAAAAGCCTTGAGTGGCTGTGGGTCACATCATGAACTCCTTATAGCCAAATTCAGACTTAAATTGAAGAAAGTAGGGGAAACCACTAGACCATTCAGGTCTCACGAAAATCAAATCTCTTATGACTATACAGTGAAAGTGACAAATAGATTCAAGGGATTAGATCTGATAGACAAAGTGCCTGAAGAACTATGGACAGAGATTCGTGACATTGTACAGGAGGCAGTGAACAAGACCATCCCCAAGAAAAAGAAATGCAAAAAGGCAATAAGGTTGTCCAAAGAGGCCTTACAAATAGTTGAGAAAAGACAAGACTGGAAAGACAAAGGAGAAGGAAAGATACACGCATTTGAAGGCAGAGTTCCAAAGAACAGCAAGGAGAGATAAGAAAACCTTCCTCATTGATCAATGCAAAGAAATTGAGGGAAACAACAGAATGGGAAAGACTAGAGATCTCTTCAAGAAAATAAGAGATACGATAACAATGGAACATTTCATGCAAAGATTGGCACAAAAAAGGACAGAAATGGTATAGACCTAACAGAAGCAGAAGATACTAAGAACAGGTGGCAAAAATACACGGAAGAACTAAACAAAAATGATCTTCATAACCCAGATAATGCAGATGGTGTCATCACTCACCTAGAGCCAGACATCCTGGAATGCACAATCAAGTGGGCCTTAGGAAGCCTCACTACGAACAAAGCTAGTGGAGGTGATGGAAATCCAGTTGAGCTATTTCAAATCCTAAAAGATGATGCTGTGAAAGTGCTGCACTCAATATGTCAGCAAATTTAGAAAACTCAGCAGTGGCCACAACTGGAAAAGGTCAGTTTTCATTCCAATCCCAAAGAAAGGCAATGCCAAAGAATGCTCAAATCACCACACAGTTGCACTCATCTCACATGCTAGTAAAGTAATGCTCAAAATTCTCCAAGCCAGGCTTCAACAGTACGTGACCAGAACTTACAGATGTTCAAGCTAGATTTAGAAAAGGCAGAGGAACCAGAGATCAAACTGCCAACATCCACTGGATCATGGAAAAAACAAGAGAGTTCCAGAAAAACATCTACTTCTGCTTCCTTGACTATGCCAAAACCTTTGACTCTGTGTATCACAACAAACTGGAAAATTCTTAAAGAGAGAGGAATACCAGACCACCTGCCTCCTGAGAAATCTATATGCAGGTCAAGAAGCAACAGTTAGAACTGGAAATAAAACAACAGACTGGGTTCCAAATCAAGAAAGGAGTATGTCAAGGGTATATATTATCACCCTGTTTATTTAACTTATATGCAGACTACATCATGAGAAATGCTGGAATGGATGCAGCACAAGCTAGAATCAAGATTGCCAAGAAAAGTATCAATAACCTCAGATATGCAGATGACAGCACCCTTATGGCAGAAAGTGAAGAAAGAACTAAAGAGCTTCCTGATGAAAGTGAAAGAGGAGAGTGAAAAAGTTGGCTTAAAACTCAACATTCAGAAATTAAGATCATGGCATCCAGTCCCATCACTTCATGGCAAATAGATGGGAAAACAATGGAAACAGTGACAAACTTTATTTTTGGGGGCTCCAAAATCATTGCAGGTGGTGACTGCGGCCATGAAATTAAAAAATGCTTGCTCTTTGGAAAGAAAGTTATAGACAAACCTAGACAGTATATTAAAAAGCAGAGACATTACTTTGCCAACAAAGTCTAATCAAAGCTATGGTTTTTCCAGTAGTCATGTATGGATGTAAGAGTTGGACTATAAAGAAAGCTGAGCACCAAAGAATTGATGCTTTGAACTGCAGTGTTGGAGAAGACTCTTGAGAGTCCCTTGGGATTGCAAGGAGACCCAACCAGTCCATCCTCAAGGAAATCAGTCCTGAATATCCACTGGCAGGACTGATGTTGAAACTGAAACTGCAATACTTCAGCCACCTGATGAGAAGAACTGATTCACTGGAAAAGACCCTGATGCTGCAAAAAGATTGAAGCTGGAAGAGAAGCGGACAACTGAGGATGAGATGGTTCGATGGCATCACTGCCTCGATGGACATGAGTTCAAGTAAGCCCCAGGAGTTGGTGATGGACAGGGAAGCCTGGGGTGCTACAGTCCATGGGGTCGCAAACAGCTGGACATGACTGAGCAACTGAACTGAAGAATTCAAAAGCATCAGTTCGTCAGCAATCAGTCTCCTTTACGGTCCAATTCTCACAGAGATACATGATTATTGGAAAAATCATAGCTTTGACTATATGGACCTTCATCAGCAAAGTAATGTCTCTGCTTTTTAATGTGCTCTCTAGGTTTCTCATAGTTTTCTTTCCAATTAGCAAGTGCCTTTTAAATTCGCAGCCGCAGTCACCATCCCCAGTCATTTTGGAGCTCAAGAAAATACAATCTGTCACTGTGTCCACTTTTTCCCCTTATATTTGCCATGAAGAGATGGGACCAGTTGCTGTGATCTTACTTTTTTGAGTGATGAGTTTTAAGCCAGCTTTTTTACTCTCCTCTTTCATCTTCATCAAGAGGCTCTTTAGTTCCTCTTCGCTTTCTGCCATAAGGGTGGTGTCATCTGCATAGCTGAGGTTGCTGATGTTTCTTCCGGCAATCTTAATTTCAGCTTATGATTCATCCAGTCCAAATTTCGCATTATGTACTCTGCATATAGGTTAAACAAGCAGGTGCTAATATACAGCCTTGTTGTACTCCTTTCCCAATTTGGAACTAAGCAGTTCTATGCTAATTCTGTTGCTTCTTGACCAGCATACAGGTTTCTCAGCAGACAGGTTAAGGGGGTCTGGTATTCCCATCTCTTTAAGGATTTTCCAGAGTTTGTCATGATCCACACAATCAAAGGCTTTAGTGTAGTCAATGAAGCAGATGTTTTTCTGAAACTCTCTTGCTTTCTCTATGATCCAACAGATGTTGGCAATTTGGTCTCTGGTTCTTCTGCTTTTTCTAAATCCAGTTTGTATCTGGAAGTTCTCAGTTCATGTACTGCTGTAGCCTACTGGAAGGATTTTGAGCATTACCATGCTAGCATGTGAATGAAGGCAATTGTAGGGTAGTCTGAACATTCACTGGCATTGCCCTTCTTTGGGACTGGGATGAAAACTGGCCTTTTCCTGTCTTGTTGCCACTGCTTAGTTTCCCAAATTTGTTGACATACTGAGTGCAGCACATTAACAGCATAATCTTTCAGGATTTGAAATAGCTCAGCTGGAATTCCATCACCTCCACTAGTTCTGTGAAAGCAATGATTCCTAAGGCCCACTTGACTTTACACTCCAGGATGTTTGATTCTAGGTGAATGAACATACCATCGGGGTTTTAATATAGTTTTTCTGTGTATTCTTGCCACTGCTTCTTAATCTCTTCTGCATCTGTTAGGTCCTTATAATTTCTGTCCTTTATCCTGTCCATCCTTATATGAAACATTCCCTTGATATCTCCAATTTTCTTGTAGAAATCTCTAGTCTTTCCATTCTATTGTTTTCCTCTATTTCTTTGCACTGTTCACTTAAGAAGGTTTTTTTTTTTTAATCTCTCCTTAGTATTCTCTGAACTCTGAATCACTTGGGTATATCTTCCTCTTTCTCCCCTGCTTTTAGCTTCTCTTTTTTTCTCAGTTATTTGTAAAGCCTTGTCAGACAACCATTTGCCTTGCATTTCTTTTTCTTCAGAATGGTTTCAGCCATCGCTTCCTGTACAATGTTATGAACTTCTGTCCATAGTTCTTCAGGCACTCTGTGTACCAGATCCAATCCCTTCAATCTATTCGTCATCTACACTGTATAACGAAGAAGGCAATGGCACACCACTCCAGTGCTCTTGCCTGGAAAATCCCATGGACAGAGGAGCCTGGTAGGCTGCAGTCCATAGGGTTGCTATGAGTCGGAAATGACTGAGTGACTTCACTTTCACTTTTCAATTTCATGCATTGGAGAAGGAAATGGCAACCCACTCCAGTGTTCTTGCCTGGAGAATCCCAGGGATAGGCGAGCCTGGTAGGCTGCCATCTATGGGGTCGCAAGAGTCGGACATGACTGAAGTGACTTAGCAGCAGCAACAGCCACTGTATAAATCTACAGGATTTGATTTAGGTCATACCTGAATGCACTAGTGGTTTTCTCTATTTTTCAATTTAAGCTTGAATTTTGCAGTAAGGAGCTCATGATCTGAGCCAGAGTCAGTTCAAGGTCCTCTTTGTGCTGACTGTACAGAGCTTCTCCATCTACAGCTCTAAAGAATATAATCAATCTGGGATTTCAGTGTTAACCATCTAGTGAGGTCCATGTGTAGAGTCAGCTCTTGTGTTGTTGGAAGAGGGTATTTGCCATGACCATTGCGTTCTCCTGGCAAAACTGTTAGCCTTTTCCCTGCTTCATTTTGTACTCCAAGGCCAAACTTGCCTGTTACTCCAGGTATCTCTTTCTTCCTACTTTTGCATTCCAGTCCCCTATGAAGAGGACATCTTTTTTTGATGTTAGTTCTAGAAGGTCTCATAGGTCTTCATAGAACCATACAACTTCAGCTTCTTCAGCATAATGGCTGGGGCAAAGACTTGGATTATCATGATGTTAAATGGTTTGCCTCAGAAGTAAGCTGAGACCATTCTGTCGTTTTTGAGATTGCACCCAATTACTGCATTTCGGACTCTTTTGTTAACTATTACTTTTTTCGACTGGAGGAGGGAGTGGCAAACCAACCCAGTATTCTTGCTTCAAGAGCTCCACGAAGAGTATGAAAAGGCAAAAAGATATGACACCAGAAGATGAGCCCCCTAGGTCAGAAGGTGTCCAGTATGCAACTGGGGAATAACAGAGAAGTAGCTGCAGAAAAAATGAAGAGGCTGGGCCAAAGCAAAGACAATGCTCAGTTGTGGATGTGTCTGGTGCTGAAAGAAAAGTCTGATACTATAAAGAACAATATTGCACAGGAACCTGGAATGGTAGGTCCACAAATCAAGGTAAATTGGAAGTGATCAAGCAGGAATGAAAAGACTAAGCATCAATATCTTAGGAATTAGTGAACTATAATGGACAAGAATGGGAAATTTATTTCAAATGACCATTGAATTTACTACTGTGGGTAAGAATCCCTTAGAAGAAATGTTATTTGCACTATATCAAAACAAAGCCATTACTGTTTTTAAAATAGGTACACTCTTATTTTGAAATGCCATAAAGCCTATAGTAATCAAATGACAACAAAACTAATGTGGTTAGTAACAGAGAGCAAACAAATTCAGGAATTACGCTTTAAAAATCAAATATACCTATTAGCTTCATGACAGAACATGAATGAAAAAACGATTTTAGTTAGATAAATTATATGCCGATTGACAAAACATCAATTACTTCTCAACACTTCCACAAAGCATTTCAAAAGGATTATCACTGTATCTCATTTTAAAAGATCAAATATTAATTGAGAAAGTTAAGAATAAAAAACAGGGATTAAGAATAAAGGTAGGATTATGCACTAAATCACCTGTCAATCACATATTGTAGTATATGATTTTAGAATCAGCACTGCTGGCTTCCCTGGTGGATCAGAGGTAAAGAATCTACCTGAAATGCAGGCGATGCAAGCATAATCCCTGGGTCAAGAAGATCCCTTGGGGAAGGGAATGGCAACTCACTCCAGTATTCTTGCGTGGAGAATTCCATGGACAGAGAAGCCTGGTGGGCTACATTCCATGGGACAGCAAAGAGTCGGACATGACTGAGTGACTCTTTCACTCTTTATAAAAATAAAAATCGTCCACTCTATAGTTGTAAGAGGTTCCTGAAATATGGTGGTTTCTGAGGCATGAACTTTATAAACTGTATATCCAATATCTATCTAACCCTGTTTTCTTACCATAAGAACGCTACCTTTGTTAAGGAAAGCAACAGCCCTTCCTAAATTCCCCATCCTTCTCGGTGATACAATGCCTCGGGGGCTTCCCTGGTGGCTCAGTTGGTAAAGAATCCACCTTCAATGCAGGAGACCCATGGTCGTCGATTTCTAGCTGGGAAAGATCCCTGTAGAAAGAAATGACAACTCGCTCCAGTATTCTTTTCCTGAAAAAACCACAGACTGAGGAGCCTAGTGGGCTACAGTCCATGGGGCCGCAAAGAGTCAGACACAACTTAGTGACTCATTGCAGATGGATTCTTTACCAACTAAGCCACTAGGGGCTTGACTATAACAGATGGTATTTACTAATAATGCAGTTATATCATTCATAAAAATCACAATAATTATTATTTTCTAGCTTCATACCAATGATGAAGATAATTGAAACATGTCTCAGAAGGCAAGGCACATGACGTAAATTAGGTGAATTTCAAAAGAGGATAAAAGTGATTCCAAGCAGTGTCCTATGGGGAGGGCTTTTTGTCTCCCATTCCTTGTAGGCAAGACTCCCCCCATACAACTTCTAACTTCCGAAGAGCAGAACAGTTACTAATCAAAAAAAGAGCAGCTAGGAAACCATCTCAGTCAAGATTAAAAGGACCACAGATGCTTATCAAAATCAGGAGACTGGACAATCTAAGACTCACTGGAAAAGACCTTGATGCCAGGAAAGATTGAAAGCAAAAGGAGAAGGTGGCAGGGAGAAGATGAGATAGTTAGATAGCACCATGGACTCAATGGACATGCATTTGAGCAAATTTCGAGAGATAGCTGAGGACAGAGAGCCTGGCATGCTGCAGTCAATGGGGTCACAAAGAGTTGGACACAACTTATCAATTGAACAACAACAAATGACAGTAGAAAAGACAGTGAAAAATCAATGAAACTGAAAGGTAGTTTTTCAAAAAGATCAACAAAATTGACAAACCTTCAGCTAGAAATAGTAAGAAAAAGAGAAGACTCACATTACTAAAATGAGAAATGGAAACAGAACACCACTGCCAACTCTTCAGAGACAGAAGAATTATGAGAGCATTCTACAGAACAACTGTAATTCAACAAATTAGATAACCTAAATAAAATGGACAACACAAAACCTATCAAAACTAAATCAAGAGGGAAAAAAAAGAAAATGAAAACAGACCTCTAAGTAAAGAGGACTGAATGAACAGTTAAAAATCTCTCAACAAAAAATTCTGGACCTGATGGCTTCACTGGTGAATTCTAAGTATTTTAAGGACTAAAAGGAATCCTTCTCAAACTTTCCCCAAAAACTGAAGAGAAAAGACAATCTCTGAGCTTATTTTAACCAGGCCAGCATTACTCAGATATTAAAGCCAAATCAAGGCACTATAAGAAAACTATAGACCAATATCCCTCATGAACAAGGATAGAAAAAATCCTCAACAAACAACCAGCAAACTGAATCCAACAATACATTAAAGGATCATACACGAAGTGAGATTTATTCAAAGAATCCAAGGATGGTTCAACATACAAAAATTGGTTGATGTAATAAACTACCACATTAATAGAATGGAAGGAAAAGGTCCCACAGGATCACTTTGATTAATACAGGTGACTGATTATTGCAGTATTTGAAAACTTCAACACCCTTTCACAATAAAAATACTCAATAAAACAGGAATAGATACAACCTACCTCAGCATAATAAAAGCCATATATGAAAAACTCGGTGAATAGCATAATCAGTGATGAAAGGCTAAAAGCTTGTTCTCAAAGATCAGAAATAGGCACTTCAAAGGAGGTATTTCATTTGCAACAGCAAAAAATAAAAGAGTACTTAGGAATTAATGTAACCAAAAGGAGACAGACTTTCACAGTAAAAACTATAAAACAATGTTGAAAGAAGTTGAAAAAAACAGCAATAAGAGGAAATACATCCGATGTTCAGTTAGAAACGTTAATATTGTAAAGATATAAATACCATCGAAAGTGCAGATTCAATGCGATCTCTATTCAAAATATCTCAGATAAACTCTCGCAGAAATAGAAAAAAAGCAATCCTAAAAATTCATAGAGTACCTAAAGGGATCCTCAGAAGCCAAACTAATCTTGAAAGAGAAAGTTGTAAGACTTAAATTCCCTAATTTCAAAACTCACTACAAAGCTACAGTAATCAAAATGGTGTGATACTGGCATAAAGACAGACATCAAGACTAATGGAATAGAGATCCCAGAAGCAAAACCTTGCAATATGGTAAAAGAAGTTTTAAAATGACGTCAATAACATTCAAGGGAGAAAGGATGGTCTATTTTTTTTTTTTTAAAGAAATGATGCTTGAGAAACTGGATAGTCACATGCAAAATAATAGACCTGACCCTTACATATTTTACAAATAGTAATTCAAAATGGATCAAGGACTCACATGCAAGATCTAAGAACAATAAACTCTTTGACAAAAACGTAAGACAAAGCTTCATGGCATCAGCTTGGACGATTTCTTGGATGTGATTACTAAGGCAAAAGTAAGAAAAATAAAATACAAATTGGACTTAGCAAAAATTTACAAAATTTTGTGCATCAAAAGAGACTACTGATAAGAGTAAAAATGTAAACCACCAAATGAAAGAAAATGTTTTTATATCACATATCTGATAAGGGGTTAATTTCTAGAATATACAGTAAACCTCAAAACTCAACATTATAAAATCAACATGGGCTTCCCTGGTGGTTCAGTAGTTAAGGAACCACTTGACAACGCAGGGGACACAGGTTCGGTCCCAGGTCGGGGAAGATCCCATACGCTGTGGCGCAAGTAAGCCCATGCACCACATCTACTGAGCCCGCACACCTAGAGCTGGTGCTCTGCAGCAAGAGAAGCAGTTACGATCAGAAGGCTGCTGCACACAGCAACCAAGAGTAGCCCCCACTTGCCACAACTAGAGAGAGCTTGTGCACAGCAATGAAGACTCACAGCAGCAGCAAACAAACAACCGAATTCCAAAATGAGCAATGGGGCTTCTCTGGTGGCTCAGTGATAAGGAATCCACCTGCCAACACATGAGACACAGGTTCGATCCCTAATCCAGGAAGTTACCATATGTCGTGGAGCAACTAAGCCCATGCATCACAGTTACTGTACCTGTGCTCTGGAGCCCAGGGGCTGCAACTACTGAGCCCCCATGCCACAACTACTGAAGTTCTCATGCCCTAGAGCCTATGCTCCGCATCAAGAAAAGCCACCACAATGAGAAGCCCGCGTACCGCAGCAAGGAGTAGCCCCTGCTCATTGCAACTAGAGAAAAGCCTGTGTAGCAATGAAAATCCAGCACTGCCAAAAATACATAAACTTCTTTTGAAAAATATGCACAATGGACTAAACAGACATTTCATCCAAAAAAGATGTACAAACAGCCAATAAACACATGAAAAGATGCTCAATATCACTATTCATTAGGGAAACACAAATCAAAATCACAAGGACATACTATGTCTCACCCATTAGGATGACTAATATCTAAAAAACAGCAAACAATCATTGGTGAGAATGTGGAAAAATTAGAAACCTTGCACACTTAGGAATGTAAAACAGTACAGCCATGTTTACAGTGTTAAGTATTTTGGCAATTCCTCAAAACAGTAAAAACAGAATTCTTTGAGCTGCATTGAATGAGGTTCGTGACATTGTACAGGAGACAGGGATCAAGACCATCCTCATGGCAAAGGAATGCAAAAAAGCAAAATGGCTGTCTGGGGAGGCCTTACAAATAACTGTGAAAAGAAGAGAGGCGAAAAGCAAAGGAGAAAAGGAAAGATATAAGCATCTGAATGCAGAGTTCCAAAGAATAGCAAGAAGAGATAAGAAAGCCTTCTTCAGCGATCAATGCAAAGAAATAGAGGAAAAGAACAGAAGGGGAAAGACTAGAGATCTCTTCAAGAAAATTAGAGATACCAAGGGAACATTTCATGCAAAGATGGGTATGATAAAGGACAAAAACGGTAAAGACCAAACAGAAGCAAAAGAAATTAAGAAGTGGCAAGAATACACAAAAGAACTCTACAAAAAAGGTCTAATGACCTGGATAACCACGATGATGTGGTCACTCACCTAGAGCCAGACATCTTGGAATGTGAAGTCAACTGGGCCTTAGAAAGCATCACTACAAACAAAGCTAGTGGAGGTGATGGGATTCCAGTTGAGCTGTTTCAAATCCTGAAAGATGATGCTGTGAAAGTGCGGCACTCAATATGTCAGCAAATCTGGAAAACTCAGCAGTGCCCACAGGACTGGAAAAAGTTGGCTTAAAGCTCAACATTCAGAAAACGAAGATCATGGCATTTGGCCCCATCACTTCATGGGAAATAGATGGGGAAACAGTGGAAACAGTGTCAGACTTTATTTTTCTGGGCTCCAAAATCACTGCAGATAGTGACTGCAGCCATGAAATTAAAAGACGCTTACTCCTTGGAAGAAAAGTTATGAGCAACCTAGATAGTACATTCAAAAGCAGAGACATTACTTTGCCAACTAAGGTCCGACTAGTCAAGGCTATGGTTTTTCCTGTGGTCATGTATGGATGTGAGAGTTGGACTGTGAAGAAGGCTGAGCGCCAAAGAACTGATGCTTTTGAACTGTGGTGTTGAAGAAGACTCTTGAGAGTCCCTTGGACTGCAAGGAGATCCAACCAGTCCATTCTGAAGGAGATCAACCCTGGGATTTCTTTGGAAGGAATGATGCTAAAACTGAAGCTCCAGTAGTTTGGCCACCTTATGCAGATTGACTCACTGGAAAAGACCCTGATGCTGGGAGGGATTGGGGGCAGGAGGAGAAGGGGACGACTGAGGATGAGATGGCTGGATGGCATCACGGACTCAATGGACATGAGTCTGAGTGAACTCCGGGAGTTGGTGATGGACAGGGAGGCCTGGCTGTGCTGCGATTAATGGGGTCGCAAAGAGTCGGACACGACTGAGCGACTGAACTGAACTGATGAGCTGCATTTTGGGGTATATACACAAAAGAATGGAAATCATGGTCTCAAAAAGAGATACATACACCCACATTCATAGCAGCATTATTCACAACAGCTGAAACATGGAAGCAACCCGAGTGTCCACTGACAGAAGAATGAATAGCAAAATGTGGTATATACATATAATGTTTGACTGATGGTTTTCAGGGGGTTAGAGAGAAAGGAAGTATGAGGAGTTACTCTGTAATAGTCACAGAACCTCAGTTTTACAAAATGAAGAGTTATGCAGATGGATGTTCATTATGGCAGTACACATAATAAAAATATTTAATGGCACTAAACTGTATGCTTAAAAATAGTGACTGACAGATTTAATGCTATGTGTATTTCACTACTACAAAAGATCTTTAAAACATCACAATGACATACCTCCAAGCAACCAATGAGGATGTCTAAAATTTTAAAAGGCTCTGTCAGATGTTGGTGAGTCTACAGAACAACTAGAATTCTTATGCACTGCTGGCACCAATTGTGTTGGTACGTTCAGAAGTCTGGTATTGTCTTAAACACATTAAATACCATATGACCCAGACACTCTAATGCTAGGTGTTTTTTTTCCCCCAAGAGAAATGAAATATTTCCACAGTAACTTTAAATGAACTATTGATTCATGTTAACAATATAGATGTATCACAAAATAATTATGCTGAGCAAAAAAAGCCAGACAAAAAAGAACATTTACTTCATGATTATATTCAAGCAAAATTCCAGAAAATGCAAACCTGTCTATAGTGAGAAAAAGCAGTGAATAGTTCCTAGTATTAGGGGTGAGCACAGAGATTTACAAAGAGATTTCAAAGCAATTCTGGGGATTATGATGTGTTTACTTTCTTTTTTCTTAACTAAAGTATGAGGTTAACATACAATATTATAATAGTTTTGGGTGTACGGCATAGCGATTCAGTATTTTTACAGATTATACTCCATTAAAAGTTATTACAAGATAATGGCTATAACTCCCAGTGCTATATACATACAGTATATCCTTGTTATTGATCAATTTTAAATACCCAAGTTTGCATCGTTAAATTCCATAAGCATATCGTGTGTCTGCCATTGCTCTCCCTACTTTTAATCCAGTCTGTTCTCTGCATCTGTGAGCCTATTTCTGTTGTGCTATACATCCCTTTTAGTTTTTAGATTCCACATATAAATGATATATAGTATAACTCTTTCTCTGACATATTTCACTAAGCATAATATTCTCAGTCCATCCACATTGCTGTAAATGGCAAAATTTCATTTTTTTTTTATGGCTGAATAATACTTTTTGTGTGTGCACAAATGTATATAAAACACAAGAAGATGTGTTTATTTTCTTGATTATGTTAGGTTTATCTTGAAATCATGTCATCTTTATATGTCATTAAAATATTTACAGTTTACTCCGTTACAGCTCAGCGAAGTTGTTAAACATTCTTAGCTTTAAAAAAAAAAATCACAGACAAAAAAATGTTCATCTTTTTTTTCCACTGAATAAAATTTGTTGACTGTCTCTTAAAAAGGATTATTAATAGTAGGAAAAGGGATGAAAAAGATAAACCTAAAGGATTGAAAAACAAATGCTCATCCAATTCAAATGCAGTTAAGACAATACAAAACAAAAAAAGTCTATACATATTTTTATTCATACTAAGAAAAGATGGAGGAAAGCAGCATGTGAAACATTTGCGTGTCTAATAACTGAACAGTTAAGGGGAAATATGCATCATTAACTAAAGTACAGATTTTGCTGAAATTTCACAAAATTCTATGCTGGTGTGCATTATCTGTTTCCACATCATATTCAGCTCCACACTGTATTCATTGCATTGAGCGGCCTCAGCTGCATTCAACAAATTTGAAAAATTCTTTTCATTTTTAATCTATTACAAATATTTTCTAAATTTCTTTGTTATGGCTTCTTAGATGCATCCATCATTTAAATGTGGATATTTAATTTCCAAATACATGAGATTTTTAACATATCTTTGATACTATTAATAATTTCTCATTTTGATACCGATTTCTCAATTGAAATGCTTTCTTCTCTACAATCACCCCCTGTGCTTTTTCAGGCTTCCAACTTTATTGAGGCTTTCAGTGGCTAAGTCAAAGATGTCCTTTAGTAAATGCCACATTACACTTGAAAATATGTGAGTTATTTTCAAGTATCTTCTGATATTCATCTCTCATGTAATTCCACAGTGATAAGAGGAAAGAATACATAGGAAAAAAAAAAAGCCACAACAGGAAAGACAAAAGTACATTAAGGTTTGGACATGAGTTAAATAAGGCAATACACAGACTATCAGTTTAAAGTAGATATAGTTACGGGTCATTATGCGTGAAGCCCAAGGGAACCACAAATCAAATACAATAGATTCGCAGAAACCAAAAAGAAAGGAATCTAAACACACTACAAAAGAATATCAAACCAAAAAAAAAAAAAAAGAAATGAACAAAGAACCACCCCCAAAAAACTGTAAAATAAAGATAAGAATGTCAATAAATGCATACCCATCAATAATTACTTTAAATGTCAATGGACAAACCACAGAGATGGTTCAACATAGGCAAATCAAGGTAATACAGCACATTAATAATATGACCAAAAAAATTATCATCCATAAAAATCAAACAAACAAAAACAAAGCATTTGACAGAATTCAACATCCATTCACGATAAAAACTCTCATCTGAGTCCACAGGGTTGCAAAGAGTCGGACACAATTGATTGACTTTTACTTCAAGAGTTGTAGGGGGGGAGACATCTCAACATAATAAAAGCCATTTGTGACAAGGATGCCCACTCTCACCACTTCTATTTACATAGTATTGGTATATTATGATTCACAGCCATCAGATAAGGAAAAGAAATAAAAGGTATCCAAATTGGAATTGAAGAGGCAAAGCTGTCACTGTCTGCAATAGACATGATCCTCTACACTGAAAACCCTAATGTCTCTACACAAATCAGAATAATTTTAGCAAGCTATCAAAAGACTAATATATAGAAATTACTGCATTTCTACAGATTAGTCAAAAAATAATAATAATAAAATTACATTTAAAAAGCTAGGAATAAACTTAACCAAGGAGGTGAAAGACATATACTCTAAAAACAATAAAACACTGATAAAGGAAACTAAAGATGATTCAAAGAAATGGAAAGATATCCTAAGCTCTTGACTGGAAGAATTAATACTGTTTAAATGGTCATACTACCCAAAGCAATCTACAGATTTAATGCAATCCCAATCAAGCTACTCAAGACATTTCTCACAGAACTACAACTAGTCTCATGTTTTATATGGAACCACAAAAAAGACCAAAAACTATGAGAGCAATTTTGAGAAAAAAGAACAAAGTTAGAGGGAAAACCCTTCTAGACTCTGGACTACACTAAAAAGTTACAGTAATCAAAATACCATGGTATCAGTACAAAAAGCAGACACACATCAATGGAACAGAACAGAGCGGCCATAAACAAACCTACACACCTACAATTAGTTTTTGACAAAGGAGGCAAGAATACACAATGGTGAAAAGACAGTCTCTTCATCAAGATAATCAAAAAGCTCGACAAAAAAAGAAAAAAGAAAAAAAGCTGGACAGCTACATGTTAAGACAGTGAAATTAAGAGTATTTCCTCACACCATACACAAAAATAAAATGGTTTAAAGATCTAAGACATGCCACCAAAAACTCCTATGGAAGAACACACATGAAACATTCTGTGACATAAATTATAGCATTATTTTCTTACATCAGTCTTGAAAGAAATAAAAGCAAAAACAAACAAATGGGACCTATCAAACTTAAAAGCTTTTGCACAGCAAAGGAGGCCGTCACAAAATGAAAAAAAAAAAAAACCCCATAGAATAGGAGAAAATATTTGCTAACAATGTGACGGACATGGTGTTAATATCCAAAATACAAAAAGAGGCTCATGCAACTCAGTATCAAAAGAAAATAGACAATAAAAAAATAAGTGGGCAGAAGACCTAAACAGACATTTTTTCAAAGACATAAAAATGGCTAACAAGCACATGAAAAGATGTTATACTCTTGGTGAGAATGTAGATTGGTGAGGTCACTATAGCAAGCAGTATGGAGGTCCCTCAAAACACTAAAAATACAATTAACATATGACCCAGCAATTCCACTCCTGGGGGGTGGGGTGGGGTGGGGTGGGGTGTGTGTGTGTGTGTGTGTGTGTGTAGAAAAAATGAAAACTCTAATTCACAAAGATACATGCACTATGATTTTCATAGCTGCAGTGTGTACAACTAACACATGGAAACAACCCAACTGCTCATCCAAATGATTGGCCTAAGAAGATTTGGTGTGTGTGTGTGTGTGTGTGTGTGTGACACACACACACACAGAACAGAACATTACCCAGCATTAAAAAAAAAAAAAGCAATATTGTCACTTTAGCAACACGGATGGACCTAGAGAATATTAAGCTTAGTGCAATGTCATACAAAGATAAATACTGCATGATATCACTTACATATAGAATCTAAAAATAATAAAAATGAGCCTATATACAAAACAGAAACAGATTCACAGACAGGGAAAATAAAATTATGGTTACCAAAGGGGAGAGGGAGGAGGTGAGGGGAGTAAGGACTAAATTAGGATTATGGGATAAACAGATACAAATTGCTACCCGTAAGAGTAGATAAGCAAGAAGGAGTTACTGAACAGCACAGAGAATTATACCCAACAGATTGTAATAACCTATAATGGAATATAATCTTAAAACTAACATACTGTAAATCAACAATACTTCAATATGAAAAAAGATAAAAAGCAGCAACCTCAATATACAACTGAAAAGTCAGGCTTTCAGAGAAATGGGGGAGAGTGTTAATAAGCAGTAAAAATACTTGATACTTCAGAAGTAGCCAAATTAAAAATAAATGTTTATTTTTTACAAACCACAAGGATGATGGTACTATTTCCATCTACACACAAGCAAAGGAAGGGAATAAAATGCAGTTATTTCACAGTGAAATATGAAAGCAACATTAATCAACACAGTACAGACAAAGAAAAATGTGGACAAATAAGAAAGAAAGAATCGTAATTTATTGATGAGATCTTAAAGGTATCTACAGCCAATTAAGGCGATGTTATTTAAAGCAGTAAGAAAGTATAAGCAGACAATTATAAATAATCATCCAAGAATTCACATTTGCCTTTGTAATACCTCACATGATTCGACTTACATTTTTTTGTAGAAGTTTCTACTTTATTATTAAAATTAAAATGCATTTTCTAAGTACTCACCAAGTAACAGTTGCTGCAGCTTTCACACAGTTGGTACAGACCACCATTTAGAAACCCAGTGAGCAACTAACTCTAAAAGTACCACCAGATTTTTACCACTCTATTCCTGGATCTTTTGATTCCATATCTTTCTTAAATTATCATCCCTATTACACTGAAGTCTCCTGAACAGTTACTTGAATAATCAGATTTAGTAAAGGGAAGATAAAAGGCACTAAGGTAAGTGCTTTATATAACTTAATTCCTATAACACTTAAGTAAACTATTTCTTATATATCTCAGAAAGCCAAGAAAAAAGTCAGATCATTTTTCACAGACACATACACACAAGTAGCAATTATTAATAAGATCTTCCCCAAGTCACCTAACTCATCCAGAGAGGAGGAAAAGTGGCCGTGGTCAAGAAGTATCTCCTTGGAGGAATCATGACTAAGAAGCAGAGTAACACAAAAAAGGTGAACCCACAGGATGTGGGTTCAAACACAGTTATCACTTACAATACGTTAAGACTTTAAGCAATTTCCTAAGACTATGTATTCCTAAGTTGCCACATTTGTTAAATGGTAATAACAGCAGTGACTAATTCGAAAAGTTTTATGAGGATGAAATACTTCAACACTTGTAAACTGTTTAGCATTGAGATAATAATGCCTGCTGGAATTTCCCCTCATGGTTCCAGTGGTTAGGACTCTGCACTTTCACTGCAAGGGGTGCAGATTCAGTCCCTGGTCAGGAACTAAGATCCCACATGCCATGCACAAAGATAATGCCTGGTACAGAGCAAGCGCTGTGTAAGTAGAACAATTTCCACTATAAGTCAATCATTCTTCCCTTCCTATTGACTTAGATAATTTTAAGGCCTCTCAATCTTCTTGCCAGGGGAAGGGGACGACAGAAGATGAGATGGCTGGATGGCATCACTGACTCAATGGACGTGAGTCTGAGTGAACGCCAGGAGTTGGTGATGGACAGGGAGGCCTGGCGTGCTGCAATTCATGAGGTCGCAAAGAGTCGGACACGACTGAGCGACTGAACTGAACTGAATCTTCTTGTTTTGCATTCTCTTCTCTCTCTAGTCTTGTATTTCACTTAAAAGTTCTTTTCAGCTTTCCTTTTCCAAGCATCACCTAATTTTTCAATAAAATCACATAGCAGCCAGCTGGTGACTCAGAAAGTTATTCCATAAATTCCACCATAAATTCCAATATATGGTGATAGTGGAGGAAAAAAAATCAAACTTTTGCTCCTTTTGTATTATTACACTCAACTTTATTCTCAGTACTTGATCTCTTCAAGTTCTTTGGCCTCAGTTATCTTATGGATTTAGTCACCTTCAATAAACATTTCCGTTGTTTTGTTTCTCTCATTTCTCTTCTCATTGATACACTACTGGTGTTCTTGAAGCATTGAGAGGTAAGGAAATAAATATTGCCAGTATTTTATACATTTAAGAATATGTATGTAGCACCTATTATTTGTTAATAAGTACTATTCTGAGGCCATATATAACTAAGAGGATACACATACACAATAATAACTGATGAGATCAACAAGAAATAAGTCATACTCAGTAAAACAATGTGGACAAGTGAAAAAAAAAAATCACCCAAAGATTCAGGAGGCTAATCTAGTGCAAAGCTAAGTTTTCCCATTATTTGTTAAAAATCTTAATACATGAGTTCAGAAGCAGAGTCCTGGGAGAAAAAAAGTAAATGTTTGGACCTACCATGGAGTTCTTTATAATTCTATCCTCATATTAGCCATGTAACAGCTGGATATGCCACTCTTAACAAACCTAGGATACCAATTAACTTATAACATCGTTAATTACTAGAGAAGGCAATGGCACCCACTCCAGTACTCTTGCCTGGAAAATCCTATGGATTGAGGAGCCTGGTGGGCTGCAGTCCATGGGGCCACACAGAGTTGGACATGACTGAGCAACTTCACTTTCACGTTTCACTTTCATACACTGGTGAAAAAAATGGCGACCCACTCCAGTGTTCTTGCCTGGAGAATCCCAGGGATGGGGAAGCCTGTTGGGCTGCCCTCTATGGAGTCACACAGAGTCGGACACGACTGAAGCGACTTAGCAGCAGCAGCATAGTTAATTACATTAATGCACATGCAATATACAGACAGTTGTGCCTGTGTGTGTGGGTGGGCGGGTGTATTCTCCACACATATTTGCTCTTTGAACCATTAAAATTTCTTAAAAGAGAGAGGCTTGGTTCATTATACTCCCTGAAACTTCTAGTGACTCAGAATGTTAAGGGTATGTTAGTGTGCATAAAACAGATTCAGCACAGCTTAAAATATAACCGGCTAGAAAACGAAAGGAAGACTTTAAAGAAACAATAGAATAAAACTGAGTGAAGTATTTCCATGCCAAACTTACTCTTATTTCCAAGGTAATATTCATATTATTTCCCTCTCTGGAATGTAGTCTCTTCATTCAATGACTAGCCTTTATAGTCCAGCTCCTTCATGAAGCCTTATCATAAAAAGTGTAATAACAGCACGTTCTCATAATGCCCCATCTCTTAATTTCTGTAACACTTAACATTGCCACATAATTAATCCTTAATTGTCTAATGGCTTTTTCCCTCCTGATATCAATTAGGTGGTATATTTCTAAAAGACTTCTCCAACAATCCAATACCAAGTGGGTATCCTATCACCTGGGCTTCCCTAGTGGCTCAGTGGTAAATAATCCACCTGCCAATGCAAGAGATGAAGATTCGATTCCTGGATTGAGAAGATCCCCTGGAAAAGCAAATGGCAATCCACTCCAGTATCCTTGCTTGGAAAACCCCATGAACAGAGGAGCCTAGCGGGTTAGCGTCCACAGGGTTACAAAATAGTTGCACATGGTTACTAAACAACAACAAATCCTGTAATTCAATTCAATTCTGACACTAACTACAGGGAGTTAGCATCAAACTCACAGGTTGAAGGGCTCAGTTCCGCAAGACAGTCATTATTTCAGTCATCAGTCAAATATGGATATGAATTATTCAAATATATGAGGTACCAGTACTTCTGACTGACCAACTAAATATTGGGGATTCCCATGACCCCCTTTCTCAGGTTCACCAATTTCCTAGAACTACTAACAAAACTCAGGAAAGCACTTGACTCAGCATTACAACTGGTTTATTAAAAAAGGATATAACTGACCAAAAGCCAGATGCAAGAGAAAATACAGCAAGATGAATGGGAGAGCAAGCTTTCGTACTTTTCCTGGGTGTATTACTCTCCCAACATCTTGATGTATTCACCAACTCAGAAGCTCTCCAAACTTCAGCTTAGGAGTTTTTAATGAAGGTTTCAATATAAGAGCATAATTGTAACCACTGGTGATTAACTCAAACTTCAACCCCTGTCACTTCCCCAAAAGCTGGGGGTTGAAAGTTCCAATCTTCTAATCAAGGCTAACTCTTTTTCAGTGACCAGCTTCCAACCTAAACCTACCTAGGGACTCCAGAGGAGTCACCTCATTAGAACAACAGATGCTCTCAACATTTTTTGTTGCTGTTTAGTCACTACGTCATGTCCAGCTCTTTTGTGAGCCCATGAACTGTAGCCCACCAAGCTTCTTTGTCCATGGGATTTCCCAGGCAAGAATACTGGACTGGGTTTGCTATTTCTTTCTCCAGGGGTCTTCCTAACCCAGGGGTCAAACCAGCGTCTCCTGCATTGGCAGGCAGATTTTTTTTCCCCCCGCAATGAGCCACCAGGGAAGTCTCCTTATCACCTAAGCTCTGTGCCAGGAAGCAATCACATAAACCAGGTATTTATGTATTATACCACAACTGGACACTATAGTATAAATTAACAGTTTGATGTTAGTCATCCCCCTCCATTAGAAATATGAATTCTTAAAGAGTGGGTTTATTTCTTAAAGTCTGAATTAGCCTACAATGCTAACCACATATAGGTATTTGGTGTTTCTTAATTTAATAAATTTACTGAGAGGTAGTACCTAACAAAAATTGACCAAAGAATGTTCTGATTTCCTATTTGCATATTGGAAAGTTCTCTTTTACTGACTTTATTAGGTTTTTCATTATGAAGTATTGTTATCTTCAAAAATTAGAGCTACATTTCAGAAACTTGTAGGACATTTCATTGTATTTTAACTAAAAAAAAAAAAAATCTAATGCAGAAAAACAGAGAAAAGGTTTAGTCCAAATAGAATTACAGATAAGGTAAGTAGAGCACGACAGGAAATGGAAACTGTTGAGGAAGGCAGGCAGGCAGGCACTTTTAGACAAGGTGGCCGGAGGAGACCAGAATCAGCAAGCACACTGAATTCAGCAGACCCACCGGGGGAAAACGAGTCATGCGGATACCTTCCGAGGAGCATTCTAGGCAGAGAAGCATGTGCAAAGGCCACAAGGAAGGAAAACACCTAGAATGCTCAAGGAACAACAAAGAGGCCAGTGATGTGGCTGGAAAAGAACATATAACTCAGAGAGTAATAGATGATGAGCTCAAACTGGGCTGATGGGGAATAACAGAAAATGGAGAGCTTTCAGTTCTTAACTCTAAACCAGTGTGAATGCCTCTGGAAGCATTTGATTATGGGAGGGACATAATCTGATTATCTGCTGTAGGTATTTACATGGGTAAGAAAATATAGAAGGCTAGTTAGTTATCTACTTATTGCTAATAACTAGTTCAAACTACTGGAAAATCTAGGCAAAGGATGATGATGGCCTGGACCTAGAGTGACAACAATGGAAGAGGTGAGGTGTATTGGAATTTTGGATGTATTCTAAAGGCAGCACCAAAAATACTGTGCTGATACTTTGGTTATGGGATGTGAGACAAGGTTGTCAAGGATGACCTCCAAGGAACTGAATTATAAAGGTGGAGTTGCCATTCACTGGATGGTGCAAACTCAACAGCAATGCAGCAGTGTGGACATGTTACTTTTGAGACACCCATTAGATGAAGGGAAACAATGAAGGAAGTGTTTCAATGTGAGTCTGGGGTTTGGAGGAAAGGTCCAAACTAGGATATGAATGTGGGAATCATCAGCACGCAGATGGTCTACCTCCCAAAGACAAAAGTTTAGGTAGTCCAAGAACTGACTGCAGTAGAAACAAGGAAAATTAGCACAAGAGACCTCAAAGGAGAGTCAAGTGAAGCAAGAGAAAAATCAGATGAGTATAATATCCTAAAAACAAAGTGAACAAAGTATAATGAAAAAGAGGATGGTTAGTCATGTTAAATACTAGAAATAGGTCAAGTAAGATGAAGCGTGAAAAATGACATTTGATTTAGAAAAGAGCAAGTCACTGGTGACTTTGATCATAGCAGTTTCCCTGGAATAATGAGGTTAAAAACCTGCTACAGTGGATTCAAGAGATAGTACCACTGAGGATATTATCCTCAAACTGAGGATAGTATCAAAAGCCTTGTAAGTCATGGGGTAAAAGATACAAAACAGACTATTTCGCAAAGCAGGGATTCCAATTTCCTTCTAATCACCAGTAAATTTCTTCATTTGTGACACAGTTTCTATGTTGTTGTTAACATTTTAGTTATTTGTATGGAATTGGTATAACTTCTCTGGTAGCTCAGATGGTAAAGAAATCTGTGCAAGGCAGGAGACCGTGCGTGTTCAATCCCTGGTCAGAAAGCTCCCACTCCAGTCTTCTTGCCTGGAGAATTCCATGGACAGAGGAGCCTGGTGGGTACAGTTCATGGGGTTGCAAAGAGTCAGACACACTGAGCAAGAAGTCTCTTTTACTTTTAGATACAAAATGTAACCACTTTATAAAAGGAGAAACACAAGATACAATCAACTTTCAAATAAAAATCTTCAACAGACTCAACAAAATCAGGATACACGAAGTGTTAATAGACACATTCTTCAGAAGCAAGTTTCTCAAGCTTGACCTTTTCCAGAGCGTCCCACAGAGCATAGCACATCACAAAAGCACTCAAAGGTTTACAGCTTCCCTGACCTCAACTCAGTTTTTCCTTGTGTTTCCTTATTATTTCTGCAGAGCTTCTCAAAAACCCCTTTTCCAACAGAAAACAGCCTATATAGAAGACTGTAGAACAAAGGAAGAAAAAATAAGTTTTAAAGGGTAGAAAATAGTACTGGATTTAGATTACATTGCCTCTTTTGTCCTATAATCAAAATCAACATATTTCCAAACGCTTTCATTTCCTTTGCACTAAGTGAGCAAACTTCATTGAGCCTGTACATTTTCCTTCTAACGTAAAAGGGAACTCTAACACGAATCATGACATTCCACATTATTTAAAAAGACAGAAGTAACAAAGGTAATAGCTTATGATCTGAAGAGATTAAGTCAGTCTTTCTGTAACTCTGTGACATTAATACTATAACTAAAAAGAATCAGCAGTGTAAGTACACTGTCCATAATTCTGAAGTATGGGAGAAGGTGGAAAGGAAAAATAGTAATCTAAAAAGAAACTTGGGTTTAATGTTTTATTACAATAGAAAAAAGATCATTTCCACTTAGAAGATACTAAGATAAAAGATCTCAGGCTCCAAAATCACTGTAGACAGTGACTGCAGCCATGAAATTAAGACACTTGGCTCCTTGGAAGGAAAGCTATGACAAACCTAGATAACATATTGAAAAGCAGAGACATTGCTTTGCCAAAAAAGATTTGTATAGTCGAAGCTATGGTTTTTCTAGTAGTTAGGTACGGATGTGAGAGTTGGACCATAAAGAAGGCTGGTGCCAAAAATGATGCTTTTGTACTGTGGGGCTGGAAAAGACTATTGAGAGTCTCTTGGAAAGCAAGGAGATCAAACCAATCTTAAAGGAAATCAATCCTTGAATATTCATTGGAAAGACTGATGCTGAAGCGCCAATACTTTGGCTGCTGCTGCTGCTAAGTCGCTTCAGTCATGTCCGACTCTGTGCGACCCCAGAGACGGCAGCCCACCAGGCTCCTCCATCTCTGGGATTCTCTAGGCAAGAACACTGGAGTGGGTTGCCATTTCCTTCTCCAATGCATGAAAGTGAAAAGTCAAAGTGAAGTCGCTCAGTCGTGTCTGACTCTTAGTGACCCCATGGACTGCAGCCTACCAGGCTCCTCCATCCATGGGATTCTCCAGGCAAGAGTGCTGGAGTGGGGTGCCATTGCTTTCTCCAATACTTTGGCTACCTGATGTAAATGACCCACAAACTGAAAAAGACTGATGCTGGAATGACTGAAGGCAAAAGAAGGGAGCAGAAGATGCAACGGTTAGATAGCATCACCGACTCAATGGACATGAACTTGAGCAAATTTCAGGAGACAGTGGAGGGTAGAGGAGTCTGGCGTGCTACAGTCCATGGGGTTGCAAAGAATCAAACACAACTTAGTAACTGAACAAGAACAATGAGTTCAGAATTTTTAAATTGACTGTCCATTAATTGTTCATTTTGCCAGTCAAAACTGCTTTAAAAAAAGAAAAACTTCCTCAGAACAAAGTTTAAGAAAAAGTTTTGCAAAAATTTGGATTATTTTCTCTCTCTTATGTAAAAAACAGCAACAAAAAAAGACTAGGCAAAAGACTTTGATGCTGGGAGGGGTTGGGGGCAGGAGGAGAAGGGGATGACAGAGGATAAGATGGCTCGATGGCATCACTGACTCGATGGATGTGAGTCTGCGTAAACTCCGGGAGTTGGTGATGGACAGGGAGGCATGGCGTGCTGCAATTCATGGGGTCGCAAAGAGTCGGACACGACTGAGCGACTAAACGGAAATGAACGAATGTCCCTACCATGAATTGAATTCTTTGCATTTTTGAAATTAATAATGCTGGATATTTTTCTCACACATTTTTTAATTTTGCAGGTAATTGTCTAAGTCAAGAACACAAAAAAGTACAGCCATTTTTTGTTTAAAATGGAAATTTTGATCTACTATTTCCTAAACCCTACCAAGGTTCAAAACATCAAAAAGTTGGGAAAAAAACACATTAAAAAATTATAGTGTACATAAAGTCAGTTTCCTATTCTCCAAGTTTCAACCTTCACTATAGTAGTACTCTTAAGAAGTAAAAATAGAACAGTTCTCTGAAATGTAACATAGGTGAGAAATCAATTGAGAATGTAGTCTACTGCAGAAGACTTTTATTTTATTAAAGAATTTTATTAAAAATAAAACCCCTATAGAGAATGTGTATATGTGTGGGTATGTGTGTGTGTATATATATATATATGTATATGCATATACATACACATTAGTAGACTATAATTTTATGTTATAAATATAACATTTTGAAAAAGAATAGTATTGAAAAGGATTGGTAACTTAGGAAATAACTTAAATACACCTTAATATTAAGAACTCTGATAAGTACCTCTTTGAACAGTAAATAATTACCACCAAATTTTTTACCTGTGTTTGTGAACACAGAAATGTTACAATTTTACTTGAAAATAAACTGCTACATATATAACCTAAAAGTAAAGCTCTATAAAATAAAATTTAGATTTCTACTGATTACAATTATAAAATGAAAAACAGGTTAAGAAAACAAAACAGTCAACAGACTATTGAAAATTTAAGCAAAAGATTTAACATGCTTAGTAACATTATCATTTCACTTCTTCTTTGTGAGAGTTATTTTATAGATAAGCTTTACTATAACTTTGTTAAGCCCATTAATGAAAAGGACTAAAAAGTAATTACATGAGCTAAAAATATACACAGGGGAAAAGAAAGGGAACACTATTTTTAATACAAAAATCATTTTGGGGGAGACAAATCAGTGACTTATAAAAGTTAGTATTAAGGATTCAGGTATATCCACATGCATTCAAATCAAAAAGTGTCTAAAAATGAACCTAAAAAAACCACAAGAACTGCATAGAAGAAAATTACTGCAGAACTTAAAAAAAAAACAAAAAAAACTTAATAGCTGGATACTGCATGCTATTTGAAATTCAGACACAATAATGGAAAGATAGTCTTTCCCCCTGAATTTGTCTATAAATCTGTATACAATCTCACGCAAAATTATACTAGAATATTTGTGAGAGAGAACACTGAAAGGAGTTACAAAATTAATTTTTAATTAAATACACAAAGTATTATACACATAGCCAAGTTGGATTTACTCTCTGGAATGCAAAGATGGTTCGATATACAAAAAAAATAAATGCAATATATCACATTATAAAAATGAAAGGAGTAAAAATGATCATCTCTGTTGATAGAGAAAACACATTTGACAAAATACAATACCCTTTCATGATAAAAAGTGCACAACAAACTAGGAATAAAATGAAACTACCTCAACATAATAAAGGCCACACATGAAAATTCCACAGTGAAAAATCATACTCAACAGCAAAAAAACTACTAAAGTTTAAGACAAATATGCTTGCTCTTAGCACGTCTATTAAATATGGTGTTGGAAGTTCTAAATAGAAAATCAGACAAGAAATTAGAAAGACATTCAAACTGGAAAGAAGAAATACTGTTTGCAGATGACATGACATTATAGGGAGAAAATTATAAAAATTTCAGAAACACAGGAGAAAATAACTGTTAGGAAAAAAAAATTAGCAGTGGCAGAATATAAAATCAACATGTAAAAATCAGTTATACTTCCATATACTAACAATAAGCAATCTGAAAAAGAAATTAAGAAAATTCCATTCACTATATATATATCTGTTTGTGTATGTGTGTTCTAAATACAAAAACAATACAATACCTAAGCAATTAACGTAACCGAGGAGGCAAAAACTTGTACACTAAAAAATACAAAATGCTGCTGGAAAAAAACTAAAGACACAAATGAAGAAATACTGTGTTCACAGACTGGAAAACTTAATACTGTTAGGGTAGCAATTCTACTCAAAGAGACTTACAGATTCAATATAATCTTTCATGGTATGTACATGTAAGAGAATGTTATTTGGGCAGAAAAATGAAGTTCTGATTTTTGCCACAAGATGGATGAATCTTAAAACACACTACAGTAACTTAAATAAGATGGAATAAAATTCACATATTGTATGTCTCTACTTACATGAAACTGAGCAAATTCAGAGACAAACGATAGGTTAGCGGTAATGAGGAGCTTGTGTAGGAGGGAACTGAGTTATTAATGAATACAGAGTTTCTTTTGGGGAAGAGCTATTAGTTATGACAGTGGACAGTGGTGACTGCTCAAGAATGTGAAGAACTTTATACCACTAAACTGTATACTCAAAAATGGCTGAAATGGGACGTTTTCTGCTGGGCATATTTTATCCCAATTAAAAAAATAAAGAAAAATTTACACGCAAGAATTCCCAATATATTTTTGAAAGTTAAAGAAGTCTGCCTTCCCTATTGTTAAGATTCTACAAAACAGCAATTATTAAAACACTCTAATCCTGCATTACAAAAAAAAAAACAGATAAATGGCATATAGAAAAAGGTCCATAAAGATTCCTAAATATCAAAATACAGCAAAAAGAAAGAAGACATTTCATATCCGTGTGGAGTGGGGGGTAGTTAATGTTTTAAAATATAATCTGGGGTTAGAGTACTTTTTCAGACACAGTATAATGAAGTCAGTAAAAAAAAAACTTATTCATCCTATAAATGATAAGCAAAGTCATAAGAGAAACATATTAAAAATGTTTAAAAATAACAAGCAATTAGGAAAAAAATTATATCACATGTAAAAAAGGAACATATACCTTAAGTATAAAAAGACTACCTATAAATCAGAAAAACAAATCACAAAAGGGGGCAAAATATGACCAAGCTATTTATATATTTTTTAAATAAGGCAAATAAATACATGAAACTCAAAAACACATAAATGGGAATCAAGTAAGGTACAATTCTTTGGGTAAACTGGGCAAAAATTCTGTGACAGTAGTCAATAGTGATGAGTGTGGGAAAACCAGTTTAAGTTTAAGTCCCATAAACTGCAGCTGTAAACAGGTCTGTACGGAAATTAGTATGCTTTTTCAGCTATCAAAATTAAAGGCTCTTCAATCTACCTTGAAAATATAGTTATGGCCCTACATGTTCAAATATGAAGGGCCAAATGAATTATGCCATTTTAAGAAAAGGTCTTGAGCACCCTTGGATTTTGTTATCTGAGGGGGCCCTAGAACCAAGCCCCCAAGATACCTAGGGAAATGGCACAAGTACTAAAATATTCATTTCAGCCAACCACCAAGCAATCTCTAAGCACAGCACAAATTTCTTAGTCTGCTATTACAATTTGGCCCTAATTTTCAAATTATTTTTATTATTGTTATTTCGATTTGAACCCTCTCTGAAGCCAAGTCCTTTGCTTTTCCTCATATCATTAGCTTTTGGGGGGCAGGGGGTCATGCCATGGGGCATGCCGGATCTTGATGCACCTGCCAGGGACCCACCCCATGACCCGTGCAGGGGAAGAGCAAGGTCATAACCACTAGACTGCCAGGAAAGTTCCTCCTCACGCCATTCTTTCTACCAAAATCACTTTATACCTATTCTACTATATTATGCCAGTCACTCTTCAGGGACCAAAATATCTTGTTTCCTCAATAAATGCATCCTTCAAATTTGTATCACTTCTATGGATCCACCCAGATAAAAACGGCCTATAATTCATTAAGCACTTAAAATTGGCAATCATCCCCAACAATATTTACATGTGATTAAGGCTCTATACCTTACAAAACACATGTCTTAAAAACACTACCTGTCATTAGAAGGTGCTCAAATATTTTTTGAATAAAAATATTTCAGTACATATTCATATAAAATATTTGCTCATATTGAATGACAGTGTATTTATTGAATATGCTATCTCATTCACACAACGACCTTGTGAAATGGTCAAAGCAAGTAATTTTATTCTAAATCTTCTATTTATTACTGACATTTTACTGCTAGTTCTATCAGCTATTTAATTTCCCACTATGATTATAAATTTGTCTATTTTCTTTAACAGTTCTATTTCAGCTTTATGTACTTGAAGTCATGTCACAGCTACTTAGAAAACTAGTATTATATCTTCTTGCTGAATAAAACTCTTATCGTGGTAAAGAAAGCCTCTTCATCCCAAATAATGCTTCTTTCTTAAACACTGTCATTAAATCATGCATGCACGCTAAGTCACTTCAGTTAAGTCTGACTCTTTGTGACCCTATGGACTATAGCCCACCAGGCTCCTCTGCCCATGGGATTCTCCAGGCAAGAATCCTAGAGTGGGTTGCCATTTCCTTCTCCAGGGGCTCTTCCAGTACCAAGGATGAACATGCCTCTCTAACATCTCCTGCACTGGCAGGAGAGCTCTTTACTACTAGCTCCACCTGGAAGGCCACATCAACTGTCTTTAACTAGTATCTGCATGGAAGTTTTTCCCCCATCTTTTTACAACCACCTTTAGGTATTCTTCGGCTTCCCTGATAGCTCAGTTAGTAACGAATCCACATGCAATGCAGGAAACCCTGGTTCGATTCCTGGGTCGGTCGGGAAGATCCTCTGGAGAAGTGATAAGCTACCCACTTCAGTATTCTTGGGCTTCCCTTGTGGCTCAGCTAGTCAAGAATTCGCCTGCAATGTGGGAGACCTGGGTTCGATCCCTGGGTTGGGAAGATTTCCTAGAGAAGGGAAAGGCTACCCACTCCAGTATTCTAGCCTGCAGAATTCTATGGACTGTATATAGTCCATGGGGTCGCAAAGAGTCAGACACAATTGAAAGATTTTCACTTAAGTATTCTTATGCTTTAGATGAATTTTTTTATAAATGGCAAATAACTGGGTTTTGTGGGTTCTCACCTCCAGGTTTGATAACCTGCCTTTTAATAGAAACATTCAGTCAATTATGCTGCTGCTGCTGCTAAGTCGCTTCAGTTGTGTCCGACTCTGTGGACCCCACAGACGGCATACTTAATGCAATTACTGACATATCTGTGTTTACAGTAAACCTCGTATTTTGTGCTTTGTCTTGCCTTTCTTATGTTTGTCTCTCTTATTGTCTTATTATCATTCCAACTTTTTCCCTTCTACTAAGCTGAATAACAAGTTGTCTACTCTTTTAATGCTTAGTCTAGAATAGTGTACCCAATAGATCTTTTTGCAATGATGGCAATTTTCTTAGTTGCACTGTCTAAAATCATAGCCACCAGTAAAATGTGACAACTGAGAACAGGAAATTGGCTACGGTGAATGAGGAACTGATTTTCTATTTTATTCAACTTTAATCAACTTAATCTGTCACACAAAGTAAGTGGCCACAATATTCAACAGCATAGCTCTACTCTTGGAATTTCCCACATCCTGGGTCTAGCTAATGCCATCCTTGTAGTGTTGTATAACATGCTCCTCTACTCTCATATTCCTGTAAATTAGCTATTGGATGCAGAAGTTTGAATATATTTAAATTCAGCAATTTTTAGTATAAATATTTCATTGGTTGGGCTGTATACTTCCTACTGTATCTTATCAGTAGACTTACATGTGTTTTCCTTTTAGTGATGCTCAAGTTGATCGTGTATGAGTGGCAGGAATGAAGTGATGTACACTTACTCCTATCTTTGTAAGTTAATTCTGGAAAGACACTTCAATTAATAAATAAAGGTTACATAAAAGAGTGGGAGGGTAACGGAGATGATGGATACAGGGCTGGGAGTATAATTATTCTAGATATATATTTTTATGTTGCTTTGTCACCTAATAAAAATAATTTTAATAAAATGGAGATTTTAGTAAAATGCAGATCAAAATATTTACATGTGATGTATAAAAAACAGAATTTAAAATATGAAGCTCCCTCCATGATTTTCACATATATTAAAGCTTAATTGTATCCACTGTAAGATTGCAATGAATACAATATTAAAAAGGTTGAGAATCACTGGCTTTAGCAACATATCTCAGATTTTTCTGCATCTGATCAATAGAACTTACATACGACCAAATTAGTTTAATCTTTTATAGGAATATCCTCATCAGGAGTCACTTTATAACTACGTCTTTAATCTTTAATTACTAAGAAAGCTCTTATTTGTTCTAAGAATCATTTTCTTTAACAATAGTTGTACACTACTTAATTTTCAATGTACAAACCATCAGTTATAGAATTTTTTGTCAGTAAGTTTCTCCCTGAAGAAAAGAATTACATAACCTAATTTTTTGACCTGAGAAATCATTATCAAACAAAACTAGTAAGATCAAAGTTGTTCTAAATGAACAGCTTGAAGACTCAGTACCCTAGGATTTCCTTCTTTTCTCCTATAGCTTCTGTGCTGTGCTTAGTCGCTCAGACCTTCCAGATGTACAAGCTGAATTTAGAAAAGGCAGAGGAACCAGAGATAAATTGACAACATCCCTTGCGTCACAGAAAAAGCAAGGGGATTCCAAAAAAATATCTACTTCTGCATCATTGACTAAGCTAAAGCCTTTGACTGTGTAGATCACAAGAAACCGTGGAAAATTCTTCAAGAGATGGGAATACCAGACGACCTTACCTTTCTCCTGAGAAACCTGTAGTCAGGTCAAGAAGCAACAGTTAGAACTGGACACAGAACAATGGACAGGTTCAAAATTGGGAAAGCAGTATGTCAAAGCAGTATACTGTCAGCCTGCTTACTTAACTTATATGCAGAATATGTCATGCGAAATGCTGGGCAGGATGAATCACAAACTGGAATCAAGACTGCCATGAGAAAATACTGACAACCTTAGATGACAACGCTTTAATGGCAGAAAGTGAAGAGCCTCTTGATGAAAGCAAGCAGACAGAAAAGGCTGGTTTAAAACTTGACATTCAAAAAATGAAGATTATGGTATCCAGTCCCATCACTCATGGCAAATAGATGGGGAATATGTGGAAACAATGTCAGATTTCATTTTCTTGGGCTCCAAAATTTCATGACTGTAGCCATGAAATTATGACTCTTGCTCCTTGGAAGAAAGCTATGACAAACGTAGACAGTGTATTAAAAAGCAGAGACATCACTTTGTCAACAAAGGTTCATATAGTCAAAGCTATGGTTTTTCCAGTGGTCATGTATGGATATGACAGCTGGACCATAAAGACTGAATGCCAAAGAATGGACGCTTTTGAACTGTGGTATTGGAGAAGACTCTTGAGAGTCCCTTAGACAGCGAGGAGATCCAACCAGTCCATCCTAAAGGAAATCAGTCTTGAATATTCATTGGAAGGCCTGATGCTGAAGCTCCAATACTTTGGCCACCTGATGTGAAGAGCTGACTCACTGGAAAAGACCCTGATGCTGGGAAGACTGAGGACGAGAGGAAGAAGGGGGCGACAGAGGATGAGATGGCTGGCTACACTGACTTAAAGGACATGAGTTTGAGCAAACTAAGGGAGACAGTGAAGGACAGGGAAGCCTGGCGTGCTGCAGTTCACGGGGTCGCAAAGAGTCAGACACGACTTGGGACTGAACACATCAACAATAAAGGGAATAGGCAAAACACTCTAAAGCATGATCTATATATATCTACACACACACAAACACACACACAGTTTGATCAATGTAGTTTCAAAGGTAAAGACAGACCAAAATAATAATATGGTGCTATTCAAAACATTGGAAAAGTCTGCCAATTTTAATTGTTTCAGAGTTTTAATACCCTATCTTTCTGTACTGACTTGATGCTAAGATTCAATGTAAGGTATATACATAAAGCCATTTTGCACTAAATAGCAATGCATGTAACTTTATCCATAAATTAACATAAACATACAGCCCCTTTTCAATATTCCTCTGTGTCTAAAGATGTTTTCTGAATCTTAAACTCACTAATTTTGACAGATGAATCAGATTTTTCAGCTCCTTAGATTCTGGGAAAGATTGAGGGCAGGAGAAGGGGGAGACAAAGGATGAGATGGTTGGATGGCATCACTGACTCAATGGACATGAGTGTGAGCACACTCTGGGAGATAGTGAAGGACAGGGAAGCCTGGTGTGTGCAGTCCATGGGGTCTCAAAGAGTTGGATATGACTAAGGGACTGAACAACAGGTGACAGTCATTTTCACACCTCTCCTAGCCTTGAAAAATTCTAAACTCTATTCTACAAATGCTGACTTAGTTTCTACCTGCTGTTCTACTGTTCCAACCTTCTCTGGCATGAGACAGGAAATCTTCTAAATTTACAATGCACTTTTTAAATATAGCAATATAGCAAATACTAGAAGACATCTGAAATGAAGATGTTAAATTAAATTTAAAATTCAAATACCTGCCATGTGAAAGTCACTCAGTCACGAGAGATTATTTGCGACTCAATGGACTATACAGTCCATGGAATTCTCTAGGCCAAAATACTGGAGTGGGTAGCTGTTCCCTTCTCCAAGGGACCTTCCCAACCCAGGGATCAAACCCAGGTCCTCCACATTGCAGGCCACAAGGGAAACTCAAGAATACTGGAGTGGGTAGCCTATCCCTTCTCCAGCGGACGCTCCCAACCCAGGAATCGAACCAGGGTCTCCTGCATTGCAAGCCGATTCTTTACCAACTAAGCGATACCAATATAAATAATTCCATATAAATAATAAAGGGATTAAGATTTGAAACACAAAAATAAACAGGCAGCAAAGGACTGACCCTCTAATGCTAAATTAAGAAGATGGGAGGAACTAAAATAACTAAAGTCACTAAGTGACTAAAAAAAAGAACCTCCCAAAAGGATGTGAAGCATGGGACTGCAAAAATCAAGAAAGCAAATGTTCAGGGAGGCTATTTATCATAGCGCTGGAAGGGCATTTTTTCCTTTTTAAGCTTTGAAAGTGTGAAGTACTATGTTCATTGAAAGAAGTAATTTTTTTACTTCTTTTACTCAATTTGAACTACAGGATATCTTCACCAAGAATTACATGTAGATGATCAAAACATCCAGGTACGTGAAGAAATATACTAAATTATTTTAAGTGACAATACTGTAGCCTTTAGATATTTCTTTATTCTATTTCAATTTATTTGATCATAAAATCCAAATCCTATGACTTTGTTTTTTATTATCCAGAAGAAATGCTGCACAGAAATTACACTATTTACATACAATTGTGGTCTCTGTAATAAGGTAACACAATAGATGTTATTATGAAATGTTTCACTAACTCGTAAATAAAGCTATTGGGACAGACCTGAAATTTATTTCTGCTTAATAGACACTTTATTCCAAGACAGTACAGGTTTTAAAAAGAAACTATATCAACATCACAATTCTAGAACTACAGAATAGGAAAAACTCTGAACTCTAGACCAAATGAGAAAACTGAGACCCAAACTATAAATCAAGTGCTTAAACATTTTAAGAAATCTTTCTTTGTCATCAGTTATGTATTATTATGTATACTTATACCTTTAATTCCTATTTATTCAAATGAATTTCAAAATATGTTCTACTAAGATCTATTTTGTTTGGCTGACTTGAACAAATATAGATGAACTACTACATGTGAAATCCATAATCCAAACTTTTTATTAATTCTGAAGAAGCCTACTAGCCAATAAACCCCAAAAGGCAGAAATAACTGTACTCACACTTTTTATTCAAAGATGTAAGCACTTATCTACCCTCCTCAAATTCTATATGACTCACAGCTTCAACTGGCTGCATCCAGGAAACAGGTCTAGACCATGTTGCAACCTCAGAATTTTAGCACCAAGTCCAACCAAACAGTAAATGAATAACAAACTGCTTTCTCTTAATTAACCAAGTATCCTATAATCAAATCAATAGGTTCTATATAATAAGAGAAAAAGCATTTTGAGTTTACTACCGTAATTTCATAAAATAGCTAAAATACAAAATGACTACAAATTCTACATGAAAAGATTCTATCCAATTAGATAATTTCAGAGAATGTTTCAACATCTTAAGCATTTCAATATTTAGTAAGCATTAACCTTAAAGGATAAAGTATACAATCCATACCCATTTGTCAGATTACTAATTTTATATCAAACAAAACACATTTATTAAAAATCCACACTGAAAAAAATGTTTCAAAGTATTAGGCAGAAATTAATTACTGTCAAATCTTGAAACATGAAATCAGCAGTGTTTGGTACCACCAAACTGCCACCATTAAAAAACCTGGCTAACAATGACAGAATAGAAAAATACAACATTTATGGTATACAGCCTAAAAAGTAAAGGTTGCTATTTCGTTTTAATTTCTAAAATATTACTATTACCTCTTGCTGAGGTTTCTCCTTAATAATGGCACACTTCCTGACATAAAATTTTAGGTATTTCTTATTTTAAATTACTAATAAAACTAGGTATTTATCTTTTATATACATTAATTTTTTAAAAGTTCTGGGATACATCTGGACACAACAGAGTGGAGCATATCGCCCTTCTTGAAAACAACACCTGAAATTATTCAAAGTCATAAAACAAAAATCTAATGTCTCAACCTTGAATAACACATGAGTAAGAAAAAAGCCTATATTTCAAATGCTTTCAAAACAAAATAAAAGAGGCAAAGAAATACTACCACATGTATCAGTTATTGTGCTTTTGGTACCAAAGAAAAGAAACACCAACAAAAACAGAAATAAAGTCATTCTTCGTAATGAAAAGTTTTCTAAGTGAAAAACTCAATAATGATATTTAGGTTTCAGAAAAACAATGTGATCAGTCATATTTTTTTCGTGTCTTTTCAATACTGTTAGCCTCTACATTTTAACTTTGTCCTCAAACTGGCTTACCTTAAAATAGGAAAACAGCTGTGGCAATTCCAGACTAACACCTACACAGTACTCCTTGGCTTCATTCTGACTGGGCTTATTTAAGGCTTATACCCATCAATGTAACCAGAGGAGTTAATTCCCTGATTGGTTTAGGAATACCATCGCCTACTCTTTAGTCAAACCACAGGATAATGAACAGGGGAAGTAACCACTTAGGCACACAGTTTCACACAATAAAAAAGGAGATTCAAAACTAAGAGGAAATAATAATTGACAGTTGAGATCGTTGATAAGAACAAGAAATTTATGATGCTCAATTAATTTATTTGCCTTCAGTAGAACATTTACTAAACACTTCTACTGTAAAGTAGAAAGAAAATATGAGTTTCAAAGATGAAGATATTCTTTGCACATAACATACAATCTCCAAAAAGTAATGTATTTAACCTACAAACTTTGGAAAATGGCCTATATACTTTCAATTATGTTGAAAAATCTAGATATTTTTACTTCCAAATGCAGTATCATCCCTACATGAAGCTAAGAGAAAGACTGGAGATCTCTTCAAGAAAATTAGAGATACCAAGGGAACATTTCATGCAAAGATGGGCACAATAAAGGACAAAAATGGTACAGACCTAACAGAAGCAGAAAATACTAAGAAGAAGTGGCAAGAATACACAGAAGAACTAAACAAAAAAGATCTTCATGACCCAGGTAACACCGATGGTGTGATCACTCACTCAGAGCCAGACATCCTGGAGTCCGAAGTCAAGTGGGCCTTAGGAAGCATCACTACAAACAAAGCTAGTGGAGGTGATGGGATGCCAACTTAGCTACAAGTCCTAAAAGATGACGATGTTAAAGTGCTGCACTCAATGCGCCAGCAAATTTGGAACACTCAGCAGTGACCACAGGACCGGAAAAGGTCAGTTTTCATTCCAATCCCCAAAAAAGGAGATGCCAAAGAATGCTCAACCCGCCGCCCAACTGCCCTCGCCTCACCCGCCGGCAAAGGGACGCTCAACGCTCTCCAGGCCAGGCTTCAGCACTGCATGAACCAAGGACTGTCAACTGTTCAAGCTCCATTTAGAAAAGGCAGAGGAACCAGAAATCAAATTGCCAACATCCCTTGGGTCATAGAAAAAGCAAGAGAGTTCCAGAATAACATCTGCTTTATTGACTACGCCAAAGCCTTTGACAGACTGGATCACAACAAACTGTGGTAAGTTCTTAAAGAGATGGGAATACCAGACCACCTTACGTGCCTCCTGAGAAATGTGTATGCAGATCAAGAAGCAAGAGTTAGAACAGGACACGGAACAACAGGCTGGTTCCAAACTGTCAAAGGAGACGTCAGGGCTGTATCTTGTCACCCTGCTTATTTAACTTATATGCAGAGTACATCATGAGAAACCCTGGGCTGAAAGAAGCACAAGCTGGAATCAAGACTGCCGGGAGAAATATCAATAACCTCAGATATGCAGATGACACCACCCTTATGGCAGAAAGTGAAGAACTAAAGAGCCTTTTGATGAAAGTGAAAGAGGAGAGTGAAAAGCTGGCATAAAACTCAACATTCCAAAAACTAAGACCATGGCATCCGGTCTCATCACTTCATGGCAAATAGATGGGGAAACAGTGGCAATAGATGGAAACAGTGACAAAACTTTATTTTCTTGGGCTCCAAAATCACTGCATCTGCAACCATGAAAATAAAAGACGCTTGCTCCTTGGAAGAAAAGCTATGACCAACCTAGACAGCATATTGAAAAGCTGAGACATTACTTTGCCAACAAAGGTCCATCTAGACAAAGCTATGGTTCTTCCAGTAGTCATGTATAGATGTGAGAGTTGGACTATAAAGAAAGCTGAGTGCCAAAAAATTGATGCTTTTGAACTGTGGTGTTGGAGAAGACTCTTGAGAGTCCCTTGGACTGCAAGGAGATACAACCAGTCCATCCTAAAGGAGATCAGTCCTGAATATTCACTGGAAGGACTGATGTTGAAGCTGAAACTCCAATACTTTGACCACCTGAAGTGAAGAACTGAGTCATTAGAAAAGACCCTGATGCTGGGAAAGATCAAAGGTGAGAGGAGAAGGGTTTACAGAGGATGAGATGGATGGAGTATGAGACAGCATGACTGACTCGATGGACTGAGTCTTAGCAAGCTCCGGGAGTTGGTGAAGGACAGGGAAGCCTGGTGTGCTACATCCCAATGGGTTGCAGAGAGTCAGGAACGACTGAGCGAGTGAACTGAATGACAACATTCTGTTTTAAACCAATGGCATCAAAATATGTGCCAGAATATTCCATCACAGGTGAAAAGGGTGGCAACAAGTTTCTTTAATTTTGCACAGAAATATACAATTCCACCTTTGTTGTTTTTTAGTCACTGTTGTGTCCCACTCTTTTACGATCCCGTGGACTGTAGCCCACCAGGCTCCTCTCTCCATGGAATTTCCAAGGCAAGAATACTGGATGGATTGCCATTTCCCTCTCCAGCCTATCTTCTCCACCCATAAATTGAACCCATGTTTCATGCACTGACAGGCAGATTGTTCACCTCTGGGCCATGTGGGAAGCCCAGCACGCAGTTTAGAATAGTTTAAAATCAATGTTTCAAGGTTACCTACTCCACACCAAGTGACCATGAGACGATTCCCCTATGTACAAACTTAACTGTTTGGTCTGCAAAACACAATGCTATGATTTTTGGTTCCTTCTGTGTACTGGAAAAAACCTGATACATTTGGCAGTCATAAATGTTCAACATGTACAACAAAGCAAGAAACTTTCTAAACAATGGAGCTAAAAAAAAACATGCTGAGGGCTCAAAATCTATTTTACTTCATCAGTAGCTTGGCCCTCCTGAATAAAGAGTTCAGATAAAGCCTTTTGTTGGTTAATATAACTCCAAAATACCCCAGATTTTTCAAAACATTTCTTAAATGTAACCAACCAAATATGTGAAATTATCCAAAGACAGCTGTGTAAAACTACAAATGTACTCATTTACTTAAGAGATCAGATAATGATGTCATTAAAACTGGCAGCATAAACATTTTAGCCTCAATGGATTTGTATCAAATCATATGTTCATAATGTAAGAGGTTTTTTTTTGCTACCGTGGTGTGTTGGGCAGAATGCCACCCCCAAAATATTCATGTCCTAATACATGAAACCTGTAACTATGTTAAACTTTCATGGCAAAAGAGAATAGAAATGGAATTAAAGGTTGTTAATTAGCAGATGTGGAGATTATCTTGGGTAGGCCCAATATGATCACAAGGGCACTTAAAAACATTTAAAGGGAAACAGGAGAGTCAAGAGGGTGATGTAACTCGAGAAAAACAGAAAGATAAATGGCTGGCTTTTAAAGAGGAAGAGGACCAGAGCCAAGGAATGTGGGCTGCTTCTACAAACTAGAAAAGGAAAAGAAATCATCTCCCTCAGAGGCTCCAGAAAAGAGCAAGTTCTAATCACATCTTGATTTCGGCCTAGGGAAAACCGCAAGTTAGACTTGTCATCTCCAGAACCATTAAAGTATAATTCATTTATATTGCTTAAATCGGGCAGGGGTCCCAACCCTGTTAGGAACCAGGAGGCATACCAGGCTGGCCAGCATGAAGCTTCATCTATCTGCATTTACAGCTGCTCCCCATCACTAGGAATAACGTCTGAGTTCCACCTCCTAATAGATCAGCAGCAGCATTAGATTCTCATAGGAGCTCAAACCTTAACCCTAATGTCAATACAGAATACCCTGAGATTGCCACAAAATAGAAATGAAGTGCACAATAAATGTAATGTGCTTGAATCATCCCAAAACCACCTACACTTCACTCCCATGGAAAATTTCTACAAAACCAGTCTCTGGTGCCAAAAAAAGGCTGAAGACTAGTGGTTTAAATCACCCAGGCTGTGAGAACTAGTTAACAGCAGTACACGAAATTAAAGTGAAGGTCACTCAGCAGTGTCTGACTCTTTGTGACCCCGTGGACTATACACTCCATGGAATTCTCCAGGCCAAAATACTGGAGTGGGTAGCCGTTCCCTTCTCCAGGTGATCTTCCCAACCCAGGGATAGAATCCAGGTCTCTCCCACTGCAGGTGGACTCTTTACCATTTAAGCCACAGAGGAAGCCCCACAGGAAACTAATGCACATGGAAATTCTTCCTATGTAAGACCAAAAATAAGAGAAACTGGCTAACTTTTGAGACACAGTATCCCCTAAACTTCCCTGGTGGTCCAGTGGCTAAAACTCTGTGCTCACAAGGCAGGAAGCCTGGTTTTGACCCCTGGTCAGGGAACCAGATGCTACACGCTGAAACTAAAGAACCTACATGCCCTCAGTTCAGTTCAGTTCATTCGCTCAGTCATGTCCAACTCTTTGCGACCCCATGAATCGCAGCANAAAATAAATGTAAACATTTACATTGTCCTGGAAACTTTTCTTGTGCACCTTTGTAGTTACTCCATATACTTCTGTCTCAGGCAGACAGAAGATTAATTATCTGATTTTTACTTTTGTAGATTCAGTTCAGTTCAGTCACTTGGTCGTGTCCGACTCTTTGCAACCCATGAATCGCAGCACGCCAGGCCTCCCTGTCCATCACCAACTCCTGGAGTTCACTCAGACTCACGTCCATCGGGTCCGTGATGCCATCCAGCCATCTCATCCTCTGTCGTCCCCTTCTCCTCCTGCCCCCAATCCCTCCAACCATCAGAGTCAACTCTTTGCATGAGGTGGCCAAAGTACTGGAGTTTCAGCTTTAGCATCATTCCTTCCAAAGAACACCCAGGACTCATTTCCTTCAGAATGGACTGGTTGGATCTTCTTGCAGTCCAAGGGACTCTCAAGAGTCTTCTCCAACACCACAGTTCAAAAGCATCAATTCTTTGGCGCTCAGCTTTCTTCACAGTCCAATTCTCACATCCATACATGATCACTGGAAAAACCATAGCCTTGACTAGATGAACCTTTGTTGGCAAAGTAATGTCTCTGCTTTTGAATATACTATCTAGGTTGGTCATAACTTTCCTTCCAAGGAGTAAGCGTCTTTTAATTTCATGGCTGCAGTCACCATATGCAGTGATTCGGGAGCTCCCCAAAATAAAGTCTGACACTGTTTCCACTGTTTCCCCATCTATTTCCCATGAAGTGATGGGACCGGATGCCATGATCTTTGTTTTCTGAATGTTGAGCTTTAAGCCAACTTTTTCACTCTCTTCTTTCATCAAGGGGCTCTTTAGCTCCTCTTCACTTTCTGCCATAAGGGTGGTGTCATCTGCATATCTGAGGTTATTGATATTTCTCCCAGCAATCTTGATTCCAGCTTGTGCTTCTTTCAGCCCAGTGTTTCTCATGATGTACTCTGCATAGAAGTTAAATAAGCAGAGTGACAATATACAGCCTTGATGTAGATGTCTGGCTCTAGGTGAGTGATCACATCATTATGATTATCTTGGTCGTAAGGATCTTTTTTGTTTGTTTGTTTTTGGCCCTAGCAAAGATCAAAGATCCTGAGTGACATAACTAAGACCCAGTGCAGCCAAATGAATAAATACTGGGCTTCTCTTATGGCTCAGTTGGTAAAGAACCTGCCTGCAATGCAGGAGACCTGGTTTCGATTCCTAGGTCGAGAAGATCTCCTGAAGGAAATGGCAACCCACTCCAATATTCTTGCCTGGTTAATCCCACAGACAGAGGAGCCTGGTGGTCTCCAGTCTATGCAGTCACAAGAGTTGGGCACAACTTAGTGACTAAATCATAATCATCCCCTAAACTAATTATCCTCCCAAATCATGTGTCATAAACACATGCACAGCTGAGATTACTAACGACAGTGTTAAGTTTTAAATTACATAGACATGCAATAACAAAAAACCAAAACGGCCTATTTAACAGTATTTTTCATATAACCGATCAAGCTCCTTCGGCCTTGATTCATTATGCAGCCACAAAAATATACCATCCGAATTACATTTTGGTGATGCTAAACTGTCTCAAGTTTCATTTAACTTAGGTAACATGAATAGAAAGAGATATGAATATAATAAAGTTTGAAAATAACTCTAAATCTGTAGGTTTCAGGCTAAAAACTCAGATTATACTGTACATTGTTTTAAGACGGTTAAAGGAAAACTGTCAAAGGTTCACAGTTACAGTATAGTTTAAAACACATTTCTGAGGGAAAATTTGCACAAATGAAATGCACAGTTATTAAGTGCACAATTCAATGAGTTTTAATATATGTATGCACACATGTAATCAACAATTAAGATGCAAAACATTTCATCATCTGAGAAAACTCCTTCCTGCTCTTTCCAGCCAATTTCCTCATCCACATATACTTTTCATTTTTAAATACCTAATCTATTAACCTTGCCTTTTCAAACACAGTATTTGAAAACTCCCCTCTCTTTATATCATTTAAACTCTCATATAAGTTTTTAATATATTTAACTTTGATAAACTGGCTGTCACCAGTGATACTCATAATTTAAAACTATATCTCCCAATTCTCATGTATCTACTAAAAATTTGCGGAAAACAAAATATCATTCCATGTTTGTTTTGAAACCATTTAAAAATGCTAACCTATAATCTATCTTCCACATAAAATCAAGACAATTACATATCAGAGTAAAAGGAAGAAAAATAAAATCAACACACACTTTTTACGCAAATACGGTGAACTGCCAGCCTGCAGCACCGTTAAGAAATGATTGGGTTGTTTTTTAAAAAAGCTGATTCTGTTTTTTTTCAATGAGAATAACCAACCAGAATCTCCAAAATTACCTCTATTCTGCAAACATGCTTTTCAATATCAAGCCGACATTAGTACAGGCAGCAAGAAACCATATCACTGACTACATTCATGAAACTGGGCTTAAGGAAAAGACTCAAACCCTCCAACAAAAATATTAGGTATGTACACGTATAGGTAGATACTAAAGAAATTTCAGAATTGTAAACCTGCACATAAAAAGATAAAAGTTCCCAAATTTTAAATATTCAGTGCAAAATACCCCAGGGTATTACCAATAAACTTCATGGATTATGTATTCATAAATCAATCTTTCAAAACCTATCAATGTCCTCCTGCCTTTACTTGGCTCCTCCAACCCGTCCTCTAGTGAAAATGTTACCGGAACACTAACAGCGTATCCCGTCTCAGAATCTTGCACATTCCTACACTACTGAAAGAAACTACTGGCAGTGTCACATGTAAGGAAAGGCAAGCAAAGAAAAAGCCACTTTAAGGTTTCGCGAGGTATTAAACGTTTTAACTGACAATATCTCGTCTCACTTAAAAGTCATATAAAACCCAGGAACGGATGACTTCAAAGAACTATTCCTTCTAACAACAAAAACTACGGAAAAACAACAATCCCAAGGAAAGAAGGGCGGGAGGGAGGGACACACTCACCTCCACGACCCTCCAAACCGAAATTTTCCAATTTCTTCGTTTCCAGTTAGAAAACCAAGCATCTACTGTATAAATAAGGTTTAATCAGGACACCTGCCACTGCCAAGGCCTTTGCCACGAAAACACGTACGAATCTCAAGACAGGCTGGAAAACCAGACTTCTTTTCTTTCCTCCCACCCTTCAGCGACATTAAGGGTGAGTTTTACATCTCCAAACCCTCTGCACTGTTAAGAGTTTTGCAAACAGACGCTGGTGAAGCTGGCCCCTCACCGCCACGAGCGCCCGCCCCCACCCCCACCTGCACGCGCGGCGCCGGGCTCGCAGCCCCGCCTTCCCGGAGGGTCTCCGCCGCCGCCGGGGCCCGGCAGGCGAAGCCGCGGCCGAAGCCCACCCGGACAGAAGCTACTCGTGGCGACCCCGGCAGGGTGCGTGGGCAAACCTGCCCGAGAGCGCAGGAGAGGGGCGTGACCGCCGGTTGGCTCGGCTGAACCAGGTGCCAGAAGTAACCCCGCAGCGTGCGGCGGCGGGACCACGAGTGGGGGTGCGGCCGCGGGCTGGAGACCGAGGGGCGGTCGCGCTCTTACCGCCAGGTCGGGGTTGCGGCTGTCCCTGTGTGACACCGCTCGGATAACCCCCGCTCGCCAGCCGCGCCAGCAGCGTCCGCTCTCCCCGCGCTCCAGCCGCGCCTCCTCGCCGAGCGCCAGGCACAGGAACCGCTTCCCCACCAGCTCCGGCCGCGTCTCCACCGCCATCGCCGTCACTGCCACAGCAGCCGCCGCCTCCTCGGCTGCCAGGGAGTCAACGAAACCCCGCTCCTACCGGCTGTCCATGCTGAAGACAGCGGACCCGGGAAAGGCGGCGCCCCGCGAGCGAGCGCAGCCTCGGGGGCGCAACGGACGCTCTGCCCAGAAGGGCACAGCGACCTCAGTCACTAGTCCTCAACACCGCCCAGGACTCTCCGGCCTGCAGCCTCTAGCTACAGTTCCACAAATGAAAGAAAGAAATTCACAGATTTCCACACGCCGCCGGAGACCCCGAGGCAGCTCCGGCCGCTGCCGCCACCGCGCCGCGGCCAGGACTACTCCGCCCCCCATCCACTAGCGCGGCTGCGGGCGCCGCGCGTCTCCTTCCGCCGGCGCGGGCTGGGGGAGGGCGCCGCGGGAGAGGGTCGGCGGAACCACCGCAGACGGAAAGTAGTGCCCGACGCGGCGGCTGCGGGACCAGACTGGACTTAGAAAACAAGTAGGGGCGGGAGAAGGGAATGCAGTCCTTCAGAAACGTAGTGTTTGGGGTCCACCTCTCTGCTCGTCGCTCCCTGAGAAGTGGGGGGTTGGGGTGGGGGGCTGAGTGAGGTGAAAGTGAAGTGTGCTGGTTCCACTCTGGGTCGCAAAACAAACTCCAGATTAACAGCCGCATCTCCAGAGCGATATTTTTCCCCCCAGAACAAATGGCGCCCTGCAGTCTGAGTTAGCCCGAATTCTGCCTGAATTAGCAGTCCCGCAGTCCCAGTAGCAACGCAGAGCAACACTTTGAACTCAAAACTAAGTCCACAGAACTCAGTGCAGAAACACAGTGCATGTCTTTAAATGAAAATGAAGTAAACACTGTCATCCTTTCGTATTTCCTGTCTGGGGCGACACTCACTACACGCTCTACGGTGTCCGACTCTTTGCGATCCTATGGGCTATACAATGGAATACTCCAGGCCAGAATCCTGGAGTGGGTAGCCTTTCCCTTCTCCAAAGGATCTTCCCAACCCAAGGATCGAACCCAGGATTCCCACATTGCAGGTGGATTCTTTACCAGCTGAGCCACAAGGGAAGCCGTAACACTCAATACGGGTTTGAGCTATTCAGAGACTTACACCTCGCTACTTCTTTGTTTTAAAAAAGCCAAACACCCGGTTGAGGGCTTTTGTCAACATTCTTAAAATTCAAGAACAGTTTTTCCATGCATTGAGTACTTTTAATACTAGTACATACCCCAAACTCGTTGGTCTGACAATAAAAACGGTTTGGAAAGGCTCCGGATTCAGTTGTTAGAAAAATAACGTGGAAAGAAAAGGGTTTTAGCCAATCATAGTTCAGGAAAATAAATTATGTTTACTTCCCGTCCAATCACAACAGGACGTTGTAACCCATCCTAGCACACATCTACAACTTGGAACAATTACTCCTTTGATCTCACCGTTGAATTCTAAATCAAGCATCCATACTGATGTTAGTGAGAAATCTTCTGACATACTTTTATTAAAGATAATTTTAAAAATCCCAGTTGTGGGTTTTATTTCCAAGGCCACTAATGATTACATCAGCTCCCAAAATTCTTCTAGCACAATAAAAATCTATTCTAAATTTCAGTTTCTTAAAGATTTTTCTAAACCTCCACGAAAAGTTATCTTTTTAAAGGAATTTAGAAACCTAACTATTTTAAATAGACATAAGGCTTTTATCCACTTTCTTACAAAACCTAAGCTGTTTTTGAAATGGAAAATACATGGCCACTGCTAGTAGGTTAAAAACCTAAATTACAAGAAAGAGTTCTTTCCAGATTTTAATCATCATGGTCTAATTCTGCTAATCTAAAGGCCAAATGTAGAACTGTAATAAATAAACAAAGGAAAACCATGTCTAGAAATGCATACTGGCAAGTTGAGAGAAAAATTTAATTTTATTGTGCAATCTTTAACTTCCAAGTCCACTCTTTCAGTATGTACTGTATACTACTTACCAAATCATCTTACAGGCTAAGATTTATAAAATCTCAAATTGGATTAAGGAACCAGTAAAATAACCTGGTGAAAATAATCTAACGTGGAAAGAGGGGAAAAAATAAGATTGATATTCAGATACCAAATTATCAATGACTTGCTTTGTGATCTTTGGCATGACACAGATGCTTAACTGAAACTGCCTGCTTCCTAATCTCAGTGATATTCTAGGAGCAAGTGAGAAAATATAAAGTTGTTTGAGAAAAGTGCAAATAACACTATTATCACAAACATCACTCACTTTTAGAAACAGATTGTCAGGTTACCTTACATAAAGGTGCCAGCTGACTAATTTTGTAGGCAAACTCCTGTAAAGGGACCCCTAGGAACCCCCTGCTGCTGCTGCTGCGGCTAAGTCATTACAGTTGTGTCCGACTCTGCAACCCCATAGACAGCAGCCCACCAGGCTCCCCTGTCCCTGGGATTCTCCAAGCAAGAACAATGGAGTGGGTTGCCATTTCCTTTTCCAATGCCTGAAAGTAAAGTTGCTCAGTCGTGTCCAACTCTTAGCGACCCCATGGACTGCAGCCTACCAGGCTACTCCATCTATGGAATTTTCGAGGCAAGAGTATTGGAGTGGGGTGCCATTGCCTTCTCCGAGGAACCCCCTAGACATGTAGAATGTTGTCCTTTTAAGTGTTCTGAAAAGCATGCAAATCAAAGTCAAAATGTTTCAAATGCAGAAACAAAGTTTTTCAGATGGTCATATATCTTCATTAACATTTTCAATCCAAACATCTTATGTACTATATTCCATATACTAGTCTATGAATCGTTTGACTACAATTAGTACCTAGGGTTTAACAACAACAAAAACAATAAACCACTAATTTGTGTATATTTTGGCTTATGGTAAAACTTAAAATTCATTTTTTTTAATGTAAAATTAAAAGGCCTTAATATATCTTTTGCTTTGTTTCAGGCAGAACAGCTGACCCTTGAACAAAATGAAACTGAACTGTGGAGTCACTTACATACAGGTTTTTTCCAATAAGTACATCCAGTTGAATCCACAAATGCAGAACCTCCGACACCAAGGGCTAAATACAAAGCACTCTGGATCTTCTACTGTACTGAGGGTCAGCGGAGAAGGCAATGGCACCCCACTCCAGTACTCTTGCCTGGAGAATCCCATGGACAGAGGAGCCTTGTGGGCTGCAGTCCATGGGGTCGCGAAGAGTCGGATACGACTAAGCGACTTCACTTTCCCTTTTCCCTTTCATGCACTGGAGAAGGAAATGGCAGCCCACTCCAGTGTTCTTGCCTGGAGAATCCCAGGGACGGCAGAGCCTGGTGGGCTGCCGTCTATGGGGTCGCACAGAGTCGGTTATGACTGAAGCGACTTAGCAGTAACAGAGGGTCAGCATCCCTAACCCCCAAGTTGTTAAAAAAAATTCAACTGTATTTATTTTTGCCAGCAAATAAGTTTGCCAGTAAACATAATCAAATCAAATCAAAAGTGTAAAGTGTAAAAATAATAAATAAAATAAAAATGTAAAGCCAAATCTGAAACCTTAAAATATTTATTTGTTCAATTAAATTCCCTTACATCCTTTACTTTCATAAAGATAAGTCAGAAAATGTCAATATTGGTAAATGTAAAGAGTTATATTAATAGTGCTAAAATTATAGGTTCTAGTACTTCATTCGGAGAAGGCAATGGCACCCCACTCCAGTACTCTTGGCTGGAAAATCCCATGGATGGAGGAGCCTGGAAGGCTGCAGTCCGTGGGGTCTCTGAGGGTCAGACACAAGTGAGTGACTTCACTTTCACTTTTCACTTTCATGCACTGGAGAAGGAAATGGTAACCTACTTCAGTGTTCTTGCCTGGAGAATCCTGGGGACGGGGGAGCCTGGTGGGCTGCCATCTATGGGGTCACACAGAGTCGGACATGACTGAAGTGACTTAGCAGCAGCAGCAGCAGTATTTCATTATATCAGTCCTAGGTGTTCATTGGAAGGACTGATGTTGAAGCTGAAACTCCAATACTTTGGCCACCTGATAGGAGCTGAATCATTTGAAAAGATCCTGATGCTGGGAAAGGTTGAGAGTAGGAGAAGGGGATGACAGAGGATGAGATGATTGGATGGCATCCCCAACTCGATGGACATGGATTTTGGTGGACTCTGGGAGTTGGTGATGGACAGGGAGGCCTGGCGTGCTGCAGTTCATGGGGTCACAGAGTCGGACACGACTGAGTGACTGAACTGAACTTCATTATATAGGCAAAGACAGTAACAGAGAAGTATTTAAAATAAGTTTACAGAAACTGAAAATTTATAAATATAGACTACAGCTTCTACTCAAACCTTAAAATATTTATTTGTTCAATTAAATTCCCTTACATCCTTTACTTTCATAAAGATAAGTCAGAAAATGTCAATATTGGTAAATGTAAAGAGTTATATTAATAGTGCTAAAATTATAGGTTCTAGTACTTCATTCGGAGAAGGCAATGGCACCCCACTCCAGTACTCTTGGCTGGAAAATCCCATGGATGGAGGAGCCTGGAAGGCTGCAGTCCGTGGGGTCTCTGAGGGTCAGACACAAGTGAGTGACTTCACTTTCACTTTTCACTTTCATGCACTGGAGAAGGAAATGGTAACCTACTTCAGTGTTCTTGCCTGGAGAATCCTGGGGACGGGGGAGCCTGGTGGGCTGCCATCTATGGGGTCACACAGAGTCGGACATGACTGAAGTGACTTAGCAGCAGCAGCAGCAGTATTTCATTATATCAGTCCTAGGTGTTCATTGGAAGGACTGATGTTGAAGCTGAAACTCCAATACTTTGGCCACCTGATAGGAGCTGAATCATTTGAAAAGATCCTGATGCTGGGAAAGGTTGAGAGTAGGAGAAGGGGATGACAGAGGATGAGATGATTGGATGGCATCCCCAACTCGATGGACATGGATTTTGGTGGACTCTGGGAGTTGGTGATGGACAGGGAGGCCTGGCGTGCTGCAGTTCATGGGGTCACAGAGTCGGACACGACTGAGTGACTGAACTGAACTTCATTATATAGGCAAAGACAGTAACAGAGAAGTATTTAAAATAAGTTTACAGAAACTGAAAATTTATAAATATAGACTACAGCTTCTACTCTTTCCATTCGCCAATCCAAATATGTTTATAAATATATCCATACACACATATGTATCAATTCAGGCAAATTTCCTACATCCAAATGCATTGTAGGATTATTTGGTGTTTTAAAAGCCACAAAAATTTATTGGTTTATTATTTTTAAAAACTGACTTATAAAGAAAGACAATGGCTTCATTACAATATGGGCCACAGTTATCCACTTATCAATAAAAGTTCATCAAGTCTCATTTCAAAACAGCCAAGTAGTTATTAACGTCTTACTTTTTGACTCAGTTTAATTATAGAAAGGGCCAATTAGCAGCTCTAACATATACCAGTATCCTGGGTCACTACATGTGTCTGTTTTAAATATCATAGATAAAACAGATTAAAAAAGTTCAGTGCATACACATATGGTCCCCAACTCAAGAATGGTTCAACCTAAGATTTTTTGACTTTAGGACAGTGTGAAAACAATATGTATTCAGTAGAAACCTTATTTTGAATTCTGAATTTCAATCTTTTCCCAGGCTAAGAGCAGTACATACTCCCTCCTGATGCTGGGCCTTGGCAGGAAGCTGCAGCTTTTAGCCAAGCCAGGCAACAAACACAAAGGTTAACAGGTGATGTACACTTAAAACCTTTCTATACTCATACAACCATTCTGCTTTGCACTTTCAGTACAGGATTCAATAAATTACATGAGATATGCGACACCTTATTATAAAATATGCTATATGTTAGATGACTTTGCCCAGGCCTATGAAAGTATTCTAAGCATAGTGAATGTAGGTAAACTTAAGCTAGGATATTCAGTAGATCAGGTGTTTTAAATGCATCTTCAACTTAGGATATTTTCAACTTCTGATGGGTTCATCTAGAAGTTCCCCCATTGTAAGAGGAAGATCTGTATCTTGTAATAATATTAGCCACTCTTTTTGGAACAGTTATGATATGTTAGACACTGTGCTAAGCACTTTATACAAGTAAATTCATTTTATTTTATTCGGCTCATTTTTTTTAGCTTCGCCTCAAGGCATATGGGATATTAGTTCCCCAGCCACCAGCGGTGAAAGTGCAGAATCTTAACCACTGGACCACTAGGGAAGTCCCACGATTTTAAGATGAAGAAGATGTGGTTTACAGAAGTTTATTTGCCTAAAATTACACATTAAGGAACTGGTATCAAAACCAGACTTTGTTAAGTCCAAGCCCCTGTATTACGCTAAAAAGTAAGTTAAAAGAAATAGGAAAGTCAGTTACCAAACTGTTTCATCCTTATTTAACCCAGATTATCCATAATAGATGTGCTTATTTTACACTTATGTGTCTCACATCCTCCAAGGTTCTGGAGATAGACTGAACTTCTTAAAGGATAGAGGCCCTAAGAAAGATGTACAATAGAAATGCCTTGGTTAGTTTAATATTTAAGGAAGTATTACTGGAATGGCATACAAGGTAAGTTTAGTGCATTTTAACAAAAAATTTCAAATCCACTATAACTTGGAAGTTTTTATTTATTGTCAAATGTAAAGACTGGAGTGGGTTATGAAGTCTTAGACTCATACAAGTACATCCAAGAACTGTGGAAGCCAATGAAGAAAGTCAACAATTTCAAGTGAATTCTGCAAATGGAATACCAAGAACAGAATAGAACATAAATTTATGTTAAAAAAATTATGTTACCATGTTTATTATTAAATCTTAAAAAAATTTTTTTTTTTTTTTTTTGGGCCACATCAAGCAACATGCTGGAGCTTAGTTCCCTGACCATGGATGGAAACCCGTGCCTTCTGCACTGGAAGCAGTCTTAACTACTGAACCACCAAATATGCCCCAAACTGCTTATTTCAGTATTTCCTTAAGCACTTATTTAAACTGAATTCTTCAATCACATTACAATAATAATAAAGTAACTCAGATGTCACTACCTCAAGGAAGCCATCTGATCCCAAGATTATCAAACCACTAAACATGGATTTTCAAAACTTTTCCCATTTGTCTTAGCACTCATCACAACTGTATATATAACATTTATTATGTAAATAGTTGTTTTATGTTTGTCTCCCCTGGCAAACCGTAAGTTCCATAAAAGCAAGGACAGTTTATCTGGTCCATAACAAGACTCTCATCATCCAAGACTTGTGCATTAAATACTCAGTACATGTTACTGAAGTAATGAATAGCAAAATATATATATACATACTAATACCTTTTTCTATTAATAAATCCAACCCATCTAAGAGAACTTACAATCTCCAAATTGAGAGCCATATTCATAAATAAGAGTTCACGTTCTTTCTATAGGGTTATTCATCACCTTTATAACAATGTCTTACATATATTATCTCATTTCATCATGGAGGTACAATGCAAAGCCTTCCTAAAACTGGAGCTTCACCAGAAAAGCAAGGTGGTTCCTGGGGATAATTTCTAAAGAGACACAGAAAAAGAGTTACAATCCACCAGAAGAGCTCACATCGTTACTAAAGTACCAATTTAATGCCAATCCCAAAATGATCCTATAAGCAATATATATGCAAAACACCAGCCTATTCTAAGTATTCCAAAGAGAACAGTCTCAAATAATGTCTTTGACAGAGCCAACATATCGATATAACTTTGTCCTCTTGATGCTAAGTACATACCAATATAACTTTGTCTTCTTGATGCTATGTGGAAGGAGCAAGAGGGAGAAAGAAGAAATAAAGGTAAGAAGATAGGAAAGAAGGAGAAAACGAGAAATCTCTACTGGGCCTCCACATTTGTTACCTAGTTTCTAATTTATATTCTGGATGCACAGGACCTACCACTTCTTTTCAATATTTTTCTATTAAAAATAAGACTAAATCTGATTTTTAATGATATATTTTTTTAAATTTAGAAAGAATCAACATAATAGCACTGAAAATATCCTGACCTGCTGAATGAGGAACTATAAGAAAAAAATAAATGAAAAGCTGCCACTGAGCATACAGCAAGTCTTCCCAGGGTACCCCACAACACTTTTGTGTGTTCATCACCCCTCTCATAAATGCGTCCACTATTAGCTACCATTAAAATATGCTAGGCGGCAGTTTGTACTCTGAGTCTTCAACTTGACACTAGCTTCTTAACAGGTTACATTCCCAGAGGGTTACACATCTGTCCTCACAAGCCTTCACTATGCCACCAGTAAGCAGTAGCAAAACTGAAAGTCCCAAAGAATGGCTGTTTACGTCCATGAAACTAGTTAAGTAAAACAGTATCTACACTTGTATTTGAAGCTATAAATGAGGAAAACTCAAAGTAAAACCTAAAGCTAAAAAGTAATAATGACTCAAAATCTCAGCATGCTAACTATATTCCACTGATGTTCCTTTCCAGATGAAAGTTTATGATCAAGAACACACAATTTTGAGGCATATTTCTTAAATTAATGGCAATTGGCTTCAATAAAAAAAAAACAAAACAAACAAGGTCTAGCAGTGAAATATGGGAAATTTGTAGTCATTTCTTTCTTTAGCATATTCTAGAAAAAGCCACTTGTTTACATATAATGAGATTTATATGTAATGCTACATAACATAAACATGCAATAAAAATAAATTACTCCGTATAAAGGAAAGCATTGTCTTCTCCCTCCATGTGTGCTTCACTATTACAGATAATTTACTTATTCAATTAAAGAGTGTATAAAATAGTGCTCCAATTCTAAGGCTCAGTATTTGGGGGCCCCTAGATCATTTTCTCTATAAATCACAATTGACACACATAAAACGGAGACCTCAAAAAACTTTAACAACAGTCTTAAAAATTCAAATCAACAGCCCCAAAACATTCTGCTACTCCAGGGCACATTTTGTTATTACCTACAATTAATGGCCAAAAGAAATATTCAGAAAGGTAACCAACTTCTCTTTTCACAAAGTATGCAAACACTAAGGTTAAAACTGGTCAACGCCCGTGCCACAGAGCCATTTACAAACGGATGTTTTGTACATCAAATGTACAAATACAAATTAGTAGTCACATACGTGTGTGTGCTCAGCTGTGTCAGACTCTTTGTGACACCATGGACTGGAATCCCTCTGTCCATGGGATTTTCCAGGCAAGAACACTGGGGTGGGCGGCCATTTCCTATTCCAGGGGATTTTCTCGAGCCAGGGATTGAACCCATGTCTCCTGCATCTCCTGCACTGGCAGGTGGACTTGTTGCCACTGAGCCACCAGGGAAGCAGTCACACGTGGAGTGTAATGAAAGAGCAAACGCCAGGAAGCCTATGTTACTGCTATCGCTAACTACTGTACACTTTGGGCAAACCCCTCTGCTGTTCTAGGAACTGTACAGAAAAAGTAGAGGCTAACATCATCAACTAAGTTTCTAAGAATTTGCTTCTAAGGCTTCTGAATAATCCAGCAAGCAGCGGAGTACACTCTCCTGACACATGGTAGGTTCAAATCTGAAAAAATATTAAAAGACCAATGTGCTAAGTTGCTTCAGTCACGTCTGACTCTCTTCAACCCTATGGACTGTAGCCCACCAGGCTCCTCTGTCGGTGTGATTCTCCAGGGAAGAAGACTGGAGTGGGCTGCCATTTTCTTCTCCAAGAGATCTTCCCAACCCAGGGATTGAACCTGCGTGTCTTTTGTTTTCTGCATTGGCAGATGGGTTTTTTTTATCACTAGTGCAATCTGGGAAGCCCTTAAAGGATTGATAGAATGTAATAATCTTGCTTATGAAAACAAATGTTTTTTAGCCTGAAAGTTTCTCTCTCAAAGATCTCACAGAAGACACACATATTAATCATTAATACATGCAAACTAATAATATAGACCCAAGAATTTCCCAATTAAAGTTTTAAACCCTTGTAGAAATGCTTCCTCTTCTCTCCAAATTTGCCCTTAAAACTATATTAAAATAATCTAGCAGAACTAACTTCAAACGGAGAAATTTTTAAGAGAGATTCTGCACTACAAATAACCTTTATATTAGAAACCTTTACTTTGCATGCCTTTATATTCTTCTTTGTTTATAATAGCTAAAAATCCATTTTTCAATTATTCTAATTATAAAAATTATCTGAAAATCATTTACTTTTACAAATGTAGAAGTTTCATTTACTTTTACAGCTAAATGTGCATGGATCTTTCTTTCCCCACTTGCACTTTTTGATATTCACTAGTTTAAAATTTTTATACAAATAAGCAAAATCTTTGTTTCAACCTTAAGCCATCCTTAGAAAATACGTTAAGTATTCTTCCGTACTTTTCTTCTGGTGCTTTTATGATTCTACTTTTATAATTCCCTCAAATTAGAAGGTCGTATCTACCCCTGAGGGAAGGAAAGGAAATCATCCTAGCCCCAAACAACTCAGGGGAAAAGCAGGATTACTGAGAAGAGAAAAACACAGAGCCTGTCTAAAACTAACATTGGTCTAGGATGAAAAATAAGGTCTGTTGCCCACCACCACAAGGCTAAATAGTTCCCAGGGCCTTGAGCCTCCCACAAGGCAAACAAGCTCCCAGGAACACGCAACACCACTCTACTAACAGAGGAACAAAAGAGGACAGAGAGAACCTCTCTGACTCTCAGATGCACAAGTAAGGCTTAAGGATAAAGGTGGAGTAAAAACATGGAGTTAAACTTTTCAGCAAATCAACTCACACCTTAAGGATGAAGCGATGACAGAAGTATTTACAGTTGACAATACACAGAAGGTAACCAAAGCAACAACAAAAAATACCCATAAATCATCAACCTCAGACAAGACTGATTCAACTCCCCATACTAACAATTTAACAGAACAAGAGTCATGCCTACTTCCTGGCACTAATACTATATACTTCAGTCTCTATCATCATGCAAATGATAGCTGGCATTTGTTCAAAAAGTGTAGGCCTAGCCATGGGGGTGGTTTCCTTGGTCACCAAGGTAATGCATGCATGCTGGGTTATCATTACCTTTTTGATAATTTATACAAATACATCCATCCAAGTTCTTTCATTTGTACTACTCCTTCAAATAATTTCCTACCCTCCTTTGAAAAAAATTCTACATTACACAAAATCTGAAGAGCAAGCAAATCCTGTAAGTCATATGTTGGAACTATCAGCCAAGGAATTAAAAATAATTATGAATAATGACGAAGGCTCAAATGGAGCAGAAAAAACAATATGCATAATAGATGGCAAGTCAGAGACAGATAGTACAAGAGTTGGACAGAAATGCTAAAAGAGTCAAACTGAAATGCTCAAAACAAGAACAGCACTAAAAATAATTTTAAAGTCTTTGGTAGGTTCAGACTTAACAGAGCGAGAAAAGAATCAATAACCTTGAAGACAGGTCACAAGAAAATGGGGGGAAAAAAATCTACACCAATAGGTGGGAAAGTTTCAAATTCATTTTATTAACATGAGGTCCTACAAACCAAAATCTGACAAAGAAATTACAAGAAAAGAAAACTCCTTATCCCTCATATATGCAAAAATCCTCAATAAAATATTAGCTAATCAGATTCAGTAACTAATAAAAAGGATAACACACCACAACCAGAGACAAATACAGGTTTATCCCAAGAATGCAACTTGACTCAGCATTAGAAGATCAACCAGCATAATTCACCAGTCAACAGACTAAAGAAAAAAAAAATATGATAGCATCAACAAATGCAAAAAATATGCATTTGAGAAAACCCAACTCTCATTTCTGAAAAACTTCTCAGCCAATCAGGGGTAGAAGGGTACTTACACAACCTGATAAAATGCCATCTACTATAAAATTATTGCTAACATCATATTTAAGAGTAAAAGACTATCTGGTTTCTTCCAAAGAGTCAGAAAAAGGAAAGGAAATCTGCTGTCACCACTCCTATTCAACATAACATACTTAAAGACCTAGAAAGTACAATAAGACAAGAAAAAAGAAATAAAAGGCATACAGATTGGAAGGGAAGAAATAAGCCTGCCTCTATTTGCAAATGGCATGACTGTCTACCAGTGCTATTTAGAATAACACCTAAAAAGATTATAACATGTATAAATGTAATAAAATAGGTACCACCTCTTCATGCTGAAAACTACAAAGTATTGATGAATGAAAGAAGGCCTCAATAAGTGAAATGATACACCATGCACATTTATTAGAAGACTCAATTCTCCCCAAGTTGACCTATAAATTCAAAGTAGTCACAATGAAAATATCAGCAAGTATTTTGATTGAGTTGATACTAAAATCAATAAGGTAAAGGAACTAGAACAGCCAAAGCAAGTTTTTTTTCAAAACAGTTTTGAAAGGAAAAAATAAGATTCATAGTATCTTACCTCAGGACTACACTATAAACTCCATTAATAAATTCAGCATGACATGAGCAAAAGAGTAAACGAATGAACTGACCAAAATGGAGAGTCCAAAAACAGACTCATACATACACAGTTAATTGGTGGTCAAAGGTAAAAAAGTAGTTCAATGGAGAAAGGACAATCCCTTTAACAAACAGGGTTAGAACAATTAGAAGTTCATACATTAAAAAAAAAAGAAACCTTCATCCATGACACCATATATTAAAATTAATAAAATTAATTCAAAATGAGCTATAAACCTAAAATATCTGAAAAGCTAAAAATCTTTAAGAATAAAACAGACAATTTTCACACTGATTTAGGCGAAGATTTCTTAAAATCCATAAGATTCAAAATTAAATACGAGTGAAATAAAAAATTCCTAAGGTCATAGACTAGTAGAAATTATCTACAAGCCACACATATGATAAATGATTGGTATCCAGAAAATTTAGAGAACTCTCAAAATTTAATTAAAAAACAAAACAAAACTTACTGAGCAAAAAGTTTGAAGAGATACTTTATCAAGTAAGATATACAAATAATAATAAGACGAATGGCAAGTAAGTACATGAAGACACCCAATATCACTAGTTATTAGGGAAATGTAAAGAAAACTATAATGACATACTATTACACATCTATTAAGATGGTTAAAATTAAAATAAAATGAAAACTGACAATACCAAATATTGAAGAAGATGAGGAGCAATTAGAACTTTCATCCAATAGTAGCTGAGAGGAATAATACAAAATGGTACAACCACTTTCCAAATTTGTTTGGTAGTTTCTTATAAAGTTAAACTTTTCATATAATTCAACTATCACTTGGTTATTTGTGAAGTAAGAATCTATGCTCACATAAAAATCTGTTCTCAGATGTTTACAGCAGTTTTATTTGTAATTTCCAAAAGCTAGAAATTACCAGCTCAGCTGGAGAATGAAGAAACTTTGCAAAGCCACTTAGCAGTATATATGAAATAATATGAACGAATCTCTGCAGTTCAGGGTTCCCAAGGCTCTACAGGTTCAATGATTCACTAGACTTATGGGAACCTGGAATGACAGGTCCATGAATCAAGGCAAATTGGAACTGGTCAAACAGGAGATGGCAAGAGTGAATCTTGACATTTTAGGAATCAGTGAACTAAAATGGACTGGAATGGGTGAATTTAACTCAGATAACCATTGTATCTACTACTGTGGGCAAGAATCTCTTATAAGAAAAGGAGTAGCCATCATAGTCAACAAGAGTCCAAAATGCAGTTGCTGGATGCAATCTTAAAAACAACAGAATGATCTCTGTTTGTTTCCAAGGCAAACCATTCAATATCACAGTAATACAAGTCTATGCCCCAACCAGAAACAGTGAAGAAGCTGAAGCTGAACGGTTCAATGAAGACCTACAAGACTTTCAGAACTAATACCCAAAAAGATGTTCATTACAGGGGACTAGATTACAAAAGTAGGAAGTCAAGAAATACCTGGAGTAACATGAAAATTTTGCCTTGGAGTACAGAATGAAGCAGAGCAAAGGTTAACAGAGTTTTGCCAAGATAATAAAGATTTCCTCAGTGATCAGTGCAAAGAAACAGAGGAAAACAATAGAATGGTCTTGCAAACACCCTCTTCCAACAACACAAGAGAAGACTCTGCTTTTGGCTCGGAGGAGGTCAAGGTGCAACTTTTCTTCAGTTGTCCCGAATCCGGGTTCATCCAACACGAGATCAAAGTCATGTACCTGAGGTGCACCAGTGGGGAACTCGGTACCACGTCTGCACTGGTCCCCAAGATGGGCCCTCTGGGTCTGTCTCTAAAAAAGGTCGGTGATGACATCACCAAGGCAACTGGTGACTGGAAGAGTCTGAGGATCACAGTGAAATTGACCATTCAGAACAGACAGGCCCAGACTGAGGTGGTACCTTCTGCCTCTGCCCTGATCATCAAAGCCCTCAAGGAACCACCAAGAGACAGAAAGAAGCAGAAAAACATTAAGCACAGTGGAAACACCACTTTTGATGAGACTGTCAACACTGCCCAGCGATGCGGCATCGGTCTCTAGCTAGAGAACTTTCTGGAACCATTAAAGAGATCCTGGGGACCTCCCAGTCTGTAGGCTGCAATGCTGATGGCCGCCACCCTCATGACATCATAGATGACATCAACAGTGATGCAGTGGAGTGCCTAGTTAGGTAAGAATGGCAAAGGAAAAAGAAAAATAAAGGATTATTTGATAACCAAAAGAAAAAACAAAGAAGACTCTGCACATGGACATCACCAGATGGTCAATACTGAAATCAGACTGATTATATTCTTTGCAGCCAAAGATGGAGAAGCTCTATGCAGTCAGCAAAAACAAGAGCAGGAGCTGACTGTGGCTCAGATCATGAACTCCTTCTGCCAAATTCAGACTTAAATTGAAGAAAATAGGGAAAACCACTAGACCATTCAAGTATGACCTAAATCAAATCCCTTACGACTATACACTGGAAATGACAGAGATTCAAGGGATTAGATCTGATAAAGTGCCTGAAAAACTATGGACAGAGGTTCATGACACTGTACAAGAGGCAGTGATCAAGAAAAAGAAACACAAAAAAGCAAAACAGTTGTCTGAGGAGGCCTTACAAACAGCTATGAAAAGAAGAGTAAGTGAAGTGAAAGTCACTCAGTCGTGTCTGACTCTTTGCGACCCTGTAGACTATACAGTCCATGGAATTCTCCAGGCCAGAATACTGGAGTGGGTAGCTTTTCCCTTCTCCAGGGGATCTTCCCAACCCAGGGATCAAACCCAGGTCTCCCACATCGCAGGTGGATTTTTCACCAGCTGAGCTATCAGGGAAGCAGGGAAAAGTAAAGGAGAAAAGGAAAGATACATCCATTTGAATACAGAGTTCCAAAGAATAGCAAGGAGAGATAAGAAAGCTTTCCTCAGTGATGAATGCAAACATAGAGGAAATCAATAGAATGGGAAAGACTAGATATCTCTTCAAGAAAAATAAATACCAAGGGAACTTTTCATGCAAAGCTGGGCTCAGTAAAGAACAGAAATGGTATAGATCTACAGAAGCAGAAAATATTAAGAAGAGGTGGCAAGAATACACAGAAGTTCAGTTCAGTCGCTCAGTCATGTCCGACTCTTTTCGACCCCATGAATCGCAGCATGCCAGGCCTCCCTGTCCATCATCAACTCCCGGAGTTCACTCAGACTCACGTCCATTGAGTCCGTGATGCCATCCAGCCATCTCATCCTCTGTCCTCCCCTTCTCCTCCGGCCCCCAATCCCTCCCAGCATCAGGGTCTTTTCCAATGAGTCAACTCTTTGCATAAGGTGGCCAAAGTACTGGAGTTTCAGCTTTAGCATCATTCCTTCCAAAGAAATCCCAGGGCTGATCTCCTTCAGAATGGACTGGTTGGATCTCCTTGCAGTCCAAGGGACTCTCAAGAGTCTTCTCCAACACCACAGTTCAAAAGCATCAATTCTTTTGTGCTCAGCCTTCTCCACAGTCCAACTCTCACATCCATCCACGACCACAGAAAAAATCATAGCCTTGACTAGACGGCTCAGATGACTATTTAACTCAGATGACTATTATACACAGAAGAACTATATAAAAAAGATCTTCATGACCCAGATAATAATGATGGTGTGACCACTCATGTAGAGCCAGACATCCTGGAGTGTGAAATCAAGTGTGCCTTAGGAGGTATCAGTACAAACAAAGCTAGGGGAGGTGATGGAATTCCAGCTGAGCCATTTCAAATCCTAAAAGATGCTGTAAAAGTGCACACTCAATATGCCAGCAAACTTGGAAAACTCAGCAGTGGCCACAGGACTGGAAAAGGCCAGTTTTCATTCCAATCCCAAAGAAAGGCAATGCCAAAGAATGCTCAAACGATGGCACAGTTTCACTCATCTCACACACTAGGAAAGTAATGCTCAAAATTCTCCAAGCCAGGCTTCAGCAGTACGTGAACCGTGAACTTCCAGATGTTCACGCTGGATTTAGAAGAGGCCGAAGAACCGAAGATCAAACTGCCAACTTCCTTTGGGTCATCGAAAAAGCAAGAGAGTTCCAGAAAAACTCTGCTTCTGCTTTATTGACTATGCCAAAACCTTTGACTCTGTGGATCACAATAAACTGTGGAAAATTCTTTAAGAGTAGGGAATACCAGACCACATGACCTGCCTCCTGAGAAATCTGTACACAGGTCAAGAAACAACAGTCAGGACTAGACATGGAACAGACTGGTTCTAAATCAGGAAAGGAGTACATCAAGGCTGTATACTGTCACCCTGCTTATTTAACTCCTATGCAGAGTACATCATGAGAAGTGCCAGAATGGATGAAGCACAAGCTGGAATCAAGATTGCTGGGAGAGATATGAATAATCTCAGATATGCAGATGAATTCACCCTTATGGAAGAAAGCAAAGAAGAACTAAAAAGCCTCTTGATGAAAGTGAAAAAGGAGAGTGAAAAAGTTGGCTTAAACTCAACATTCAGAAAACTAAGATGATGGCATCTGGTCCCATCACTTTGTGGCAAATAGATGGGGAAACAGTGGAAACAGTGACAGACTTTATTTTGGGGGGCTCCAAAATCACTGCAGATGGTGACTGCAGGCATGAAATTAAAAGACGCTTACTCCTTGGCAGAAAAGTTATGACCAACCTACCTAGACAGAATATTAAAAAGCAGAGACATTACTTTGCCTACAAAGGTCCATCTAGACAAAGCTATGGTTTTTCCAGTAGTCATGTATGAATACGAGAGTTGGAATATAAAGAAAGCTGAGTGCTGAAGAATTGATGCTTTTGAACTGTGGTGTTGGAGAAGACTTGAGAGTCCCTTGGACTGCAAGGAGATCCAACCAGTCCATCCTAAAGGAAATCAATCCTGAATATTCATTGGAAGGATTGATGCTAGAGCTGAAATGCCAATAGTTTGGTCACCTGATTCGAAGAACTGACTCACTGGAAAAGACCCTGATGCTTGGCAAGATTGAAGCGGGAGGAGAAGGGAACGACAGAGGATGAGATGGTTGGATGGCATCACTGACTCAATGGAGATGAGTGTGAGTAAACTCTGGGAGTTGGTGATGGACTGGAGGCATAGTTGGATGTGACCGAGCTACTGATCTGAACTGAACTGAGAGTTATAAAACTCAAACAAGACATTTTACTCAGGGTCATAGTTTAATACAGCAAACAGATACAAATTAAAATCATTAAAGCGAAGACAGGCATAAGGCAGAGTCCAGGAGACACCAAGCTTTCAGCTGTCCGCACCCAGTGGAGTTGGGTTCACAGCAGTTATTTCTCCCAAGAGCTTATGATAATATGTATGAATACGAGCAATTAGGTAAGTTCACCTGAGGTTCAATGTCTAGCATTTTTATCTGAGGTCTGACACATAGGCAGGGCTAACTATCTGCATGGCTAACTTTAGTCTCCAGCTCCTCTACAGGTCAAGCTGATACCACACACAGCCACACTGTCAGGATAAGCAACTCCTTCTCCAGGGTATCTTCCCAACCCAGGGATTGAACCTGGGTCTCTCACGTTGTAGGCAGATGCTTTACCGTCTGAGCCACCAGGGAAGCCCATGGTGGTCAAAAGCCCCCAAGTAAACAAGAGGTGAAGGTGAGGTGAAGTCGCTCAGTCGTGTCCGACTCTTTGTGACCCCGTGGACTGTAGCCCACCAGGCTCCTCAGTCCATGAAATTTTCCAGGCAAGAGTACTGGAGTGGGTTGCCATTTCCTTCTCCAGAGGATCTTCCCAACCCAGGGACCAAACCTGGGTCTCCCGCACTGCAGGCAGACGCTTTAACCTCTGAGCCAACACGGAAGCCTAAGCCTCCAGGGCTTAAAGGTTACCTCCCAGGAGCTGGACAAGGTCAAACCCTAGGCAGCTTCGGGTACAAGTGAGCTATTTTTACTCAAAATACTTCTGACATCAAATCTGTAAGTTTTTTTCCTCACACCAACTAAGTCTCCAACTCTCCAGATACCCATTAGGTGTCCTAGAATTCATTTCAATTCTGACACTAACTACTCAAGTCAGCATTAGACTCCCCCCAGGCTTTGTGGCTCAGTCTCACAAGACAGCCCTCACTTCAAATGCCATTCCAAGTACTGGGTCCCCAGGTTACCCATATTTCTGTTCAGCTTGGCCACAAGGTCAAGGGGGCTCCCACAAACTCCATCCCCATTCAGGTGCATTAAATTGTTAGAATGGGTCACAAAATTGCAGAGAAAACAATACTTACCAGTTTATTATAAAGGATACAAGCAATTAGTCAGATAAAAAGGCACAGAGGGCAACGTCCAGTGGGTCCTCAGCACAGCAGCTTCTGTCTCCACAGAGCCTGAGTGTGGCCCCCTATTAGCAAGTGAACATGTTTCTCAAATCTGACGCTCTCTGAGCCCCACAGCTTAAAGGTCTTTATGTAGGCTCTACTATTAACTAGTAGAAGTGATTAATGAAATCATGGGCCACTGATAACTGAACTCAATCTCCAAACCCTCTCCCTCCGTGGAGGTCCAGGGATGGAAGAGAAAGTTCTAACCTCTAATCACATTGTTGGTTCCTCTGACAACCAGCCCCTAACCTGAAGCTATCAAGGGGCGCAAGAGTGCATAAAGTCAGGCATGGTTTAAAAAAGCTTATCATGAGTATGTCCATTTCAAGAGTTTTTAGGAATTCTAGACCAGGCACCAGGGACACAGACAAAACATGTATTTTTATTATGCCTCAGGAATGCTATTCCTTTACTATACAACCTCAGATGCATTATACTAATGGAAAACAACCAAACCCAAAAGGCTCTGAAGTGCAGGAGTCCATTTATTCAACATTCTTGAAAATGCAAAACTACAGGGACAGGAAACAGACCAGTAATTGTCAAGGTCTAGGATGTGGGGGAAGGCTGGTCTTATCAATGGTACAAGATAATATTTTACATCCTTATTGTGATGGCGGTTACACATATACATGTGCTTACCAAAATTCTTAGAACTATACACAGAGAACAATGATTTTTTACTGTTGTGAACTGTACCTTGATTAACCTGAGACAATCAGTACTATAGTCACCTAAGACAATTCTCTTCTTTAAAAGTGGCAGATAATAAATATAATGTAAATAATAATGTTTTTCCTAAATGGAAAGCAATAGAAAATTATTTCTCTGCTCTATAAGTTCCTTATAAAATTAATGTCTGCACAGAGCCAAAGGGAAACATTTTGATTCATCGGCTGGCAGGATTATGGGTGACTATCCTGTTGTGTTTCAAGCTCCATTAATATTGTCTGCGTAACAGTAAATAAGCTTTTTAAATTTTTTATAGTAGGTGACAGTGTAATACTGGTAGGCAAAATTCTACTATGACCCTCAGTGACTCATGTTCTTGTACAATCATCTCTCCCCTGAGTGTGGGTAGGACTCGCAACTTATTTTTAACCAATGAAATATAGCAAAGGTGATGGAATATCACTGCCACAATTATGTTGTTGTAAATGGCAAAGGTGAAAATACTTTGCAGATGTAACTAAAGTCCCTAATGGTGGCTTTAATCAAAAGGAAGATTTTTCCTAGGTTGGCCTACCTGATAAGGTAAGCCCTTTAAAAGAGTGTCCAGACATCAAAGACTTTCTTGCCAGCTATGAAAATCCAAGTTGGCCTGCGTTCTACAGGTGGAAGGAAATGAATTCAGCCAACAAACACGTGGACTTGGAAGAACATCCAGAGCCTCAATGATATCTTAGCCCTAGTCAACCCGTCTGATTTGCAGCCTCCTCAGTCCCTGAGCAGAGGACTCGGCTTAAACTTTACCCAGACTCCTGGTCATGGAAACTGGTGATAATGTATCTGTTATTTTAAGCTGCTGTGGCAATTTATTTACAGCAATAGAAAAGTGGGCTTCTCTGGAGACCGAGGTTCAATCCCTGGGGTCTGGAAGATCCCTTGGAGTAGGGAATAGCTACCCACTCCAGTATTCTTGCCTGGAGAATTTCATGGACAGAGTCCAAAAGGCTACAGTCCATGGGGTTAAGAGAGTTAGACACGACTGAGCAAGCAATGCACACTAACAGAGAAGCAATCCAGTAATTAAAATTCTTTCCTGAAGAATCTTGGCTTTAACCATGGTTCATCTTGAATTGGAGGAAATTCCTATTCTTGTTAGGCATCAATTTTCACCAAAGGTTGTGAACCTTAACACAAGCTTCACTGAACAATGGTTCAGATTTAATCCATAACACAGAGGATGTGTATTTCAGTGAGCTGCCAGCAAATAAAATCTCAATTCACTGCTGCTCAATACTTGGGGAAAGCTTCACACAAAACATTGTTTTTATGGAGAACTAGCTGCAGATGCTTCATATAATGCATTAGTTACTCTAAAACTTGGGAGACAGGGGTTATTCAAAATCTCTAAGGAAATAGATGACTATGGTATTTAAAACATTTAAGACATTTTGACATTTTAAGAAATACTTATTTGGGAAACAAACCATAGAAAACAAAATTCAGTCAAATTCTTTTGGCCAATAGTAACAGCTATAATGAAATTTCTCTTTTATCTGTTATACTAACTAATCTGCAACAGAGGGTTAGAGGAAGAAGTCATTACAGAAATGAAGGGGAGGAAGGATCAAGATGGGAAGATCTTTAATGAATTCTACCGGCGACTGAGGTTCTTAGAATTTATCATCTTGGCTCCCCACAAAGCTGATTTCACTGGAATTAATCATGGATAGGATTCCACTGGCCGTTTTGTGGAATGCTATAAAAAACTGATTTCATTTCTTGAAGCGATGTGGTTTAAAATGCTTTTCACACTACATTACAGTGTCCTCAAGAACACTGTCAAGGAAACCTTTGTGTTCTTAATAAATATTAGGAAGAGCTGTGCTTTTTCCCAGCAGTTGCTTTGTTTTTACTGTATGGTGGCAGTGGTTTGGTCACTAAGTCATGTCTGACCCTTTACGACCTCATGGACAGTAGCCTGCCAGGCTGCCTTGTCCGTGGTATTTCCCAGGCAAGAATACTGGAGTGGGCTGCCATTTCCTTTTCCAGGAGAGCTTCCTGACAGAGGGGTTGAACCTGAGTCTCCTACACTGCAGGCAGATTCTTTACCAACTGAGCCCCCAGGGAAACCCATTTTACTGTATGGTGGTGGTGGTTTAGCTGTAAGTCGTATCAGATCCTTGTGACCCCATGGACTGTAGCCTGTCAGGCTCTTCTGTCCGCGGGATTCTCCAGGCAAGAATACTGGAGCGTGTTGCAATTTCCTTTTCTTAATAGGTGCTATTAATTATGTTACTGACCTAGTTTTCTATGTTGGCTGCTAGAAATCTTTATGCCACACCAATTTTAGGTTAATTCTTTTCAACCTTTGGTTCTGAAAATTCCAAACATGTATGTAAGTAAGGAGATAACTGTAGAATGAATGGTCATGCAAGTTAACAATACTGCATATCTCTTTCCTCCCATTTTTTTTTTCTTTGGGGGTGGAAGGGCTTGGAGGACTTTAGAGCAAATCGCAGATACCATATCTTTTCACCTATATGTAGCAAAGACTATATCACCCTCAGTTAAAGATTTTTCTTTAAAGTCTGACACTATAATTCCATTAACTCATCTGACAAAATTAGCAATAATTTCTCAGTATTATCTAATACATAGTTCAGGTTCAAATTTCAATCCTCTTTCAAGTGGAACTTTTACTACTTGTTTGTCTAAACCAGGAAAGAAACAAGAACCACACACCGTATCTGACTGATACATCTCTTCAAATCTCATTTAATCTATAACAAGTCATTTGTTCTGTAGAACTTCTCATATTCTAAACTTAGGTGACTATTTCCTTATGGCATTAAAGTATTCCTCCATTTCCCCACAGACCAGGCAATGGCACCCCACTCCAGTATTCTTGCCTGGAAAATCCCATGGACAGAGGAGCCTGGTAGGCTGCAGTCCATGGGGTCGCACAGAGTTGGACACGACTGAGCGACTTCACTTTCACTTTTCACTTTCATGCATTGGAGAAGGAAATGGCAACCCACTCCAGTGTTCTTGCCTGGAGAATCCCAGGGACGGGGGAGCCTGGTGGGCTGCTGTCTATGGAGTCGCACAGAGTCGGACACGACTGACGTGACTTAGCAGCAGCAGCAGCCATTTCCCCATATTTCCTGTGAACTGGGGAGATCTAGGACATGATTCATTTTCAAATATTTGGCAAGAACACTATAGGTGATACATGCACTTGCCTAATATATCACATTAGAACACACATAAAATCTGGTTGTCCCACCTATAAAGTGATGTTCAAATTGATTATTATATTCAAGTGTTGCCAGCCTGATTTACCCAGTGACCATTCTCCATTATTTATTTAGAGGTTGCCCAAAGGTGATATGCTAATACTACCATTTTATTCCATCTGCATTTATTATCTGGAATTCTTCTAATAAGGAGTTTCCTTAAATAACTATGTGGTTCCCATGAAACTCAGTTTACACAGGAAAAACAATATAAATTCTTGATTCTTTCCATTAACAATTTCTCAGAAAATGAACTGGTGATCTAGCACCTTCCAAAGCTATGATATCTATTTTTAATATCAATTTCTTTTTGTCTTTCTCACTAACTTCTAAGTTGTGTTATCTTGCTCAATTCTGTAGAAATAAACATAGTGCTAATACATTCGGAATTCTTCGGACCCACTCCTGAATGCTAATAGTTTCCTGAGGTACTGTGAACTATTAACACTGAAAAAATGCACAGAGTAATTTTAACAAAAACGAGGCCACTTTCACAAACTGACGATTTGAACAATGACAGCAGTGCAGGGAGCAACAAGAAAACCAAAGTAAAACTTTTCAGGAAAGGTGCCTTAGACTTTTTTAAAATTCAGAACAACATTCCTCCTCATTCCTCTAAAGACTTCTTCAGAACCTTCTTCGTATCTTTGGTATAGAGCATGAGTATACAGCCACACCTTTTTCCATAGAGGGCTGATTCCAGAACCCCACAGATACCAAACTCCCAAAATACTCAAGTCAAATCCCTCATAGAAAGTGTCATCATATTTGAATATAACCTATATGCATCCTTTCATATACTTTAAGTCATGTCTGGATTACTTATAATGCCTAATACAAAGCAAATGCAATAAAAATACTTGCCACTGCAGCATATTCAAATTTTGCTTTGGGGAACTTTCTGGAATTTTTTTTTCTGAGTATTTTTTATCCTAGGGAGAAGGCAATGGCACCCCACTCCAGTACTTTTGCCTGGAAAATCCCATGGGTGGAGGAGCCTGCTAGGCTGCAGTCCACGGGGTCGCTAAGAGTCGGACATGACTGAGCGACTTCACTTTTACTTCTCACTTTCATGCATTGGAGAAGGAAATGGCAACCCACTCCAGTGTTCTTGCCTGGAGAATCCCAGGGATGGGGGAGCCTGGTGGGCTACCGTCTATGGGGTCGCACAGAGTTGGACACAACTGAAGTGACTTAGCAGCAGCAGCAGCAGGTTGGTTGAATCCATGGATGCAGAACCTGTGGCTACAAAAGGCAGACAGTACATACAGAATCCACATGAATACTCTACATATACTGTAGATTGAAAAATTATAAAGGCAACATAAAAAAAAATTCAGTTCAGTCACTCAGTCATGTCCTACTCTTTGTAACCCCGTGGACTGCAGCAAGCCAGGCTTCCCTATCCATCACAATCTTCCAGAGCTTGCTCAAACTCATGTCTATCAAGTCAGTGATGCCATCCAACCATCTCATCCTCTGTCATCCCCTTCTCCTCCAGCCCTCACATCTTTCCCAGCATCAGGGTCTTTCTAATCAGTCAGTTCGCATCAGATGGCCAGAGTATTGGAGCTTCAGCTTCAGCACCAGTCCTACCAATAAATATTTTGGACTGATGGGTTTGATGTCTTTGCAATCCAAGGGACTGTCAAGAGTCTCCTCCAACATCACAGTTCAAAAGCATCAATTCTTCGGTGCTCAGCTTTTTTTATGGTCCAACTTTCACATCCATACATGACAACTGGAAAAACCATAGCTTTGACTATACAGAACTTTGTCAGCAAAGAAATGTCTCTGCTTTTTAAAATGCATTCAAGCAACAGAGAAAGTCATAGGTGAGAAAAGCTGCTTCCCTACAATTATCTTCTGACAGTTAAAAATCATCCTGTGATTCCAAATCACAGGGTATCTACACCTCATGTAACTAAAAAGAAAGCAGAAATGTACATGATATATGTAACTAAGCATAACACGGCAAGTATTATAAAGCAGTATAATTAACTCCCTCTAGAACGCCAGAGTAAGTGATTGTTTCTGGAACAGTTTAAAATGCTTCCCAGAGGAATTCTACAACATATACAAAGAACTTATACTGATACTTCCCAAACTCTTTCTAACGTTTGAAGAGAGGGGAACACATTCTATGAAGCCACCAAAGGCACTCTAGGAAGCCTCCATCACCCACAAATGAAAACCATAGACACTATCAAATAAGAAAATTACAGGCCAATATCTTTGATGAATATAGATGCAAAAATCCTCAACAAAATATTAGCAAGCCAAATCCAACACATAAAAATATTAGATACCATGACCAAGCTGGATTCATTCCAGGGTCACAAGGATGATTCAGCATACACAAATTAATCAATGTGATACACCACATTAACAAAAGAAAAGACAAAAACCACTTGGTCATCACAATAGACGTAGAAAAAGCATTTGATAAATTCAATATCCATTCGTGACAAAAACTCTTACCAAAGTGGGTGCAGAGGGAACATATCGCAACATAATAAAAGCTATTCATGACAAACCCACAGTCAACATAATACTTAACAGTAAGAAGCTGAAAGCCTTCCCACCAAAATCTGCAATAAGACAAAGATACCCACTCTGACCACTTGTATTCAACGGAGTATTAAAGTCCTGTGTGTGTGTGTGCACATACATGCTCCAACATGTCTGACTCTCTGTGGCCCCATGGACTGTGGCTTGCCAGGCTCCTCTGTCCATGGAATTTTCCAGGCAAGAATACTGCAGCAGGTTACCATTTCCTTCTCCAGAGGATCTTCCCAACCCAGGAATGGAACTTGTGTCTCCTGCACTGGCAGGTGAATTCTTTACCACTGACTCACTTGTGAAGCCAAACAGTATCAGTGGCTTCAAGTAAATATAAAAAATGGAAAGCTTGGGAGAACTTGTCACACTTGAAGAAATGAGAGAAATTCAGTGAGTATAACTGAAGCTCATAACAGTTAACAGCACTGGGGGGTTCGGGGACAGAGAGGAAATGAAGTGGTTGAGAGCTGAGGGTGGATGTGTTAGCAGGGAACTGAGTCCCTAGGTAGAGAAATTGGAATTACTCTTTTCCTTAATTTCTCCATGTCCATCTTTTCTATTACCTTTCTCATCTGTTTTACTATTACTGCTCCTCTTTATCCCCAAATTTTTCTTTTAATAGTTCAGTCACTTCTCTGAGCGGGGGTAGGTCAGACCATACAGAATGCGGGATCTTAGTTCCCCCATCAGGGATGAAACCCGTGTCCCTGTCCCCTGCACTTGAAGTGGGAAGTCTTAACCACTGGAGCACCAAAAGTCCTACAACTATTTTTAATTAATGATTCTTTCCTCCATTCCACTTAATCTGATTCAAAATAATTTCATACTGCACTTCAATATTTATATGTAATCTTTTAATAAGAGATAATTAGTATTCACTTAACACATTAAACAAAGACCTGAAACTTCATTTTTTAATAAGAAGGAATCTGTACCAATACTCTTGACCCTCCTTTTTCTTGTATAGTGACTCTCACATTGTACTCAGCTTGGTTGTGGACTGTCTAGTAAGAAAAGGAGAGGCTCCCTTTTCTCCTTTTCTTTTTCCAGGTCTCTGAGGAAGGTGGATATCAATATGTGTGTGTACTAAGTTACTTCAGTCACGTCTGACTGCGGCCCCAGGGACTGTAGCCTGCCAGGCTCCTGTGTCCATGGGATTCTCCAGGCAAGAATCCTAGAGTGGGTTGCCATGTCCTCCTCCAGGGGGTCTTCCCAACCCAAGCATCTCTTCCCAAACCTGCCTCTCTTATATCTCCTATACTGGCAGGCGGGTTCTTTACCACTAGTGCCACCTGGATATCAATATAAATACTGCCAAAGCCTATCCATACTGGAAAGGCTTCCCTCTCTCCCCTTCCCCCAGCTTTTTTTTTTTTAAACTGGGTCTGAAAATTTGCTTTGGAGTACACAATTTAATTTATGCCTTGGTACTCCTATATTTCACACTATCATCACAGAATCTTCCATGGTTGTTTTCGACAGAGCTTAGAGCTACCATCCTCCTCGGTGGAAAAAACAGGTTTGGGCTCCAGACTCTTTCCAGACAAATAAGGCAACTTTCAGAGAGCTTTCTAAGCAGCTGAATCAGAGAGCTGCCACAACACTCCCTTTGAGAGTCCCCAGAGGAAGTTTTCTTGCCAACTTCAGAAACAGCTATGTGTCACCACAAAAGAGAATTCATTCTAAACTAAAAAAGAAAAAAAAAAATCCAACTTAGCAGAAATTCCTTGCCCTATTAGAGATTTTATTTTTAAATAATACATGAAGTAATCATTACTTTTTTTTTGAAAGGCAAGCTTAATTTCCAAATAAAAAGGTTGCTTCTAATACCAAGTCTGATGATGTTAATCAAGAAGGGAGGTTTTCATCTACAATAACAAGTTAAAAGATCATTTTTAAATTAGTAAATAAAAACAAGCATTTAAAATGTAAGACAAAGCAAAACAAATTACACTTTTATACACCAAGCTTGAAGTGGTTAAGTCCAAAATTTGGGGGCGGGAGGATCTAAATAATTAAAAATAACACAGACAAGTAACTCACCACAGTAACTCACCACTGCCTGAATAACCCTAATATTAAAGTTTTCACTTCGTTTTAAAACTGTGATTCTAACTAAAATGTAAGTCTAGAAAACAGCTGCATCTTCGAGAGCAGTGTCAGATAAAAGTATTAGCTTCCTTATTTAACAGATGAAAAAAGGACCATGGATTAAAATTGTATGGATTTCTCTTCAAATTTCTCTCCCTTCTTTTCTTTACTTATTCTTTTCCTTATCATCTTTTTTCAACACCATTGATATTTTCAACACCATTGATAATTTAAGAAAGTTCTCTGGGTATGGTAACCTGATAAAACTATACATTTATAACAGGAAAATTTAAATAATATTAAAATCTAGACTGATATCTCCTGCTTCCCTGGTGGCTCAGATGGTAAGCGTCTGCCTGCAATGAGGGAGACCTGGGTTCGATTTCTGGGTTGGGAAGATCCCCTGGAGAAGGAAATGGCAATCCACTCCAGCACTCTTGCCTGGAAAATCCTATGGATGGAGGAGCCTGATAGGCTACAGTCCATGAGGTCGCAAAGAGTTGGACACGACTGAGCAACTGCACTTCGCTTCTTCAGACTGATACCTATGTAGGACTCACAAACTATTTTTAAGTAGAAAGGAACAAAACATAATTTCAGAAAGTACAAATTATTTAAACAGTACCTAAAAGGAAAAAGCATAAATGTTCTGCTTTCATACATAAATTGATTTGTGGTTTATCCATCAATAAAAGCAGATGGCCGCCTGATGCGAAGAGGTGACCCACTGGGAAAGACCATGATGCTGAGAAAGATTGAAGGCAAAAGGAGAAGAGGGTGGCAGAGGATGAGATGGTTAGATAGCATACTGACTCAATGAACATGAATTTGAGCAATCTCTGTAACCAGTCCATCCTAAAGGGGATAAGTCCTGGGTGTTCACTGGAAGGACTGATGTTGAAGCTGAAACTCCAATACTTTTTGGCCACCTGATGCGAAGAGTTAACTCATCTGAAAAGACTCCGATGTTGGGAAAGATTGAGCACAGGAGGAGAAGGGGATGACAGAGGATGAGATGGTTGGATGGCATCACCGACTCAATGGACATGAGTTGGGGTAAACTCCGGGAGCTGGTGATGGACAGGGAGGCATAGCGTGCTAGGCCATGGTTCATGGTTCATACCCATGGTTCATGGGGTCACAAAGAGTCGGATGCAACTGAACTGAACTGGGAGACAGTGAAGGACAGGGAAGCCTGAGGCGCTGCAGTCCATGGGGTCTGAAGGACTGAACAATAACATTTTCATGGATCACACAAGTGGCCACCATAAATGGAGGTAATGATGTTAAACAAGAGTAGAAAACATCTGATAGAATTAGAAATCTCCCCAACTACTTTAGAAATGTTCTTTTTCTAACCCATATCTCAAATCACATTTCAAAAAAAGAAAAGAGAGAGAAATGTGACATTAGGAAGTTTTTTCTTCCTGCAAGTGATCAGAAGCAGGGTATATGATTTCTTGGTAGTCTGATTTTCAATTACTTTTCAAAGTATAGATAGTTATTAATCCATAGTAAAGAACTACAAAGCTCCATTATAAAATAAATTTCTAGGTTCCAAAAGTGAAAATATATTAAATTTTAAATGTCACATTTTAACTCCATACTTTTAGGAGGTAAACATATTTAGATTAACTTCCTGATATTCTGAGCAAGAATCAACACAATATGATATTAAAATAAATTGAAATAATTTAGTTTTATAAGACAAACTATTGTCATTGTGAAGAAATTGTCACTAGCCTACCATTGGTAAAAGCTGTGAATTGCTATCAACTTTTCTGATGACAATTTGGCAGTACCTACAACAACTTTCAACATATATCTACTCTTAAACACTGGAGAAGGAAATGGCAACCTACTCCAGTGTTCTTGCCTGGAGAATCCCAGGGATGGGGGAGCCTGGTGGGCTGCCGTCTCTGGGGTCACACAGAGTCAGACACGACTGAAGTGACTTAGCAGCAGCAGCACTCTTATTAAACACAGGGCTTCCCTGGTGGCTCAGATGGTAAAGAATCTGCCTGCAATTCAGGAGATACAGGGTTGATCCTTGAGTCAGAAAGATCCCTGGGACAGGGAATGGCTACCCACTCCAGCCATTTCTTCCCTGTAAAACTCCACGGACAGAGAAGCCTGGCGAGCTACAGTCCGTGAGTCTGGAGATGAGTCGGACACGACTGAGAGACTAACATACACACATTCTTAAACATGGCCATTTCCCTTCTAGGAATTTTGTCCTATTAAAATACATGGTCAAATGCACAAGAGTAAACACACAGTAATGCTTCCTATAGTAATGTTATTGACAGAGAAAATCTTAAGAAGCAAAATATATACTGATGTGTTATAAATTTATAGATGAAGAAACAGAGGCTCATACTGATGTAAAGTAAAGGCACACCACATATATATTCTAAACAGACAGTTTCCAAAAGTATAATACCTTCACTTCACTTTATTCCTCAAAGCTGAGATCAAATGTCATTGCCTTGAGGAAGATTTCCTAGAGACCCATCTTCCTTCTATGTGACGTGACCTCCTATGAACTTTTATACCAAAACCCCAACATATTTTAGTACTTAAGGAAATCATCCTAAAGGAAATCAGTCCTGTCTATTCATTGAAAGGACTGATGTTGAAGCTGAAACGCCAATACTTTGGCCACCTGATGCAAAGAACCGACTCATTGGAAAAGACCCTGATGCTGGGAAAGAATAAAGGCAAGAGAAGGGGATGACAGAGGATGAGATGGTTGGATGGCATCACCGACTCAATGGACATGAGTCTGAGTAAACTCCAGGAGTTGGTGATGGACAGGGAAGCCTGGCGTCCTGCAGTTCATGGGGTCACAAACAGTTGGACACAACTGAGCGACTGAACTGAACACCGTGCTTTAATTATTTACAAAGCAGGGACTATGTTTTATATCTGTTTATCTAAATGCCAAGCACAGTGCCTAGGTATTAAAAAACAAAAACAGAAACTCATTTCCTGGAACTATTTCACTAAAAAACCAAGTAGCAGTGAGTACCAAGCACTCAGACTGTAGTCTCCAAATACCAAGTTTCTTCAAACAAATGCCTGATTCCAGGTCTGGATCAGGACATTTACATGATTCTGGAGTGTCTTATCATTCCAAAAAGCAAAGAAGCAATCAAGGGCAACTAAGGTCATGTCCGGAAAACTTAAGAGCGAACTTGAAGAGCCTTTCACCAGCCAATCTGAGGATCTGTTAGAGAGCAATGGGCTAAAACATTAAATATTTGTAAATCCACAAGTTCATCGATGCTAAAAATCACTTACTCATCATCATTGGAGGATCCTAAGGAACCATTTCGTTAGCTTAAAAACTGATAAACAAGGGGAAAAAAACTGAACATTTTATCCTTCCTTTTTTATTAAAAACTTCATTTGGGGTAACAAATAGTTGACAAGGAAAATTTCTCTACTCAAAAATATTTTAATCATTAAATATGAGAAAGATTTAGTTAAAAAAAGAGTATCACCATTTTGTAATTCCTAATGAAACAGATCTATACAATAATAACCACCAACAGACATTATGCGCGGCTTAATGGAAATATGCAACACAATTTATGAGGTAGCCAAGCCAAAAAACTCAAACCTCTAAATCTAACCACCAGTCTGTAGGAAATGCAGGGGCACAGGAACCAGTTAAATGATATCACAGGTATGCAACTAGTCAAACCAAGTGAGTGAGTGAGTGAGTGAAGTCGCTCAGTAGTGTCCGACTCTTCTCGACCCCAGGGACTGTAGCCCACCAAGCTCCTCTGTCCATGAGATTCTCCAGGCAAGAGTACTGGAGTGGGTTGCCGTTTAAGGAAATTGTACAGGATAAACAACCTAATTTCCTCAACAAACTTGGACCTTTATAAGGGGCTGTTATGAGGGGGATGGGACTGGCCAAAAGACTATACAGAGGAAGGAGTCTTCTGTTCCTTCTAGTAATTTATTCTGTAACACTCATGATGGGATCTCTGCTTCAACCCTACTCTCATCCACTTGCAAGGGTCTCTGGCTCACTTTCATATATTATTGCTTGAAGCTGGCTACCCCCTGACCTTAGTGCTAAAACATCCCTTTATTTGTGAAGTCCTGAGATATTCCCTTCAATTGAGAAGACATGGAAGCTTCACTTCCATTTTTCTCCTCTCTCCTCCATAAGTTACATTATTTCCTTCTGAGATGCAACGACCTGAATTTCTCTTTCAAATCATCTGTGCCTCCTTCCATGCAAGATGGCTTTTTATCCCCACCCAATCCCATATGACTTGCATTGCCTACAACAGTTGGGTTATACTTCCCTGATTGATTTTCACTTTTGCCATACGACTTGCCCAACTAAGCCAATATAACGTGAGTGGAAATGAAATGTATGCCAGGTCTGAGCAAATGCTTTCACTGCATTTTTCTTCAGTTCTGTTTCTTTTTCCTTTAGTCAGAAGAAAAGCATGTCCCAAACAAGAGTTTATACTTTCAGCCTGAATCCTGGAAATGAGACGACGACTGAAGAAGATCCCCAGCCAGGTGCAACTAACATAACCTGAGCAAGAAACAAACCCATATTGCTATAAACTACTGAGATTTTAAAGTTAGTTGTCAGTACAGCAAACCTAGCAAAACCTAATACTTGGTAATAAAAGAGATAGACAGGATTTTTAAATATCTACAAAAGATTTTTGTAAAAGTAGTCCGCAACTTCTTTTCCTTTAGAACTTAATTCATTAAAAAAAAAATCTCAAGAGAAATGAAAACATATTTCCACACAAAAACTTGTACATGTATGTTTACAGCAGTATTATTCATAATGTCCCAAAAGTAGAAGCAATCCAAATGTCCATTAATTGATGAATGGATTAAATAAAATGCTGTCTATCCATACAATAGAATTTTATTCAGCAATAAAAATGAATTAAGTACGGACGCATGCTACAAATGGTTGAACTTGGAAACCATTTTGCTAAGTCAAAAAAGTTAGTCAAAAAGACCACATATTGTGATTCCATTTATGTAGATGTATGGAGTTTCTCTGGGGAATGATTAAGGTGATTTAAAACTAATTGTAAAAGGTGGATAGCTCTGTACATATGCTAAAAACGACAGAATTGTGCACTTTAATACAAGGGTAAGTTACATGCAATATGAATTTTAAGGCTGTTATTTTTAAAAGTCTGTAAGTAGATGTTTTTAAAAAGTTCTATCACTATAAATGAAATAAGTCAATTTTCTGCTCTAAAGCTGTACAAGTTTACTTTGTAAACTAGGAGAACATACTGGAGTAACAACCTGAGTAAAAAGCCTTAAGTACCTAGAAAAGAGTACATAAATAGCATACTTCAGAAAACATTCAGGATACAAGCTTGGAGTAAAAAAGATTTTTAACTGATTCTAAGTGTAACTTTCGGATGATATGGATTCAAAAAACAAGCCTTCAGAAACAAAGTAACCCAGAAACCTTTGTTCAAGGTCAAAGCAACCAATTACTATGAACTGTTCTCTACATAGGTACAGTCAAATTGTTCTTCACTTTGGAAAAATATAAATCAGTCAATAAATAGTCACTGAGCACAGTGGGCCGTTATGATACATAAAGGTTATCTCTCAGTCATCTGCAAATCCTCAAATTTGGAAATAAAATGGTGGCACCTAATTTTGCCTCTACAATGAAGTAAAGTAACCATAACAAAAGTAGGCAATTGTTGGGAAGAAAAGCAGAAAGTCATCACATCTTCTGAGTAAAGTGGTCATATCGGAGAAGTGAGTGACTCACTCCTACACACTCACTCCTACACATAAGGCTCCTAATTTTGTGCCTAAACATAATTATAAAAATTACTAGCTCCTGGGCCTTCAAGGTTTCAAACAACTGAAACAAATAATGCAAGAATGACATCTCTGCATACAAAGCATGAGGACAGGAAGAGTGACAGATACACACAAAACAACCACACCTTCTTCCTTTTCTCAACAACTTTACAAACTAGTCCAGGAAACTAGACAATCAAGCAATGGTCTTGTCACAGAGTCTGACAATAATTTAAAACAAAAACGTAACCATTTTGTGCCAGGCCCATACTAAGCATATTACATCAACACTAGCTAATTTCATTTCTGACCAGCCCATAGGAGAGGGCCTGTCTAGACTGCAAAATATCTGACCAAAGATCACAGAGTCAAGCTGATGAGGTCAGAATCCAAGCCGCATCATTCAGCATAAAATCCTCACTTTTAATCATTAAGCTACATTGCTTAATGACCTTTAAAAATACATGATCAACACTGGGATTAGAAGGCACACTGTGGGGACTTCTCTGGTGGGCCAGTGGCTAAAACTCTGGGCTCCCTCTACAGGGGGCCTGGGTTCAATCTCAGGTCAAGGAACTAGATCCCGAATGCCATAACTGAGAGCCAGAATAGCCAAGCAAATAAATGTTTTTTAAAACATAAAATACATCTTAAAAAAAGAAAGCACATTGTGAGGAGAGAGAGATAGAATGAAAGAGTGATATGGTCTTCATGATGAAAACATGACAAGCGCATACTACAGGAGCAGTGAAATTCAGAAGAGTCTGATACTGGCAGTTATATCTCAAATAGGTAAATGAAATGACTTTGAAAATGTATCAAGTCACTAACCTAATAAAAACAGAAAGGAGACGGACAGCAGTAGCTTGCAAATGGGGCCAACCATGTCTGGGTAAGAGATGGCTTATCAGCATCACAGTCGTGACCATACCTCTGCCTTTCATCTCTCATCCACAAGAAGCAGGGGGCTTCAGAGAGCTTCAAGTATTTGAAACAATTCCCTTATCTGATAACCATTAAAATTAGTTTTAACCAATAGCAAATCTTTTACTTCCAAGACTTCTGCTTACAAAATATTTAATGTTTTTCAGCCCTCCTAAATAATGTAAATTTCAATTTTGCATGTCCTTAATTAGTGAGGGTCATCACTATAAACACAGGGCAATGTCCTGGGGTGTTACTGAAGTTACAAGTGTGAGACTACCTGACTCAACAAACTGCTACGCTTATTTGAACACTTTGTCTGCACCTCACAATTTTCACATCCTCCCTGGCTAAAAATTTTAAATTATTATAAACAAGTATGCTTCAATTCTTTGATTAATTAATAATGCCTTATAACAAAATAGACATTTTATACAAAAAGGTGAGACACTGATTCATTAAAATAAAGATTAAGCATATCAAAGAAAATCCCTAGGTAACAGTATAGAACTAGGTAACTTCAAATCATTCATTAGAGATCCTAAGAAACAAGAAATGTGTCATATATTGACAATTATTCAAAACCTGCAATTAAGCATTGGCACAATATGATTTCTTAATAGGATTCACATGAAAATAAGTATTACGTGCATATAACTATGAGCAATAAAGTGATAAACACACACACAAAAAAACCCCACACAACAACATACTCCTGGAAAAGTTACCAACCTATTACCTGAATAAAACGATAAAGAGACATAGTATTATTCAAATTCTTTAAAAGTCTTAAATTATTAATATTTAAGCTTTAATCCACAAAAATCAGATAACAGAAAACTTTTCTAAAACTTATAGGCAAAACTGACTAAAGACCGATGTTAACTGTGCTTTGATTTTTAAGTTAAAAAACCATATATCATATCACATTCAGCTCTTTCTCTTTATACTTACTCTTAAAAGGTATTAAATCTAAGATTCTTTACACGGTTAAAAAAAAAGTATCACAATTTTAGTATTTAAAATCTAGCCAAATTGGCCATTTAATAATTTTTTTAATATAAGTAAAACTAGAATACAACTTCTAAGGAAATGTTTTTCTTCCCATGTTAAAATAAAATGCCAATGGTTACCAAGGAAATATACTTTATGAACATTCATTTGCACAGATTCCAATTATGAAATGTGTTGCAATAAAATGGAATGCATGGAAAACACTTAAGGTGAGAATCATTTTTACAAATTTTGCCAATTTGGGAGTATTATACCTTCTATCTCCTTACTTTGACATAAAATGACCTCTAAAACATCACCAGCAGCTCATCATCTACTTACTATTGAAGCTGATGCTTGTTTCCCCTCACTCTGTACTCAGCGAATATTCAACAGCTATTTTCATGAATAGGCTAGAGATTAAAAAAGAAAAAAGCTAGGTCTTTAATCTCCCTCCACCCACAACTGCGAATATAATAAACTGTTTTCTCAATTCATCTTTCTTGTGGTTAAAGGAGAGAGAATCAATACCTGGGGATAAGAAGATCAAACTCTGAATCCAAAATCTACAATATAATATTCCAGGAATATGAGCTGCATAGCTCTAAGCAGCAATAACAATTATAAAAGTAGATAGAATAATAGCTAATAATTATTGAGGTTGTTTTGTACAACATATCAAGTAAAGTGAGTGTGTGTTAGTCGCTCAGTCGTATCCGACTCTCTGCGATCCCATGGACTACAGCTAACCAGGCTCCTCTGTCCAAGGAATTCTCCAGCAAGAATACTGGAATGGGTTGCCATTCCCTTCTCTATGGCATCTTCCTGACCTAGGGATCGAACCCGAGTCTTCTGCTCTGAGGGCAAATTCTTTACCTTCTGAGCCACCAGGGAAGCTCATCCGTCTAAATACTTTAACATAATCAACTCATTCCAGCCTTACTTTCCTTTTTCTAAAGTCATATAATTAACATTATCCTCCTTTGTTTTATTTTTTTTAAAGCACTTCCACATTTTTCTTTAACTCACATCTGCAGGGTCTTGAAAAACTGGAAAAAAAAAACACCATCCTAACTGCCTAAATTTCAATTGGCTCCTTTGCTGTTGTTCAATCACTAAGTCACGTCTCACTCCCTGCGACCCCATGGACTGCAGCACGTTAGGCTTCACTGTCCTTCAATATCTCTCGGAGTTTGTTCAAAGTCATGTCCATTAAGCGGTGATGCCATCCAACCATCTCATCCTCTGTCGCCCCCTTCTCCTCTTGCCCTCAATCACTCCTTTGGAAAGAAATGGGAAAGATACTATTTCAGCAGAGTTGCATCCTGCAATTTAGCAAATGGTAACAGTCTAAGATGATAGTGCCAAACGCAGAACAGGTCAAAGATTTTCCCATCTCCACCTTGGCCCCCCTACCCTCGCTCTCCTCTCCCAACTCCCACGGTCTCCGGAGACCAGAGCCCACCACCACCTTCCTGCTGCAGCCCAAGCCCCCCAGGCCTCAACTTTTCCACTTGACCATAAGGCGCAGGACCGAGTTTGGGGACAAAAGAATGAGGTGCTGAAAGGCATCAGTCACTCTTGAAATTCCCAACTTGCTGGGGAGGTTTTAAAAAAAAAAAAAACCCGAGGGAACAGGAGATTCTGCTTCTAAGAAGTGGCAGAGACCAGGCCGGCAGGGTCAGGATAAAGTAGAAGACTCCAAATCTACCTGAGGCGAAATAAGGGGTAAAGAGTGACAAAGCTGAGGTCCCAAGGAGGTCCCAAGGAAGTCCCAAGAGTCACGGCAAGAAGCTGCCCGCTGCTGAAAAATCAGGGGAGGGGGGCAGCAAGTCATTAATAATCAAAGGTTTTTGAGGAAAAATATTTTTATGGGATTCATAATGGAAAAACAATTTAAGCCATCTCTTGTGTGAAAATTTGGGGAGACAATGAACTAAGTGACCTCAACGATCTACGGTGGATCTAACAACATCTGATTCTTTGCCTAACCAATGAAATATGTCTACCCCAGAAATATGTCTACTCCACCCTCACTCCAGTGTCTTTCTCCTTTCAAATCTCATACTCACAACCTACCAGCTGCTTTTCATTACCACTGGGATTAAAGGAAACCAACTGTATTAAAATATAGTTATCAAAATAGCACAAGAAAATGTGATTTGATAACACTGTATGTGCTTTTTTAATCAATTCAGTAAATAATAAGTGGAAACAGTGGATACAGTGACAGACTTTATTTTGCGGGTGGGCCTCCAAAATCACTGCAGATGCTGACTGAAGCCATGAAATTAAAAGACACTTGCTCCTTGGAAGAAGGTGATGACCAACCTAGATAGCATATTAAAAAGCAGAGACATTACTTTGCCAACAAAGGTCCATCTAGTCAAAGTTATAGTTTCTCCAGTAGTCATGTATGGATGTGAGAGTTGGACTGTGAAGAAAGCTGAGCACTAAAGAATTGCTAATTTTGAACTGTGGTGTTAGAGAAGACTCTTGAGAATGCCTAGGACTGCAAGGAGACCCAACCAGTCCATCCTAAAGGAAATCAGTCCTGAATATTCATTGGAAGGACTGATGCTGAAGCTGAAACTCCAATACTTGGGCCACCTGATTCAAAGAGCTGACTCATTGGAAAAGACTCCGATGCTGGGAAAGATTGAAGGCAGGAGAAGGGGACGACAGAGGATGAGATGATTGGATGGCATCACCGACTCAATGGACATGGATTTGAGTAAACTCTGGGAGCTCGTGATGGACAGGGAGGCCTGGCGTGCTGCAGTCCACGGGGTCGCAAAGAATTGGACACGACTGAGAGACTGACTGAACTGAACATAGCAGACCTACCATAGTTTCAAAGTAATGATGTGTGGTATAAGTAACATTTCAAGACACCTGCAAAAATTTCATGTGATATGAAAATACCCGTGATTTCTATCCAAGAAAAGTTAAAAGTGGTACAATAATACTGTAGTTTGTTTCATATCAGTACATTCATAGCTGAAGTTCATGCTAACCTTCAGGAAAACATTAGTAGAGAAAAGGTTATTTTTCACCTTCTAAATTCATTGCCTCCTGAACTCTATTCAGAAACCTAATTTGTGAACCTCAAATTAAGAGGCTTTGGTTAAACCCCTGATCATTTTCTCTCCATGTTAATATAATAGCGTTGGGATGGATCACCCTGCCTCTAATATTTCATCAAATCTATACTTCACCCTGATGAAGGATCACAAAGGTTCATCTTAAAACAACCCTCCCCTGCTTAAAATCCCTCGAAGGGTTCCTCGCAGCCCATAGGACTGCATGGCATTGACAGATGCACTCTCCAGGCTCTGTTTCTCTAAAACAGAACTTCAACGAGTTTCCCAGAGTTACACTGAACTTTCAAGACTTTCTGCCGTCTTCTCTTTTCTACGCATACATGATTCTCCTGAAGTGTGGGTGTGTGAAAGCCGCTCAGTTATGTCCAACTCTTTGCGACCCCATGGACTATACAGTCCAGGGAATTCTCCAGGCCAGAATACGGCAGTGGGTAGCCTTTCCCTTCTCCACGGGATCTTCCCAACCCAGGTCTCCCACATTGCAGGCGGATTCTATACCAGCTGAGCCACAAGGGAAATCTATCATCCTCCAAAGCATCAGTGTCCTTTCCCCCAAACAGGCCAATCTCTTCCTTGCCTACGAACTTCAAAATCAGTATAGGTTTTTGCCTGGCACATTATCCTGGGCTGTGGTTATCTGTACATATTCCTTTTCCCATACATGACAGTTTTCCCCCAAATTCAGTGTTCCCCTACTGCAAAAAAGTGGTCTTGAGTATTTCTGAATTTTTCTAAACTAAAATTATATCTCATATCCCGATTATAAAGTTCGGTTTACAAAGGGATTTCTTATGTGTCCTTGTTTAAGTCTCTTAATAACCTCACAAAGACAAGCAGTCTAAAGGATTACCTTAATAACCCTACAAAAATAAGCAGGCTAAAGCTTTATCTTTGTTTTGTAGATGAGGAAACAGAAGTCCAGTGAGATAAATGATTAGACCTGAGCAAGTCAGTTTAGCAAGCTAGAGCTGGGATTATAAAATCCAGGCTCCTTGGTACAACACTTTCTGTGAACTAAAACCAATGTACCAGGCCCAGGATAGGTGCATAAAAAAAATGAGAGTGCTTCTTTACCAAGGTGGATGAAACTGGAGCCTGTTATACAGAGTGAAATAAGCCAGAAAGAAAAACACCAATACAGTATACTAACAAATATATCTGGAATTTAGAAAGATGGTAATGATAACCCTAAATGCGAGACAGCAAAAGAGACACAGATGTATTCAGTTCAGTTCAGTTCAGTCGCTCAGTCATGTCCGACTCTTTGCGACCCCATGAATTGCAGTACGCGAGGCCTCCCTGTCCATCACCAACTCCCGGAGTTCACTCAGACTCACTCCATTGAGTCCGTGATGCCATCCAGCCATCTCATCCTCGGTCGTCCCCTTCTCCTCCTGCCCCCATGTATAGAACAGTCTTTTGGACACTGTGGGAGAAGGAGAGGGTGGGATGATTTGGGAGAATGGCAATGAAATATGTATATTATCATATGTGAAATGAATCGCCAGTCCAGGTTCAATGCATGAGACAGGGTGCTCAGGGCTGGTGCACTGGGATGACCCACAGGGATGGGATGGGGAGGGAGATGGAAGGGGGGTTGAGGATGGGGAACACATATACACTTGTGGCTGATTCATGTCAATGTATGGCAAAACCACTACAATACTATAAAGTAATTAGCTTCCAATTAAAATAAATACATTTATATTAAAAAAAAACCTATTCAACATGGTACCAATATGACCCTATGAGTAACAGCTTTTTTTTTAAGTACAGTAGTACAAGTCCTTTGCTGTATTGAAACTATCACAACATTGTTAACCAACTATGCTCCAATATAAAATAAAATTTTTTAAAGTATAAGTCCTATAATAAAATTATAACATAAAGCTAAACATTCCCTAATATTTAAAAATATAACCAGTTTTCTCTTTTAGAGTTTTTAACTACATTATTCCTATTATTCTAGAGCTCTGAAATAAAAGTTTCTTATAAACACTAGTTAAACACTACACAACTAACTAGGGGTTATTACTTCCATCATTAGAAAAAGAAACTAAAGTAATAGCTTAATATTTTAAGAATGTCCCAATTTAAAACTGTCAGATAAGAATTCTTGACATTTGTTACCCTGCTAATTCGTATCTATTTTGATCAAGTTATTGAAATTTTTCAATGCAATTTTCACATGTTATAACATGGCCAAGTATTTTGGTTCCCAATAGTTCTCTGTTTTGAAATTTGAGGCTTATAGAATACTGAGTTTGCAAGAGGATGATGCATGAACAGTAAAGAACAAAATTCAATTAAATGAAACAAACATTTATTCTTGTATGTAAGGCTGGTAATGCGGATGAGATGTGGAAGACATCAATTCCTGCTTTCGAGAAGCTTACTAGGAAGGATGACAACCATAAAAATATCTACAATTTTTAAAATATGATGTTTATATGCTCTAAACGTGATGCTTTACATATTACACTCCTTAGGTAAACCTTCACATAAGCAGTTGGGGCAAAAAAAAAAAAATTTAAACATCCAAAATATCCTTATGTGGAATGAAAAATATACTGTATATACTACACAGGGTGGATATTACATAGTGGTGGAAATCTATGAACTATAGTCACAAGTAACAATAGGTAAGTCTCAAAAACAGGATACAGTAAGGGAGGAAAGTGTTAGGGAAGGAGAGAAGGAAGAGCGCAGAGGATCTGGAAGGAAAGGAAAGATGAAGAGCTTCTTCAAGTGATTTTTAGTAAGGAGTATATGCTTTCTTAGAACCGGAATAATTTTTTTTTTAAACGATGGTGGTAATTACATAATGGAATTTCAAGGTAAGGTAAGGAGAGGGAAGGAGGCAAGTCCTGGTGGAAGGCTAGAGCTAACCTGGTGTTGGGTATTTCCCTTTCCCCTGTTAGGTTAGGTTCAGGTGAAATAGTTTCTCCTGAGGGCATAACTTTTTAACAAGAGTATTTCAAAGAGTATTTGGTGTATTTCAAAATGGTTTCTTTTTCCTTCCTCTGCTTACTTCCAGCAGGGAGCAACTTTTCTCCCACACTAACTGTGACGATTAGATTCTCCTGCAGCTTTTAACTCTCAGAGCTGTCGGCTTTCCTACCCTAGCACTGATCCTTGCAGAGGTTTCCACTCTGGTGAGTTTTAATTCTCTGTACCGCCTCTCTCTCTAATTTGGGAGGACGTTTATGACCTCATTTCTCTGAAGCATATAAAAAGAGCTGTTAATTTTTTCAGTTTGCCCAGCTTTTTACTTGTTGTTAGAACAGAGTGGCAACTCCTAAGCTCCTCCTTACATGCCAGACTGGAAACCAGATATTCTGAGTTTTGCGATATGTTTTTAATTAATTTTTTTAAATAAGTGCTTTGTATATTAAGAATGTTAACCTTTGGTTTTACGAATGTTTTTCCCCAATTTGTCATTTGTCTTGAAATTTTGTTTATATTGTTTCTGACGACACAGGAGTTTTAAATTCTTATGCAATCAAATCTTATGAAATTTGCCCTTTTGATTTCTGATTTTACAGCATGCATTGACAGGCCTTTTCATTATCAAGATTACCTTGATTGCCTTGATTGCCTTCACATGTGTTCTCTTTTTATACTTTCATGGTACTTTTAGATTTTACATTTACAGTTCTTATCTATCAAGAATTACTTTTTCTTCAGATTTTATTAAATGGCTAGCTGCTGCTGCTGCTGCTGCTACTGCTAAGTCGCTTCAGTCGTGTCCGACTCTGTGCGACCCCAGAGACGGCAGCCCACCAGGCTCCCCCGTCCCTGGGATTCCCAGGCAAGAACACTGGAGTGGGTTGCCATTTCCTTCTCCAATGCATGAAAGTGAGAAGTAAAAGTCGCTCAGTCGTGTCTGACTCTTAGCGACCCCATGGACCGCAGCCCAGCAGGCTCCTCCGCCCATGGGATTTTCCAGGCAAGAGTACTGGAGTGGGGTGCCATTGCCTTCTCCGAAATGGCTAGCTAGCTGTCACAAAATCATTTACTAAATTTTACATCATGTCCCAACTAATGTAAAATTCTACTTTCATCTTAAATACCTATATACAACTCTTATTCAAGACTTGACTCTCAGTAAACAAAAACCCAGCAATAGAGATAGGCCTCATAAGGAAAAGGACAGCTGGAGACAAGTGATAAAAGAAGACTAACTTTACATTGTTCACCCTTTTGAATTTTATTCCATGTGCTTGGAACTACCACTAGAAACTATTAACAAAAATTGTTTAAAGTTCTGCTTAGTGGACATAATAGAATTACCAAATATTTCAGTTCTCTATAAATTACATCATAACAACCCAATATGTACCTGAGCAATACTTGAAATCATAGGTCTACCTTGATTTCAAACCTGGGAACTATGATTTAAATGAACAGCTCAAGTACCTGAAATATATCTAAATCCTTCATCACTGCAACCAATGCTACTACCTCAAATGTGTAACAGCCTCAGATACGTGCAACTCCCTAGACCCAGACATTCCTTAGACCCAGCCACCGGCAGATGCATTTTGCTCTCTTCATCAAATGTTGGCTAGTAACTATCAAATACTTAATTCAGAATCTAATCTCTCTGTTCTAATGCAATCCAATTATGGTATTTTCAATATTATTTCTTTATAATTTGATTCAGATGCCAAAACTGGCCTGTTGTAAATACCATAAAGCAAACTGGCTAACACGTAAAAAACATTCATCTAGCCGCAGATGGAAAAACAACAGATTTTGTCTTTTAAGTTATTCTCTTTAAGATCCTCATGTCATTTTCTAAACAACTATTAAAGGTAGACTATACTTTAATGAATTATAAAAGTTAGTGATTTTAGCCTTTCTATACATAAAAATATTTTCAAGCACTTGAAAATACTCCTCCAACAGAAATGGGAAGGTGACCTAGTATTCAGTTTCATTAGTATACTCATTAATTATATAGATTAGATATTATCTCTGTACTCTGAAATTCTCTTACTACCTGCTCTCCGAGGTACCTTCCCACTCTTTTTCCTATAAATCAGCTACTTTAACATGTAGGAGACACATATTCCACATATCTCTCAGGAACTGGGAGAAAAATCAATTCTTTTTAATAGTCTAATTACCCTTACTCTTTAAAACCCCTTGCATTTGATTATCACAATATTATCCTCACTTAACAGGAAACATAGATACACTTGCCAAACATCACATGAATGGCAATTAGAAATAGGTCTCCTGATACAATGTCCTTTGCCCTAAATATGCTGCATCCCACCATGATTAAACACAACACTCCAAGAAAAGAGTCTCTGCAGAACACAGTGAAGGAAGCACTCAAATGAATATTAGCAATATGCTTTTTAAAAAGCAATTAAGTTTAGTATTTAAAGAAACAATTTTCCATCTTCTAAACAAGAAATGGTCTCAAGTTTGCCAAAAGAGACCACCCTTTAAAAGGCAGCAGGTCATGTATTTCCTTTTCTCCCACGTCTCCAAGCCTTGCCTTACACCATGAAGCACTAATCTAATGGCCATCTATTACCAGATCTCCACTATCAAGGCACAGCCCAGTACACCCACTACTAAAATCTGGGTTCTTCTCACGTAAGGCAACTCCTCAGATGAAATTACAGTCTGTTTAGACTAAGAATTCTCAACCAAACCAGGCTTAATGTTCCCCTTTCATAAATTATTTTCCAGCTTCTGCTTTATCACCCAGAAATGAAATTAAAAACAATCTCCCTATAGACTTCAAATAAACCCATGTACCTATCCTAAATAAAATATAGATGGAGAAGTGAAATGAAAATCATTTAAAGTAAGGTATGTATTTCAGCATGTTATCTTGAAACAAAACTGAACTAGAAAACATACAAGAATAGTTACCAGCTAACCATGACAGCTATGAATACAAAGTACTTTACGACACAATTTTCCAAAACTGTAAACAACTCCTGATCAAATTGTGAACAAAACAAATCTCTCTTTCACAAGTTGCATATAGAAATAGACACTGGAAAATTCAGTAGCGGTTAAAACCATGCCTTATACATAAAACAGAGGTTCTAGGTTCAGATAAGTACAAATACTACACAAATGTCAGGCAGTGTGTTCTTAAACCTTGCAAAACATGGGAACATTTCTTTGCTCAGGACAGCCTGTGCATCTACAAACAGTATATAGCATCCCTGGCTCTCACCCATCAAATGCTAGTGGTTAGCCTTAATCATTCCAACAATCCCCCAAAAATACCTCCCAACCTTCCCCCTAGAGGGAGCCTTCCTCTGGACCCACTGCCTTAAACACATTTTGACTATCAGTATAATGTAAAGAACACTTGGGAAATATGCATTAGAGTTCCCGTTCTACCACCTGTAAGTTATGTGCTCACTGGCACTGAGTTCTCTAAACCTCAGTTTCCAGTGTACTAAACAGGAATAAACAGTTACCTAGGCTCTGAGTTGTAAAAGTTTTAAAAAACATTATTTGAACTTTTACTGGGTAATTACTTTATCCTAGAAAATAGGGAAACACAAATAACTAATATACCACACCTGTCCTTAAACATTTTACCATTCAGTAGGTCAGACCTAGGTAAAACGCAACCACAATATAAAGCAGAATGACAGGCATTAAATAGAAATTCAAGTAATTAATTATGGAGGCCTGGAGAAAATGAGTAACTATGAAAATCAGGACATCAAGTCCAGGCATAGGCACGGAGCATGAAAACATAGCTTGGTTCAGAGAAGAACGGTAAGGGAAAAAATACATGAGAGACTGGAAGGGCAGGAAAAATTAACGCTGTAAAAACATTTAGGATCAGTTCATGGAAAAGGCAATGGCATCCCACTCCAGTACTCTGCCTGGAAAACCTCACGGACAGAGGAGCCTAGTAGGCTGCGGTCCATGGGGTCGCGAAGAGTCGGACACGACTGAGCGACTTCACTTTCCCTTTTCACTTTCATGCATTGGAGAAGGCAATGGCAACCCACTCCAGTGTTCTTGCCTGGAGAATCCCAGGGACCGGGGAGCCTGGTGGGCTGCCGTCTATGGGATCGCACAGAGTCGGACACGACTGAAGCGACTTAGCAGCAGCAGCAGCATGGAGGAATCTGAATGCCATTCAAATACTTTGAGTTTTATTGGGCAAGAGAACTTTTTAGAAAACTGGTTTATGTGGCACACCTGATTTCCAAATAATGCTGAATAATGGCCAAAAATGAGTCCAGACAAATGCAAATTTTCATCATGGAGATCCCTGAAATTAATATATACGTTCTTAAAATGCATAAATAACCAGAAAGAGCCTCAGTTCAGTTCAGCCGCTCAGTCTTGTCCAACTCTTTGCAACACAAGAGTACAAAGCCTACCAAAGAGTAAAAAGGAGTTCCTGATTTCATTCCTTGCATAACAAAAACATTACTAATGTACTGAACCTGGGACCTTAAAAGAACTCAAGATAATCTCCTATTCGTTTTTTATTTTCTCTCAAACAAGTGGCAGAATTTTACAAAATGTATTTAGTGTGCTACATGTCACCCTTGGAAGGCAAGAGGTAAACTGCTGTATTACTGACCTCTTTTTACTACAGGGAAACTGAGGAACAAACAGAATAAATTACAATATGGTCACAAAATAAACTATTATATTTCCTAGACCTTTTAATCAAAGGCTTGAAGCCCACGTTTCATCCTTTATTCTTCGTACCATCTGAACACTAGAATTATCTTTTATTACCATCTTAACAGGGAAAAAAAAAAAAAGATGCGAATTAAATTTCAAGATCACTTCCTCGATTCGGTAGTGCCACCAAGAATATCAGAGTTTAAATTCTGCCTCCTGAAATTAAGACACCTTCCAGACCTCCAAGGTGCGAGCAGTAACCAACTTCCCAAAAAACAGACAGCTATAAATAGCGAGACAGGTCAGGAATCCTAAGCCCAACTTTTACTCTGAATATCTGGCAGGTCAGAGGTGTGTTTGTAATACAGGCTTTGCGGATGCTGTGATGAGACGATGTCGTAAGAGGCCCAGAACAGTGGTATCTACACACTCACTACTGCAAACTTGAAATCCAAGGCTTCCCTCCTCTGCCCCTCCCTGCATTGCACCACAAACCAGGAGACTCCTGACAGGCCTGTGCAACGATTCTCCCGACCTCTGCCTGAAAATGCGGTACTTTGATGATGTCCAGGGCCTCAGTGAACAGTGAGCACACCGATGTAGCTAAACGCATCTCCAAACTTCTCCTCTCCAGAATCTAGGGCCTGGTCCAAAAGGATTCTGTCAGACAGAGTTTCCACGACTAGGATTTTGTTTTTCACACAGATATCAACAACCCTCACCCCCAAGTCCCCTTCCTCAGCCTCTCCCCACCGTCTACCCTCTACGCCTTGAGGACGTTCTGGACAAAGGAGGCAGAGCAGGGAGGTTAGGGCCAAGGATCCAGGCCGCGAGGCCGTCCGGCGCGGGCAGGGGTCCCGGCAGCCCAGCCCCCGCAGCCGGGCAGCCCAGACTCGGCCTCGGCCAGCGCGCCGCCGCCGCCTATCAGCGGAGCGTAGGGGCGGGGCTGGCTGGCTCCGCGGCGGCTCCGCAGGCGGGCGGGGAAGGGTGGGGGGACCGACCGCCGCGCAGCTCCGGCCGCCGCGCGCAGACACCGGGCCCGGCTCCCGAGGGCGCCAGCGCGGCCCCGGGGCGTGCGAGGAGCGGAGGGCGCGCGGCCTGCCGTTGGCCGCCGGGCCGCCACCCTCGGCACCCACCCGCCCCGAGGTGGGGCCCTAGCCCCCAGGAAGATGGTGTCCTGGATCATCTCCAGAGCCGTGGTGTAAGTGTCGCTCACGGCGCCCCTCCGCCCCCACGCGAGGCCCGGGAGGCCGGGGGTGGCGGCGGGGGCCGGGAGAAGGGAAGGCCCGGGCCTGGGCGCGGTGGGCTGGCCCGGCCTCGGGCCTGCCCGGGGTCTGGGAGCCCTCGACCTCCTCACCCTAGTCCACGTCGCTGCGGGGCTCCCTGCGTCGGCCGAGGGCCCGGCTGCTGCGGCGCGGCCGGACTGCGTGCGGCTCGTCGGCCCGGCTCCCGCGGCGCTGGGTGGGCAGGCGCGCAGGGCAGGCGGCGCGCGCTCCCTGCTCCCTCTCCCCGCGCTGCGCGGCACCGCCCTGCGGGCCCGGGAGCGGCGCGCCTCGCGGCGGCGCCCTGCGCAGGCTCCGCAGAAGCTAAGCGCGGGAGGCTCGGCGATCCTCCTGAGGATTTCGTGGCAGCGCCGAGGCTTTGTATCGTGCGTTGCGGGTCTCCCAGGGCCGCTGATTGCCTCTCGGTCACGTGTGGTAGGAGGAGAGATTTGTCTAAAAATCCGAGACCGCTCCCAGCTCAGATCCCTAGGAAGGGTCTCAGTCGCCCCGAGATTTACAGCTTATCGAGAAAGGAGCTCATTATTGAATGGTGACACTCGCCTGCTCGAACGGATCCCAGAATTTGGCCCTGTCGTGGTGGATATATTTGCAAAGGGATTGAGAGGTTGCAGGTGCCTGTTGCCTTTGTTCAGATTATCCATTCATTTCATTGTGCTTTTACCACTGTGTTACAGGCCATAAGAAAAAAAATTAGTTGAGTTGTGGGGTTTACTCTGTAAAGATTGGACTATAATTTAAACTGATCTCCTCCAGTCCTTCTTGACTTAACCCCCACCTGGAACACGAAAGTCACGAAGTAAACAACAGTGACGTAGTTATAGCCAGGGGCCCATGGATTCATTAATCATGATGTCTGTAGGAGTATTATCTCTGTACCTTTCTGAAATGTTTTCTGGTGGCAGGCTTCTCCGATTAGCTTTATAATGTGGAAAGAAGAACATTGCCAGATTGCTCATTTATTTCTCAATCAGAATTAGCTGATTTTTCTGTTGTTTTATGTTTTGTTTTCTTTTGGGTTTGTTTTGTTTTTTTTTGAGAGTGAATCAATAGCTTAGTAGCCCTGTTTAATTTGATTTACATAGCATTCAAGATGTGTCATTTGATTGTCTGAATGCAGTTTTTTTATTCCTCCGTATAGCTTTTAATTTTAAGCTTCAGAGGGTTCATCTGTACAAAACTAAAATTCAAGAAATAATACCACAGATGTCTTAAGGTTTTGTTTTTTTAGTTTGTCTTTTTTTTTTTTTTTGCCTTTTGGGGCCTTCTTTTGAGTGTACGTTTTCATAAGATAGACATAACTTTCCTAACCTAGTAGATGTCTATCAATTGTGTCAGTGCCTGGAAAATCAAGTATCCACTTAAGATATTGTTACGTTTTTTTGTTTTTGTTTTTTTGATTCTCAGGGTTCCTTCAACCAGTTCTTTGACAGAAAATTGTGAAGCACTCATTTAATTTACATTCGTCAAAGTCAGATTTTTGTTTTTGATCATTAATTATGAGTAGGAATGTCTTCTATGTGCTATCTAGAACACAAGGGTTAATAATGTATGACCAATCTTAATGGAACTGACGGTTGCAATACCAGATACCTGCAGTACAGAGTGAAGTCTTCTAAGAGTTACACCAGAACTATAGGGTTTAGACAAGGAGAGGATTGTATCTGGTTGGAGAAACAGAAAAAGCAAGGGAGATGACATTTGAGATGGGCCTTCAAAGACGACTGACTTTAGACAGCCGAAGATGAAAAAGGAGAGGATTCCAGATAAACTGGTCACTGTAAGCCAAAGAACCGGGAAGGGAAAGCCCAGATTAGTTACTGAGGACTTAGAGATGGGGGAGAGAGAAAGCTGGAAAGGTAGACTGGGGCCTGTTTTCAAGGAACAATCACGGAAAAGTGATAGCTATTATTAGGCAGCCGTGGATTTGCTTTAGAAAATTCTGGTGCCTTAGGTGAGATGGTTGTGAATGGTGAGGCTCTGAAGATGGGAGACCCCCTTAAGGAGTTCCCTAACTGGAGAAAGGATTAAAGCCTGCAGTGCTAGAATTTACAGAATTAAAAGTGCAAGGCAAAGGAAAGGGAGATAATAGTGAGGGAGAAAGGTCATGAGAATGTATTTATCAAGTGTCAGGAAGTTTATCTCTTGAGCCTTTCAACTGTTAGCATATTAAAAAGCACACTTGCCAGGGAATATAAACATCATTATATTTTATCCTTCTGCTCCTCAGTTTCTCTTTCTCTAAGCACTGAACGTTGTCTACTCCCTTGATCACACATAAGAGTAAGAACATGAAGGATCAACCCCAGGGTTTATACAAACTTGGAAACCTTTTCACACTCGCAGATAGAATTTACTGCATTCTTTCTAATCCTCTGGAACAACCAACTAGTCCTGAACCTAAAGAAAGATCAGACAGTTCTCTCCATATGAAACTTGGGCGATATGAACAAGGAACACAAGGACCCTCTTTAACCTGAGCTCCCTGAGTGCGTGAGCACTTTTTCCCTAGCCCAGTGGCAGACCCTTACTAGGAAGAGCACTGACTTGGTAATCCTCCCGGGATGCCAGTTAATGGACCCGGGCAACATACTAAATCTGTGTTTCATCGTCTTGAAAATGATTATAATATTTACTACTTAAAACTGTTGTCAATATTTCTTTTAACTGAAACTCACCAACTGTGCCTAACATTGGTTATGCACTTGAACTTAGTATATAGATAGGTTTTTTGTTTTTATGAGGGAGAGAAGTTAGATGGTGTAGCAAGAAATATCATTGGACTGTCATCATCATTAATATTATCATTGAAAACCTGGAATTTAGAACTAGCTTTGGTTGTATTAACCAGATACATGACCTTTAGTCAGTTCTCACTGATTATAGACCTCTGTTTCTTACTCTGTAGAGGTAGAAGGATCTGGTAATCTCCAAACTGTTTTGTACAGCTGTAGCATTCTGTGATGCTGTAAGGATTTTCATTTTTTTTCCAGTCTGTTTAAAATTAACTTGCTTTATTTTTACAGGCAAAATTGAAAGGTTCAGTTCAGTTCAGTCGCTCAGTCGTGTCCAACTCTTTGCGACCCCGTGAATCGCAGCACACCAGGCCTCCCTCTCCATCACCACTCCCGGAGTTCACTCAGACTCATGTAGTTAGCAATTATTAAGGGATAGTAATCTGAAGCTACCAAATGATATTATTATATGTAATATAATACGTGATACCCATAACCTTCTAAAACATGATTCTTAGAGGTTGAGGGAAATCCCATTTTTCTGATTTGTGTCTACAGCATACCTGGTCATTATGATCAGAACTGAACGCAGATTGTCTGAATTCAAATATCAGCTGTGCCATTTAGTATTGGCTGCTGCCTACCCCATTGGATTAAATGTGTTCACATACATAATGTTCATTCTCCTCCATCAGGTAGATAGTAAGTATTCAGTAATGTTAGTAGTTATTATCAGAACAAGGAAGAACATACTCACCTACAGTCTCAGCATACTGAACATTTATTTTCAGTTTACATTTTTCTTTGTCTTTCTGTGTAGGTTACATAGTGGTAATTAACAGTATAGTAAAAGTAACTTTTACACTGCCATTGATTGTTATATGATAAGCATCTCCTACATTGCCCTGAAATCTTGTATCTTCCATTTGCTCAGGCCACTATTCATAGTTTTCATAGCCATTCTTTGATCTTTTAATTTTCCTTTTAGATCATTTCTAGTATTTCATTATCATAGGTAACACTATAATGTAATTATAATGCTGAATTGGACATCATTTATATATACTTTTTAAGTGTTTCCTTAGGATAGATATCCAAGAGGAGTATTTCTGAGTCAAAGGTTATAAATATTCTTTTGACCTTTGATGTCAATTTCCAAATTAGTATCCAAAAAAATATTAATACTTTACACTACCACCAGCAAGGTATGAGTACTGTCTCTATCACAGTGTAGCTAGATTGGGAAGGTTTAATTTTTTTTTATGTTTTCCTGCATTTCATTGGGTCGCAAAGAGTTGGGCATGACTGAGCGACTGAACTGAACTGAACTGAATGAATATATAACATTGTTTTCTTCTGCATTTTTCTTATTAGCATTAATATTTGTCATAATGTTTATAATTATGTCATATCAAATAAACTATGCACTTTACCCATTAATCTCTTGACTACTTAATAATTGACTAGTTTGTCTGAACGCCTTCAGTTCAGTTCAGTCCAATCCAGTCTCTCAGTCGTGTCTGACTCTCTGCGACCCCATGAATCGCAGCACGCCAGGCCTCCCTGTCCACCACCAACCCCCGGAGTTCACTCAGACTCACATCCATCAAGTCAGTGATGCCATCCAGCCATCTCATCCTCCGTCGTCCCCTTTTCCTCCTACCCCCAATTCCTCCCAGGATCAGAGTCTTTTCCAGTGAGTCAACTCTTTGCATGAGTTGGCCAAAGTACTGGAGTTTCAGCTTTAGCATCATTCCTTCCAAAGAAATCCCAGGACTGATCTCCTTTAGAATGGACTGGTTGGATCTCCTTGCAGTCCAAGGGACTCAAGAGTCTTCTCCAACACCCCAGTTCAAAAGCATCAATTCTTCAGCGCTCAGCTTTCTTCACAGTCCAACTCTCACATCCATACATGACTACTGGAAAAACCATAGCCTTGACTAGATGGACCTTTGTTGGCAAAGTAATTTCTCTGCTTTTGAATATGCTATCTAGGTTGGTCATAACTTTTCTTCCAAGGAGTAAGCGTCTTTTAATTTCATGGCTGCAGTCTCCATCTGCAGTGATTTGGGAGCCCCCCAAAATAAAGTCTGACACTGTTTCCACTGTTTCCCCATCTATTTCCCATGAAGTGATGGGACCAGATGCCATGATCTTACTTTTCTGAATGTTGAGCTTTAAGCCAACTTTTTCACTCTCCTCTTTCACTCTTTATTACCTAATAAATTAACCTTAAGTCCTATTTGATGCAAGTGTGTTTCTAAATCTAATTAAACTTCTCTTTAGATATTTTAAATTATCCAGAGAGTTCATAGTTTTAATGCAGTTCAGAGTTCAACTTGTTCATTTTTTATTTTGTGATTTTTTTCACTTCTAAATATAAAATATTTACTCTAAATATTTAATTAGTACTATTTTCTCATATAGAATTTTTGATAAATTTAGAAACTTCCCTTTAAAGTCCATAAATCTGCATTTCCCTTTTTACATCTTAACACATTTCCTTTTACTATAATCTTATTATCTGGCAGTAGTAGTAAAACCTCAGTTCTCTTTCTTTAATTGGTCCTCTTCCATTGTATTTAGTGAGTATCTTTAGAGTCTAAATTACATACCTTAAAAACCATACTCCAGCGGTTGTTTGCAACATCATCCATTTTCCCTCTCCACTTTATCTTTCTTGTCATGCAAACATACTATTATTGCTCCCATCTTAAGAAAAAAAAAAAACAAACCTCTTTCTCAGTCTGCTCTACTTTCCATCTCATTTACCTATTTCTCTTCCTCTCATTAAAGCAAAAAACTCAAAAGAACAGTCTACATACACCTTCACCACTCATCCTTTGGGTCACTCTTGAACCCATACCAATTAGGCTCTGCCATCAACTCCTCCACTAAAATTACCCTTCCATAGGTTGGCAGTGGCCTCCACATGGCCAAAAGCATCGGTCCTCTTCTGACTTATCAGCCGCTTTTGATACAATTGCTCTTTCTCTCCTTGAAATACTTCCTTCACTTGGATTCCCAGAAACCTTGCTTGCATTGTTTTCTTCTTAAACTCACTGGCCACTCCCTACTTGGTCTCTCTTGCCACATTCCTCCACATGCCCTGAATTATTAAAATTGATGTGTCCAGAGGCTAAGCCTTTTTATTTTCTATCCACACTCCTTTGAGGGCTCTCGTTAATTTACACCTTCAACCCAGAGGTCTGCTAAACTCATGATCATATATGTATTTTTAACTGCTTGAGTCTGCATGGAAATATCTGTTGGGTTTGCCAAAAAGTTTGTTCTGTGAAACATTACAGAAAAACCCAAACAAACTTTTTGACCAACCCAATAGAAGTCGTCTTGAACTTAAGCTATCCAAAACTGAACCCCTGAATTGCCTTTTTGATCTGACTTTGGCAGCCTGCCCAGCTCAATTATTGACAACTCAGTGCTTCATTAGTTCAGCTAAAAAACTTGGCGTCATCCTTGATTTTTCTTTTTGTTTTGTTCTCTACATTGAATACTACGGTAAATCTCGTTGACTCCTTCAAGATCTATGCAGCATTCAGCCAGTTCTCATCACCTTTACTTAACATTACTCTAGTCCAAGCCCGTTTCATTCCTGAAATGTATTATTATAAAAGCAACCTGTTTCTACCCTTTGTATGTGTATGTATTTGTTAAGATTATGACAGGATTAATGAAAAACATCTTGAGTAATTTTTAAATCATTGGGAACTTTGAGGGCAGTCACAGTTTACTAGTGATTTTTCTTTTGGTAGAATCTCTGCTGCTGCTGCTGCTGCTAAGTCGCTTCAGTTGTGTCCGACTCAACAGTAGCTAAAATGACTGTTGTTTATTTGCTAAGTCATGTCCAACTCTTTTGCGACCCTATGGACCGTAGCCCGCTAGGCTCCTCTGTCCATGGGATTTCCCAGGCAAGAATACTGGCGTAGGTTGCCATTTCCTTCTCTAGGTGATCTTTCTGACCCATGTGTACTGCATTACAGGCAGCTTCTTTACCACTGAGCTACCAGGGAATTCCAATGGCTAAAGTAATTTCTTTCAATTAAGGTAGATTTTAATAATAACTTTATTTACTAGTTTTGATGAGTTCATCATGTAAATAGTTTAAATGTTCCTGAGTGATGTCTAAAAGAATAGAATACTCACTGCTTTTAGGTAATGAGAAATAAAGAAAATAGGAGCAATGATATTTTCAAAGAAATTTGAAAAGTTAAATATCTTAAACATATAATTTTCTGTGAATGTCCTGCAACAGGTCATTTTTGCTGTCTTCCTAAAAAACACATCCTAAACGTTTGGGTCTTGTTTTCATTGCACAGGCCAAAATTTCCAACAAGATTCCTTTGTCAGCCTTCATTTCAGAAACAATTTGCTTTTGTCCACTTTTTGTCACTGCTGCTATATTAGCTATTTCTTTTTCCACTGGATTTTTTTTTTTTTAATTTTCTCCCTGTCACATGCATTTGGGGTATTAGTTCCCCAACCAGGGATCGAATCTGTGCCCCCTGCATTGGAAACACAGTGTCTTAACCACTGGACCTCCACTGTATTTTTTTTTTTTTTTAATAAGTTTAGCACAGAGATTTTTATATTCTCTTTTTTCAGTATAGATTTAAATGTTTAAATAAACAGTATATGTGCTTAGTCATTCAGTCATGTCCGACTCTTTATGACCTCGTAAACTAGAGCCCGCCAGGCTCCTCCGTCCATGGGGATTCTCCAGGCAAGAATACTGGAATGGGTTGCCATGCCCTCTTCCAGAAGATCTTCCCAACCCAGGGATCGAACCCAGATCTCCCACACTGCAGGTAGATTCTTTACCATCTGAGCCACCAGGGAAGCCAAAATAAACAGTATATTACAATAATAATAGTAATGAGTAACTTAAATATCATAAATATGATATTATGATATATGATATTACTGTTTTGGTCATCACATGGAGAAGATTACTGCTGAGTCTCTGTTAGAGGAAAATGAGCTTATTTCTGTCATTGGTCATACATTTGCCTTAAACTGCCACTTTTGTTGAAGTTAAATGACAAGTTAAAGATAAAAACTGTTATAAGTGCCTTTATGTTTACAAAACTGTCTGTTAATAGTTTAAGCATAGTTATCCCTATTACTGAAGCAAATTTACCAGCTTCAGGCATGTTGGAATTAACAAAAGCCACTATAAAATTCAAGTGAAATGTCCTATTAAGATACTGTGGTCAGAGACAACGGTTGCAGTTATAATGGAATTATTTAACAATGGCTAGAGATTATTTTAAGTAAAGATCAGCCTAGCTAATGTTAAAATATACAACTCTTTATATTGATATTCAAAGTATTTTTTATTTCATTGGAAAGTGAAAGTGAAGTCGCTCAGTTGTGTCCCACTCTTTGCGACCCCATAGACTGTAGCCTACCAGGCTTCTCTGTCTATGAGATTCTCCAGGCAAGAAAACTGGAGTGGGTTGCCATTTCCTTCTCCATATTTATTGGAAGATCCTTTAAATATGTCAGAGTTTCTTAAGCTAGCACTGTTGAAATTTTGGACTGGATAGTTCTTTCTTGTAGGGGGCTGTCCTGTGCATTGTAGAAGGTTTAGCAGCATCCCTGGCCTCTGTTCACAAGATGCCAGTAGCACCTCCCACAGATACAACAGCCAAAAATATCTCCAGATATTGCCTGGTTCTATTGGAGTGATGCTCTACAAGATACAATGCCCTCAGCATCCCCATCTGAAAATGGCTTTGTTGTTTACTATTTCCTGCTTCTGTGCAAGAAATTATAAGCCATAATGATATGGAAATTCATACAGCATCTTGGGATATCTTTTAAGAATTTTCCAGATATAATACTATTGCTGATCATTCTCATATTTTTAATACTATTTCAAAATTAATTTCTATTTCAGAATGTACAGAGAATTTCCCCAAATTGATGACAATTGTTGGTGCAGCACACTTTGAAAATGATTTTTGTAATCTCTTATTCTGCATACCAACTCTCATAGTCCTTATTTTCTAAATTTATAAATGAAATGTGGTTTACAAATTCCAGTTTTCCTAGCCTCGAAGTTGTTGGCATATTAGGATTTGAATGCAGAATCAAGGGTTACCAGCATGTTGCTTTCTTTACTATTAACAGTCTCATCAACTCTGCAAAAGCATAGCTACATAAAAAAAGAAAAGTCATGGAAACAAAAGTCATAAGAAAAATCTTAAACCCAATAGACTTGTGCCGGCCAGTAATTCAGAATTTAATTTCAGAATGTATTGAAATATTTCATTGCAGAGAGCATTAAAATTTTCAAGTAATAATATGACCATTTTACCATTTTTTGAAAGAATTATTCTCACCCATATATAAACCCAAGCATTCAGCTGTGGAAAATTTCTTTATCCTTTTATGTCACATTTCTGAGTAATGTATTATATATAGTTTGCTAGGACTTTTACAGCAAAGTACCACCAAACTGGATACATCATTGTGTCAACAGGGTTCTTCCTTCTCTGGCTGAGAGAGAATTTGTTGCATGTCTCTCTCCTAGCTTCCCCCCTGATCTCTGCTTTCATTTTCACCTGGCATTCTCCTTTTGGGCCTGCTTTTGTGTCCAAATTTCCCATTTTTATAAGGATACAAGTCATATAGGATTAGAGCCCACCCTAATTACCTCATTTTAACTAGATTACCTCTGCAAAGACCCTGTCTCCAGATAAAGTCACCATATGTTTTAAGGGGGACACAATTCAACCCATTAACAATCTCTTTTATAAAAACAGGAAAACTAGTATATGGCAAGGAGTAATTTGAGGGATTGGATTAGAAAAGTAGGGGTAAAAATTCTAACAAAATAGCTGTTTATACATAATTTGAGTTGTCACATGAGAGAAGGAATACTGATTTTTCTGTTTTTAACTGTGAGATGCAAGGCTAGAGCAATAGGTCGATGTTATAGGGAAGATAATTTTATTCACTGTAAGGGAAAATTCTGACACCAGCATGAGAGGAAGAATAGAAAGCTAGTTACTAATCTTGATTATATTACTTGTATGCTTCCTAGAGAGAATCATAAATAAATTACTGTGAAGCATTTTGTATTTAATAAAACTACTTAGATATTTAAATGAACACATTAACCTTGTATTGCGCTTCCCTGGTGGCTCAGCTGGTAAAGAATCCACCTGCAGTGCAGGAGACCTGGGTTCGATCCCTGGGTTGGGAAGATCCCATGGTGCAGGGAAAGGCTACCCACTCCAGCATTCTGGCCTAGAGAATTCCATGGACTGTAGTCCATAGGGTCGCAAAGAGTCAGACACAACTGAGCGAGTAAGCATACACACACATTAACCTTGTATTACAACAATATAAAGAATAATTAATAAGCAGCATTGTTTGGCATTTACAAAACAGCGTGATTAGATACAGCACTGAATAAGTTACACGCTAAAGCTTCTGCTAACGTGACACTTTTTCATTATCAAACTGTAATCACCAATCTTAAGGGCTCCCAACCAAAAGAATAAAGTGGATAAATTACTTTAGTCTGGGGAGACACCAAAACAAAAGAACACCAAAAAGAAAAAATTACAAACCAATATGCTTGATGAATATAGATTCAAAAGTTCTCAACAAAATATTAGCAAACTAAATCCAATAATACATTAAAAAGACCATACCCTATGACCAAGTGGGATTCATCCCAAATTCATAACGATGGTTCAGTATATGCAAATCAGCGTAATACACCACATTCAGTTCAGTTTCTGTCGCTCAGTCGTGTCCGACTCTGCAACCCCAGGAATTGCAGCACGCCAGGCCTCCCTGTCCATCACCAATTCCCGGAGTTTACTCAAACTCATGTCCATCGAGTCGGTGATGCCATCCAGCCATCTCATCCTCTGTCATCCCCTTCTCCTCCTGCCCCCAGTCCCTCCCAGCATCAGGGTCTTTTCCAGTGAGTCAACTCTTCGCATGAGGTGGCCAAAGTACTGGAGTTTCAGCTTTAGTATCAGTTCTTCCAGTGAACACCCAGGGCTGATTTCTTTGCAGTCCAAGGGACTCTCAAGAGTCTTCTCCAACACCACAGTTCAAAAGCATCAATTCTTCAGTGCTCGGCCTTCTTCACAGTCCAACTCTCACATCCATACATGACCACTGGAAAAACCATAGCCTTGACTAGACAGACCTTTGTTGGCAATGTAATGTCTCTGCTTTTGAATATGCTGTCTAGGTTGGTCATAACTTTCCTTCCAAGGAGTAAGCGTTTTTTAATTTCATGGCTGCAATCACCATCTGCAGTGATTTCGGAGGCCCAAAAAATAAAGTCTAACACTGTTTCCCCATCTGTTTCCCATGAAGTGATGGGAGCAAATGCCATGAGCTTAGTTTTCTGAATGTTGAGCTTTAAGCCAACTTTTTCACTCTCCTCTTTCACTTTCATCAAGAGGCTTTTTAGTTCTTCTTCACTTTCTGCCATAAGGGTGGTGTCATCTGCATATCTGAGATTATTGATATTTCTCCCGGCAACCTTGATTCCAACTTCTGCTTCTTCCAGCCCGCGTTTCTCATGATGTAGTCTGCATAGAAGTTAAATAAGCAGGGTGACAATATACAGCCTTGACGTACTCCTTTTCCTATTTGGAGCCAGTCTGTTGTTCTATGTCCAGTTCTAACTGTTGCTTCCTGACCTGCATATAGGTTTCTCAAGAGGCAAGTCAGGTGGTCTGGTATTTCCATCTCTTTCAGAATTTTCCACAGTTTATTGTGATCCACACAGTCAAAGGCTTTGGCATAGTCAAGAAAGCAGAAATAGATGTTTTTCTGGAACTCTCTTGCTTTTTCGATGATCCAGCAGATGTTGGCAAATTAACAGCAGTCAAAAACCTCAGGATCATCTCAATAGATGCAGAATAATTATTTGACAAAATTCAACATCCATTCATGATACAAAAAACTCTTACCAAAGTGGGTAAAGAGGGAACATATCTCAACATAATAAAAGCCATTTATGACAAACCCAAAGTCAGTGTAATATTCAGTGATGAAAAGATGAAAGCTTTCCCACTAAAGTCCCACAAGGATGCCCACTCTCATCACTTCTATTCAACAAATTATTGGTAGTCCTAGCCAAAGCAGTTAGACAAAGAAAAGACATTGAAAGATTTCCAAATTGGAAGGGATGAAGTAAAATTGTCACTATATGCAAATGACATGATACTATATATTTGAAGGATTCCACACAAAGCCTACTAGGTAAATGAATTCAGCAAAACAGCAGGATACAAGACTAACATTCAGAAGTTGGTTTGCTTTTCTTTACACTAACAATGAAATATTGGAAAGGGAATGTTAAAAAGAAAAAAAGAAACTTTAAAATTGCACCGAAAAAATAAAATATCTAGGAATCAACCTGACCAAGGAGGTGGAAGACTTATACAGTGAGAACTATAAAATATTGATAAGTGGCAAAACTGATTTTTTTCCTCTAACATTTGGGAGGCCCACAGAAACGATGAACAGTAGGTTTCCTTACGTGTTGGCTTAAAGAATATGGGAATAGAAGAGAAAAAACTTAGGGATTTTAAGTAAGTAAGTAAAGTCACTCAGTCGTGTCTGACTCTTTGTGACCCCATGGACTGCAGCCCACCAGGCTCCTCAGTCCATGAGATTCTCCAAGCAAGAATACTGGAGTGGGTTGCCACTGGCTAATGGTTATCATTACAGCTGAGATCAGTTCTCCACTGCTTTATGCCTGGGTCTTTGCTTTCTATGGGAACACTGACCCACCTCACTATCGCTGAACAAACTTTCCAGTTGTTCATTTGATGTTTGTTTATTTACGTTGTATTTTTTAATCATTAATTTTCATCAACCTTAGTTTCTATTTCTGATTTTCTGAAGTATGGGCCTTTCAGTTTTTACTTTGTATACCCAGGCTAATTTTGCCAATATAAATGATAATGGTTTTAAGGTGTTTAATAGATTGTAAATGTATGGGACAAACTTTTCTCTAAAGATATACCTCTTGGTCCATATACAAGAGCTTTGCTAGTGTATAAATCTTAAACAATCTAAAAATAATAAAGTGTTAAACTATGAGAAAAGTAGTCTGAAAGTTCTGTGTAAAGATATTCTGACAGGATATCTGGACTTTTCCTTGCCAAGTAAAAGTTTCAGATGTACGAATGAGAAATAAACTTTTTCTCCCCCATGAAGTTTACGCACTGTCATTATGATTAAATATTTTAGGAACTTATAAATTCCACCTCTTGTATTGTTTTATATGGTAAATAAATATGATACAAATTCTGCTTTATTTCAGTTGATCTCCTAAGTTTAAGAAAGGCACTGTCTAGGCATAGGGGATTAAGAGATACAAACTATTATGTATAAGCTGCAAGAATATATTGAACAACACAGAGAATATAATCAACATTTTATAATAACTATAAATGTAGTATAACCTTTAAAAACTGTAAACCATTATGTTGTACACCTGAAACTTGCATAATATATTCCATCAAGTATATCTCAAAAATAAATAATTTTTTTAAAAGAAATGAAATGTACTGACTTCTAGTAACTCTGTACCCAGTTCCCTTAATGCTTGCTGGTGACAAATCTTACTGTGCTTTAAACTGAAATAACTCATCTGAAACAAAGATCACTTAAACATAGGTGGTAAGCCATTCTAAGCATAATAGTTATAATAAACAAAGACCTTGCTTACCTTGAATGACTGAGAAGTACAAAGAAAATGCTGAACATGCTATAACCTATAAGCTAAAATTGCCACTGCCTATTTAAATAGGTGAAGGAGAAGAGGGCGGCAGAGGATGAGATGGTTAAATAGCGTCACTGACTCAACGGACATGAATTTGAGCAAGCTCCGGGAGATAGTGGAGGACAGAGGACCTGGCTTGCTGCAGTCCATGGGGTCGCAAAGAGTCAGACATGACTTAGTGACTGAACAGCAAGAACAAATCTGAACTGTGCTGAGAGGAGGAACTCTTTGGGGAAGGACAGCATTCAGTTTCTTCCTTTGAAGAATTCAGTTTGGCTCCCCAGCTTCAAAGTCCATCATCACTTCCCTTGTCCTCACTTTTATATTTTTCTCACCTTTTTGTCTGGTTGTAATCCTTTTCCCTTCTCTCTTGATAGTGGTAAGTAGAAAATGGAATGGTCTCTGTCATGTGCAGAGACACAATAATTTAAAAGGCTATAAAAATATCTATAGTCTCCAAACCAACAGAGAAAGAAAGAAGTTAGAGGATTATAAAAGACCAAAATAAAAAGGACAGGGGGTGAGAGACACGGACAGAAAAAGATAGTAGAAATGGGTTCAACTATATAGATAAAGATAATAAATGTAAAAAGATTCTATTTTTCTATTAAAAGGGATGGTAACAATGGAAAAAACCTATGAAGTTATAAAATGTGGTTGAAAGATAAAGGATCTAAATAAATGGATAGCTCTTATTAATGAATCAATATTAGTTGATGGTTATTCTTTCAAAATAGAATTCCCTGGAATTCCAGGAAGAATTTGCTGTTTTTACTTTCATGGAGCTTGAAAGACTAATCCGTAGTTCACGGGGGAAGAACAGAAGCTCAGGAATCAGTACACAGCAACAAAAACCAAGGAAAGAAAACTTGTTTTATTACATTTCAAGATTTATTATAATGTTGTAGTAATTGGGACACTGTCGTATTGGTGCAGTGCTTGACAGTACACTTAGGGAAACTCAAGCAAGAATCCAGAAACTAACCTGGCATATAAGGAAATCTGATATGACAGTAGTAGTAGTCAAAATCAGTGGACAAGGAAGGATAATGAGTGTTGTGACAACTTGGTTATCTCAGGAAAAAGAGGAATGTGACCATAGCCTTCAGTTCAGTCGCTCAGATGTGTCCAACTCTTTGCGACCCCATGGACTGCAGCACCACGGGCTTCCCTGTCTATCACCAACTCCCAGAGCTTGCTTAAACTCATGCCCATTGAGTCGGTGATGCCATCCAACCATCTCATCCTCTATCGTCCCCTTCTCCTCCTACCTTCAATCTTTTCCAGCATCAGGGTCTTTTCAAATGAGTCAGATCTTCGCATCAGGTGACCAAAGTATTCGAGTTTCAGTTTCAGCATCAGTCCTTCCAGTGAGTATTCAGGACTGATTTCCTTTAGGATGGACTGGTTGGACCTCCTTGCAGTCCAAGGGACTCTCAAGAGTCTTCTCCAACACCACAGTTCAAAAGCATCAATTCTTCTACCCTCAGCTTTCTTTGTAGCCCAACTCTCATATCATACATGACTACTGGAAAAACCATAGCTTTGAATAGCCGGACCTTTATTGGCAAAGTAATATGTCTGCTTTTTAATATGCTGTCTAGGTTCATCATAACTTTGCTTCCAAGGAACAAGCATCTTTTAATTTCATGGCTGCAGTGACTTTGTACAGTTTCCATTGTTTCCCCATCTATTTGCCAGGAAGTGATGGGACCGGATGCCGTGATCTTAGTTTTCTGAAAGTTGAGTTTTAAGCCAGCTTTTTCACTGTCCTCTTTGACTTTCATCAAGAGGCTTTTTAGTTCCTCTTCACTTTCTGCCATAAAGATGGTGTCATCTGCACATCTGAGGTTATTGATATTTTCCCAGAAATCTTGATTCCAGCTTGTGCTTCATCCAGCCTGGCATTTCTCATGATGTACTCTGCATATAAGAAAATAAGCAGGGTGACCATATACAGCCTTGGTGCACTCCTTTCTCGATTTGGAACCAGTCCCGGTCCGGTTCTGTTGCTTCTTGACCTGCATACAGATTTCTCAGGAGGCAGGTCAGGTGGTCTGGTATTCCCATCTCTTTAAGAATTTTCCATAATTTGTTGTGATCCACAGAGTCAAAGGCTTTGGCCTAGTCAATAAAGCAGAAGTCGATGTTTTTCTGGAACTCTTGCTTTCTCAATGATCCAACAAATGTTGGCAATTTGATCTCTGGTTCCTCTTCCTTTTGTAAATCCAGCTTGAACATTTGGAAGTTCACAGTTCACGTACTGTTAAAGCCTGGCTTGGAGAATTTTGAGCATTACTTTGCTAGCATATGAGAAGAGTGCAGTTGTGCAGTAGTTTGAGCATTCTTTGACATTGCCTTTCTTTGGGATTGGAGTGAAACCTGACCTTTTCCAGGCCTGTGGTCACTGATGAGTTTTTCAAATTTGCTGGCATATTGAGTGCAGCACTTTCACAGCATCATCTGTTAGGATTTGAAATAGCTCAACTGGAATTCTGTCACCTCCACTAGCTCTGTTCTTAGTGATGCTTCCTGAGGCCCACTTGACTTCGCATTCCAGGATGTTTGGCTCTAGATTAGTGATCACATCATCATGATTATCTGGGTCGTGAAGATCTTTTTTGTACAGTTCTTCCGTGTATTCTTGCCACATCTTCTTAATATCTTCTGCTTCTGTTAGGTCCAGACCATTTCTGTCCTTTATCGAGCCCATCTTTGCATGAAATGTTCCCTTGGTATCTCTAATTTTCTTGAGATCTCTAGTCTCTCCCATTCTACTATTTTCCTCTATTTCTTTGCATTGATCACTGAGAAAGGCTTTCTTATCTCTCCTTGCTATTCTTTGAAACTCTGCATTCAGATGGATATATCTTTCCTTTTCTCCTTGCCTTTAGCGTCTCCTCTTTTCTCAGCTATCTGTAAGCCCTCCTCAGACAGCCATTTTGCCTTTTTGCATTTCTTTTTCATAGGGATGGTCTTGATCACTTCCTCCTGTACAAGTAAGACTACAGCCTTACTTCACAGCAAACTCAAAAATAAATTATCAGTGGATTACTTGCTGAGATGTGAAAAGTAAAACATTCATGACATAACAATATAGGTGCCGCTGTTACCCTCATTTTACCTTTGAGAAATGTGAGGGTTAAGGACTTGAGATAACTTGCCCAAGGTGATAACATACTAAGAGGCAGAGCTAAGTGGCAGTCTGGCTGTAGAACCAGACCTTAACCAACATGCTCTCCCACCTCCCTGAAATATAATGTCCATCTGTTATTTTTAAAATTTCACATCAGCATTTTTTGGGATAGAATTTGCATATAATAATTTCAGTGACTTTTGTCAAATAATTTGCTCTTGCATCACCACCCTTACACTCTTGCATCACCTCCCCTACCACCAATGCAAAGACTGATTTTACATTCTCAGCAATGGTAGCTGAATTTTCACTGCATTGGCAATAAATTTGTCTTTGCCAATCTATGTGGAAAAAAACCCACCTAATTATATTAAATAAACTTCTCAGGATCTAGAATTTTTAAAACTCAGTTTAGAAATTAATATTGCTATTTTTTAATTTCTCAATAGCTTGAGGCCAGGTAAGGAAGGTGTGATGGAAGAAGCCCGTACTAGAATTATGGCCCAACATGGGCAAAAATTGCAGACAGTTTCGTAATATATGTTACTCACAAAGTATGATATTGGGATGGTATAGGAATTCTTTAAAATCAATAAGAGATAGTCTAAAAGAAAGATGTACAATTGAACCAGTAGCAACAAAACAGGGAAAGCAACATACAAAACTCATTAGTTTTCAAAGAAATGTAAATTAAGACCACACTGGAATTCCATTTCATGCTTTCTAGCTTGAAAAAATTAAGAAGTCTGAAAATACCAGGTGTTGGCAAGATGGGTAGAGCAACGGGACCTTATATTTGTGATGCCAGTAAGAAAGTAAGATGCTTCAACTGTTTTGGAAAACAGTTTGGCACTAAGTCATAGTATTAATCATACCCTATAACCAGAAATTCTACAACCAGGTGGTATTTGGCATGGAAACCAGGAGACATTTGCAAGGATATTTATAGGAAAGTTCTTAAAGCAAAAATCTACCAAAGGGACTTCCCTGGTGGTCCAGTGGCCAAGACTCCACGCTCCCAATGCAGGGGACCCAGGTTTAATTCCTCGTCTGGAAACTTGGTTCCAAATGCCACAAGAGTTTGTGTGCCGCAACTAAAAAATCTTGTGTTAATCATATCACAGCTAAGACCCGGCGAACCAAATAAATACAGTTTTTTAAAAACCTACCAAGAATACTAACTTACATGGACATGAGAATGGGTAAATAAATCTTGGTCTATTTACATAATGGAATATTACTCAGCAAGAAAAGTGAATGAGATACATATTACAAGCATCAATATGGATGAATATTTGGAAAACTAAAGTGTGTTATTTTTTTGCGGGAGGGAAAGCCAGATATGATTGCGTTTAGCGTGATACCATTTTAAAGTGTCTACCATGTGCTGTGCTCAGTATCTTCAATCATGTCTGACTCTCTGCGACCCTTTGGAATGTAGCCCGCCAGTCTCCTTCGTTCTTGGGAATTTTCCAGGCAAGAATACTGGAGTGGGTTGCCATGCCCTCCTCCAGGGAATCTTCCCAACACAAGGATCTAACCAGCATCTCTGCATTGGCAGGCGGGTTCCTTACCACTAGTACCACCTGGGAAGCCCAAAATTAAACAATATATAGATGCCAAAGCTGAAACTCCAGTACTTTGGCCACCGCATGCGAAGAATTGACTCACTGGAAAAGACACTGATGCTGGGAGGGATTGGGGGCAGGAGGAGAAGGGGACGACAGAGGATGAGATGGCTGGATGGCATCACTGATTCGATGGATGTGAGTCTGAGTGAACTCCAGGAGTTGTGATGGACAGGGAGGCCTGGCATGCTGCGATTCATGGGGTCGCAAAGAGTCGGACACGACTGAGCAACTGAATTGAACTGATACATATATGGCAAATCTATTTTTCAAAAAAGATAATAATAAACACAAATTTTAGGATAAGGGTTAACTCAGTAACCTAAGAGAAAGGGACTCTGGGACAGTTGTGTTGGTGGTATTCTACTTTGAAGCTGAATGACTGATTTACTTCATTATGCTCCTAGCTTAGAACTATACATCATATATTGTCTTTATAACAACTATTACATTTTTTAAAATGCTAAGGGAATTCCCTGGTGGTCCAGTGGTTAGGACTCCACCCTTTCACTGCCGAGGACTCAAGTTCAGTTCCTGGTCCAGGAACTAAGATCCCGCAAGCTGTGTGACACAGCCAAAAAAAATAGCATAATACTTACAGTGAGTCAGGACCAAGGTATCAACAGTAACTAAAGAGACAAGCTAAAGACAACACAGAGCAGATACCAACAGAAAGGAGACACTGCCCCTGTCCCAGCCCATATGCTTCTGGCTGGTGTTAAGGCCAGTTTCAGTGCTAAGCCAGGCCCCAGATGGAGGGAGGGAAGGAGCTGCACCTGTCATGAAGAATATGTGAACAAAAGGCCAGAACCTCTGTGAAATCGCCAGGCAGGCTGTCTCTAGTCCTTTTTTTTCCCTCAAAACTGGTATGAGTCCAATGAATATGTCAAGTTCCTTATATATTCAAATGATTTTTGAGCTTCTAAAAGTAAGTGCGTAGATGGCCACTTAAGAGGTTCCCCCGGACACTATTTTCAGATAAAAGTATTTTTCTTGTCTGTCCACTTGGTATATGGCTATAAAAAGTACTTTGGTGTCTAAAAAAAAAATGTGCCAATCAATATGGCTTCACATAACTACTTCCAAATTAAGATAGACCTAAGAGTATTGATGTCGAAATGTAGAATAATTTTCTTAGCAGCTGCTGCTTTGTGTTCTTAATGATGTTACTCCTCTGTTTCGATAGTTATCTGGTCAAAAAATGTTGCATTGCTTGAAGTTCCCTCATCCCTACACGAGAACAATACAGCTTTTGGTTACATGTTTTAGAGTCGTTCTCCACTACTACACAGCAGAGACAATAGTCCTAGAATCTGGAGTGGGTTTGAACTCATCTGTGGGAGCTAACATGTAATATTAACATTTTTTATCATTGTGTAGCTCTGATTCCTTGTGCATCCTGAGCATTATTTATAGGAGAGGGGGAAATGGAAAATATTAGAGTTGTGTCTTTTCCACGTGGTCAGCATTGCTCTGGTGGTGATCTGGCTGAAACATGTGTCACCCACCCTTGGCCAGGATTTATCTGGCTTGCTAGGCTGTCCCCTTGCTGCTTTGTCATTCCGTGTGCTGTGCTCACTTGGTCAATAGGGGAGGACATTCAGAGCCTCACAGCACCTCAGGAACACAATTATGAGACATTAACTTGTAGATATGCAGATTATGTGGAGATTTCTAGTTTGAAAATGCAAAGTAAATAAATCTACTAGATTTAACTGTAGAAATTATCCATATTCTTGCACTACCCCAGTAGTCACCCAGAAACATCAATAGGATTGCCAGCTAGTTTAACACTTTTTTAAAATGTGAAGAATGTTAGCCTCTTTGAGGAATCTTGGAGAATTTCATAAGAATGGTTTAAGAAGGGGAAATTAGAAAATGAATCAGCAATCAGCTTTGTCCAAGAAAAGGAGTACTGCCCAAAGCCCAAGTGCATACTGGTGGAATAAAGGAAGTGGGTAAGTTTGGAATGTTTTCTTGTTAAAGATGACTGGAAAGCAACAAGGTTCTGCTGTATAGGACAGTATTCAGTATCCTGTGATAAACCCTAATGGAAGAGAATATGAAAAAGAATTCCGTGTTTAAGTGAATCACTTTGCTGTATAGTAGAATTTAACAAATTACAAATCAATTACACTTCAATAAAATAATTCATTTTTAAAAGACTGGAATTTATGGGATAAATGGAACTTCTAATATAAATAAGAAAGGTTTGGAAACTGAAAAAAAAAAAAAAGCATGTTAGTCTGCAAATGGGCTCGTAAGTAAGTGACCATTTATTCCTTTCACTCCTAACCAGACTCTTATTCTATTATTGTTTTGTCAGTCAGAGTCTTAAGTTTTGCTAGCATTTAATCCTTCAATAAAGGGACAAAATTTCCTAACATTACTCACTCTTTAAAAAGGAGTTTTGTATGATGGGGTATTTTAAAATTACAGCTTTGAACCAGAAAAGCAACTCAACAGATTTACAAATGTTGAAAATTGATGACATCATTAAATTTGAGAAACATGGTTGATAGTGATAACTCACCTCTTAAAATCTTAATAAAATGATTTTCACTAATACACACACACTACTATATGTAAGACAGATAGCCAACAAGGACATGCTGTGTAGCACAGGGAACCCTACCCAATGTTCTGTGATATGATATATGATGTAATAAGATATGAGCAAAGAACCTATTGACAGAAAAGATGAATATATGTATATGTATAAATGAATCACTTTGCTGAACACCTGAAAATAACAACATTTTAAATCAACTATACTTCAATAAAATTAAAATATTTAAAAATTTATTTTCACTAACTGAACACATGATAAATTGAGTATCTGTTTTCATATAGATGATTTATTTATTTTTTTCATATAGATGATTTAGACTCTTCAGTTAAAAAGAGCTCACCAAGCACTATAGTAGTTTTAAAACACCTTTCCCAGAGCCCAGTCCCAAAGATTGTAATAATGGATCTGGGGTGGGGTTGGATATCCTTATTTTCTTAAAGCTCCCCAAGTGATTAGAATGTGCATCCAGGTTCAAAAACCATTATAGTAGAGGTTATGAGATAGAAAACCTAATGTGATTTTTTTGAGAAATAGTGTCAGGAAACACAGAATTGAGCTACTGGAATACCATTGCCATTTTAGAACAAGGAAACAAAAATTGTAAAATATCCTTAATTTAGTTTTCAATGATTTTGACAATCTGAGTACCTAGAAAATACTGCAACATTAGTGGCCTATAAAGAAGTAATCTTTCCGAAGCTGGTCTTTTCAGATTGAGTTACAGAAGTATTAGAGGAAAGGAATGCAGTGGCAGGAATATCTCGATTTTATTACAGCATTGTCTGTTGTGCTTCAAGAAATTCAACTTGGAAATGCATTTCATATTTCCAGTTAGTATGTGAATGAAGTCTTCCAAAGAGCAAAATACCACATTTTGTCAGCTTGACTAACTTGCACATTTGCCTCAGCATGCACATCTATGCTGCCTTAAAAAGATCATCTGTAAGATTTGTCAGTATGGAGCTTTGTTTATTTTTAGTGAAACTCATATCAAAATCATTCCATGCCTCTAAAAGTTTCCACAGCATTAATATCATATGTTAGAATATGGTATACATCTTGGTTTTTAAAAAAAGATATGCGTGCTCAGTTGCTCAGTCATGTCTGACCCTCTGTGACCCGATGGACTGTCTTTTAAAAAAAGAAAAACAGGTAATGAAAATCTGGAGAGGGTGAGAAGGAAGCCTCCGGGCAGATTTAATCTTTCATAGCAACCTTTCATAGGGTTGAAATGCTAGCCTTTCCTAATCCTGTTCCTGAAGGATTAGTGTAGGCCCCAACATTTCTAAGTTAAAATTTTATTTGTTCCTTCGGTTTTATTGTCTGTTAAATTTAAGCAAAATGTAATTTCGACTTTTTACATTAAATTTCATGTATTTTAAGATTTCATTTTTGTATACTTTTCCTGTCACTCTTTCTCTACTAATAGTACAGAAAGATGTTTGGATTATCAGACATTATCACTAATTATTTCTGGTCAGTGGATCTGGGGCTGAGTTTTAGATTTCTACTTTCTTCTTTTTAGTACTGTTTGTATGATTAATATAAATCATTTCTACTAAAAACAGGTTTTTAATTGAAGCAGCGTTGATTTAGGACCTTTCATGTTTCACGTTTCCATCGTTGTGTTTCTTTTTCTGTCTGTACTACGACATGCTCACCACCAGAAAGTTACTTTCCGCATGTGGTTGACCTGTTTTGGCCATTTCGCCCTCCCCTTTCTTCACCTCTGGTAATCTCTGCACTGTGCTCTGTATCTACATTATTTTTTTGTTGTTGTTCATGTGTTTGTTTATTTTGGTTTTTTGTTTTTTATGTTTGACATGAGTGAAGTCAAATAGTGTTTGTCTTTGTCGTTACTTAGCATAATGCCTTTAAGGTCCATCTATGTTGTCACATATGGGCAAGATTTGACCTTTTGTTCTGGCTCATATTTATTCTGTATCTTGGCTGTTGTAAATAATGCTGTCCACCAACTTGTGGACCTAAAGTAAGGTCGCTTTAACCGTTTGATCCCCAAGTCTAACAGATTACTAACCCTAACCCATCTCCTTTAGGTAAGACCTCAGCTCCTCACTTCCATCTCTCTGGGCACATTCAAGGGCACAGGATGCTACACGTATAGTCAGAGCCACTAACTGCAACCCTGCAGTCCTCTTGCTCCAACTGATGCTGCCTTCCTCTGTGTCTTATGCCCACCAGTGGCCCCCAGCCATGCGCCAGGCAGATATGATTCTCCCTTGACTTCCAGTCTGTGCTCACTGCCACCAAGGCCCCCTGGAGTTGCTTGCTGCTTCCAGTTATCTATTGCTACATAACAAACCACCCCCAAAACTTAGTGGCTTTAAAAACAAAAAAGTTTTATCTCTCAATTTTGTTCTACACAAAAAAGAACACAGGCTTTCCTTAACCTTTCTAAAGTTAAGATGACATGGCAAGCTTCTTTTATTTGCAACAATGTTTTAAGCTGTTTCATGCGTTAGAAGCTTTTTGGTGCATTGCAGTTTTTTTTTTTTTTTTTCCAGTACTAGTAGACCTAAAGTCTTAAATGTAGTGGTGGAATAAAAAAAGTTTGCAGGTGTCATCTTTAAGTATTTAACCGACAGCTTTTTTCCTTGTATGCAAATCATACTTTATTTTTCTCCTTTTCTCTTAAACTGACTCAAGTTCTAGGATGATTTGATTAAGTTGACTCAATTTGGCAGTAAGAAAGTAAAATTGGTTCTAAGTTAAGAGGAGAATAGGCGATTTGTTAGTTTTTAGGTGATTGTGACTCATACTAGTAAAAGTAGCTAACTTTCAGTTTACTGAAAAGGTTGTCTTGATTGTTAAGGATTAAATTTCTCAAGAAACTTGATTAAGTTTAAACATTTGGGTGGAGAAAAGAATGTGTTTTCTAGAAGTGATTTTCTCTGAGTGACAAATATGGGCACACAATTTGTTGTGATGCTGTCTATATCTAGCAAACAATATTTGGAAGGGTTTCATTTTGTGAATCTTGTTTTTCTGTGGCTGATATGTATGTGTGTTTAAAAAAAAAATACTCGAATTTGTCCAACTCCTCTTTTGTGCCTCTTCCCTGAGGAAAGCTCAGTGGTATTTAAAGTGCAGTTCAGTATGTTGCTCTGGAATCTAAAAAAAACACTAGAGGAAAAACATAAAAGGTAAATCTTTGGCGATCAACCAATAAGAAAAACATTCCATGAAAAGAAAATTTTAATGAAGCAAATACATTTTAAATATGTTGAGAGAAGATGCTCTCCACAAAACTGAGATGAAGCAAACAGGAAAACAACCACTAATCCAAATGAATATGACTTTGGGAAATATGGCCATTTTTGCATATATTTTGATATTAAGACTTCTGCTACTGAAGGAAGACTTGTTACTGCTTTTTTTGACTTTATGATTTCATAAACTATGATTAAAAGATAACTTTGTGTGTCAAATGGAGAATTTAAATTGCTGATGAATGTGTAACTCAGTGATGATGATGTTCAGTCTACCAAAAGAAAATGCTACTGCTGTTATAATTTTCTAATCCTAAATGGCCACTGCAGTTTTTTAAGGCCATGAAAGTGGAAAATTCTGAAAGAGATAGGCATACCAGACCACCTGACCTGCCTGTTGAGAAACCTGTATGCAGGTCAGGAAGCAACAGTTAGAACTGGACATGGAACAACAGACTGGTTCCAAATAGGAAAAGGAGTATGTCAAGGCTGTCGTTGTCACCCTGCTTATTTAACTTATATGCGGAATACATAATGGAGAAGGCAATGGCACCCCACTCCAGTACTCTTGTCTGGAAAACCCTATGGGCGGAGGAGCCTGGTGGGCTACAGTCCATGGGGTCTCGAAGAGTCGGACATGACTGAGTGACTTCACTTTCACTTTTATGCATTGGAGAAGGAAATGGCAACCTACTCCAGTGTTCTTGCCTGGAGAATCCCAGGGACGGGGGAGCCTGGTAGGCTGCCGTCTTATGGGGGTTGCACAGAGTCGGACACGACTGAGGCAACTTAGCAGCAGCAGTTAGGGAAGGCTTCTGTGAGAAGTTGGCATTTGAGCAAGGACTTGAAGGAGGTGAAGGTATTAGCCCCGCAGAAATTGTGGAAGAGCTTCCCAGGAAGGGAGTTGACCAGGTGCAAACTCCAGACTGGGGCTCTGCCCAGCGCCGGGAGGCCAGTGTGGCCAGGCCAGAGCAACAGTGCGGCCAATTATGTAGACCATTGTCAACAAAACCGGAATTTACTCTTGAATGAGATGAGTTTTGACCAGAGGAACAAGATTTTATTTTAAAAGATCTCTCCATCATGGAGCATCTACTAGCGGGACAAAAATGGAAGCTTGGAGACCAGTTAGGAGGAGGCTCCTAATAAACCTGTGAAGGACGGGTGATGCCTGGGACCAGGTTGGTAATAATCATCAGTTCTGGGTTTGTTTTGAAGATTGTTAAATGCAGAGGTTTGTTTGACAGAGTGTGGATATTCAAACTGATGAAACTGGATTAGTCTACCTAGGGATTGAGTATATCTAGAGAAGAGAAGAAAATTGACAGGTTATTCCTAAAGTGAATGTGAAAATGCAAAGGGTGGACAGTCCTGAAATAGAAGAGCAAAGAATAGAAGAACCAAGTGGAATGACACATTTAATCAGATATTAATAGTAGGATGAGTTGAACAGATAAAGTTTATCAAGGTATAGCAATTAAGACAAGGTGGTATTAGAGCAAGGATGGACACATAGCCAGTGAAAGAGCTTAGGTTCTAAAAAAAATCCTATACTTCTATTTTGGATACTTGTTTTATGACAAAAAGTAGTTCTTACAGAGCAGTGAGGAAAGGTTGTTATCTACAATACTGTGGTATTCCCATGGCAACTGGTTATCCATATATCTATAAAAAACATAGCCACTAACTCAGACCATCACAAAAATATTAATTCCAACCTGATAACAGAAAAAGTAAAACAGTAAGATTTCTAGAACATTGTTTAGAAAAATATCTTTGTGACTTTGTAATAAGGAAACTCAATCTTAAACAGAGCACAAAAAGTGTTAGTCATAAAGATATCTAATAATGATAAACTGAAACAGACTAAAATTAAATATACTTTTTTTTTAATCCAAAGACGACATTAAGAGAGTTTAAAAAAGGCAAAGTGGGAGGAAAACATTCATATGAAAGTGAACATTGGTTCATATTCAGATGTACAAGGAAAAATGGACAACAGACTTTACACCAAAAACAGGGAGGGAGACCTGTGCAAACAGCCAAGAAACCTAGGAAAAGATGCTCTGACTTCTCTTTCTGGAAGGTGGCAACGTGATGTGATGCAGAACCACTATTTCTGTCCCCTTTGTGTATCTTTGTAAAAAGAACTAGAGCTTCCTGGATCTTTATTTGTACTACTTTTGTACCAGTAGATCTTTAGGATTGAATAGGAATTGAGACTGTTCAAACTTTAATCTAAAATTTGATTGGCTATATGTCTAAGAAAAATACGGACAAATTCCTGAACGTGAGATTGCTATTACTATTTTGAGGAAAGCTCTCCTACCGTAAGTATCCATAAGCATGAGTAACATCGGGCAGACTCATGCATAACCTCTTTCTTAAGAATTAGATGCTTCAGCCTTCCTGCTAGAACTTACAGGTATAAGAGGGGGCAATCAGAAAAATGCAGACAAGGACACTAGCCTATCGTGAAAGAAACATGATTACGGGGAAAGAAAATGCACACAAAAAGCATATTTTAATGTTTCAAGTGGTTTTTAAGATATAACCTAAAGGTAGAGGCTACCCTGTGTGGCCGTTATTGGTTGTCATAAGAGGAAGGTTCTCATCAGATGGCACTGGGATCCAAGGTAACCAGCATGTGTTTAGCAGGGACTGGAAGTGATAAGGATAGAAAAGCATCTGTGTTTAGAATGCTCCAATGATCAATCAGCACTCTCCTGAGATGACCCTTTCCTGTTGCTAGGCACTCATTTCTGTTTCTGGAGTGGGTGGCAACATTATGTAATGCTGAACCACATTTCCATCCTCTTTATATATATCTTTGGGAAGAAGAATTAAAGCTTCCTAATGTTTTATTTTATACTATTAAATTTTTAAGATTGAATAGAAATTGACGTCATTCAAATTTGGCCTAAAATTTGAATGGCTGTACATTTCAAGGGGAAAAATCTATTTCTGAATTTAAGACCAATTTTAAGAAAAGCTCTTTTACCATAAGCATCAAATAATGTTAGGAACTCTCATGTATAATCAGTAGTTTAGGTGGCTAATTTACATAATTCACATCACATATAGGCAACTCCCATATCTCAACTTGTGTCCTCTGGCCCCAGAAATGCCTAAGAGACTGATTTCCTTTCTTCTTATAGACTGCTCTGACTGTCCATTTTAGAACAAAGCCTCTGAAAATTTAAAGAGCAATTTAGAGTTTCATTTTCGGTGGTTTGGTGGACAAAAATGTAACTGTGATGAGCACTCCCACTGAGAACATGAAAAAATGCTAGATAAAATATTTAATAACATTTCAAAATATATTATTGATGAAAGCTATTAGGACCCTGAATATTCTTGTAAATAAAATGAAAATAAAACACCAGTTGGCAACATAATCTAAAACTTTATAACCATTCAGTAGTATGTAAAGAAAATGCTATTGTTATATGTAATGGCTGGGAAATACAATGTTTAATAGTGATCTCCTCTACAGATCAAAATAAATGCCTTCTGTTTTTTTAAAAACACACCACCAAACTGACTAGGAAGTACGTTATCAGAGGCCAAACGCCCAGCAAGGTAAAGGGAACACTAAAGCTACCTTTCACTCACAGGCATTTCCTGAAACCGGATGACCTTGTTTTGGTTTTCCTGTTCTGATGGGGCATGTTGGGACAGCAGACGCTACCAAGGATTCATCCAATATGAGAGTATAATAGCATAAAACTAGAAGCCAAAGAACTAAAAAGAACTGGGCCACATTCATTCCAAAGAAGAAAAAAAAAGGCACAGGTAGGACAAATATAAAGTACAGAATAAGATTTAAACCCTAAATGCATCAGAATTACAATAAACATAAATGGACTAGCAGTCCTAATTAAAGACAGATTATAGGTAGCATAACAGAGCAAATCTAGTTACATATTTTCAAAGGGATATATTTAAGCAAAAACATACATACTTAATCATTTGAGAAAAAAATACTTAATGAAAATTCTGTTAATATGGTTTTCATTCTTTCTTACCTTCTTTCGTAAATGTATTTCACTGTTTTTTTTACTGAATAATGTTAATGCTACAGAAAATTTAAGAATATAATAAACATCTATCTATAATACCCTTGACCTGGAATCACCTGTTGTTAACCGTTTGTAGTGGTTGATTTACACACACACACACACACACACACACATTATGCAATAGTTACAGCAGTGGAAGCACAGAGTCTTAACCACTGGACAACCAGGAAGGTCCCAAAGTTATAGAGGTTTTAAACTGCAATGGTTGCCAGGGTTTGGGGGTGTTAAATAGGCAAATCACAAGGTGTTTTATAGGGTAATAGAACTATTCCTTATGACTCTATAACGGTGGATTTATGACATTAGGCTTCCCTGGTCAGATACGACTGAGCGACTTCACTTTCCCTTTTCCCTTTCATGCACTGGAGAAGGAAATGGCAACCCACTCCAGTGTTCTTGCCTGGAGAATCCCAGGGACGGCAGAGCCTGGTGGGCTGCCGTCTATGGGGTCGCACAGAGTCGGTCACGACTGAAGCGACTTAGCAGCAGCAGCAGCAGCACAGGTGGCTTATACGGTAAAGAATCTGCCTGTAATGCAGGAGACTCAGGTTCAATCCTTGGGGTAGGGAAGATCCCCTGGAAAAAGGAATGGCTACCCACTCCAGTATTCTTGCCTAGAGAATTTCATGGACAGAGGAGCCTGGTGAGTTGCACTGTCAAAACCTATACAACTTTACAGCACCAAGAGTGAATCTTAATATATGCAAAAATTTTAAAAGCATTTTGGAGATTGAGGGATACAGGATGGCATGCAGAATATGACAGAACTGTGTTACAGATACATTAAACAACTTTGTTGAAGGGAGTGAAGGAAAAGGGTGAGGATTTAAGTAACTGGAAATTACTGGGAGCTATAAGGCTAAAGTAAAAAAGAACTGCATTTACCACTGTACTTGATTTAAGTTGTATCCCATGAAGGTGTGGGTTAACAGTTCTGAAATCACTATATACTGGAGTGGAACACTAAACTTTTCTCACTGTTGGAATGGCAGCTACAGGTAAACAAGGTGAGAAACTGCACGTAGCAAAGAAGAAAGATGAGGGAGGGAGGCACTGCAGACAAGAAGCACACACTCCAGGACAAGTAGAAATACAAGAGTCACGTTGAGGACACCATGTTGAAGCAGATGGTTTATATAAGGCAGTGATTCTCAAGTTATGCTCTCTTGAGCTCCCACGTGGGCTGGTTCATAAGAGGGCAACGAGGCCAGCTATTGAAGTCTTTAAGCAAGTCAGTACAGTGAGTGTGAAGTGAAGTCGCTCAGTTGTGTCCAACTCTGCGACCTCATGGACTGTAGCCTATCAGGCTCCTCTGTCCATGGGATTTTCCAGGCAGTAGTGCTGGAGTGGATTGCCATTTCCTTCTCCAGGGGATCTTCCTGGCCCAGGAATTGAACCTGGGTCTCCCGCATTGCAGGCTGACACTTTACCGTCTGAGCCACCAGGGAAGCCACAGTGAGTGTAGGAAGTACAATTAGGAAATATAATTAGGAAGATTGCTCTAACAGTGGAGCCAGAGGCTTGTCGGGAAACCATTGTGTAGGTAGGTTGAGATGACATGAACATAAATGTATCTTCAGCCACTGGTTTGAAAATAAAAGCAGAGGATCAATGTGCGGATGCTCACCAAGGAAAAACCAACATGACTGGGTTACAAATTAGACAGATGTTGTAGGAGGGGAAGGAGGAGTCAAAGATCCATACACTGATGGTAACGGGTAAGGAGGGTCGCAAGGTACAGAACGTCCAGTTAGAAGTAAATCCTAGGATGTAATGCATAGCATGGTGATATAGTTTATAATACTGTATTGCATATTTGAAAATTGCCAAGAGCATAGGTTATAAGTGTTCTTACAGAAAATTCTTGTAACTGTGTATGGTGACGGATGTTAACTAGACTTATTGTGGTGACCATTTTCCAGTATATGCAAATATCAAGTCATGTTGTGCATTTGAGATTACTAGGTTAAATGTCATTTATGTTGTCGTTCAGTCACCAAGTCATGTCTGACTCTTCATGACCCCATGGACTGAATATCATTTATTCATCCATTAAAAATGGAAATAAAGGGAAAGAATTAAGTTTTTTTTTTTTAAAGGAAAGAAAAGAAATACTGTCTTGCTGCCACATATGGACAGATGAAGAAAGGTGAGCCAGTCCAGACTGGCAGCATAACAGGATTTCTTCATTGGCAACTCAGTATGAAAGGTCTTGTAGAGTCTTGAGTTTTACAAAAGATCTTCATCATAATTACAATTTATGAATAAAATGGATATTTTTTAAGTATTTTATTTATTCATTTATTTGGCATGCACAATCTTAGTTCCTTGACCAGGGATTGAACCCACACCCCTTGCAGTGGGGAGCACAGTCTTAACTGCTGGACCGCCAGGAAAGTCCCAAAACAGGTACTTTTAAAAAAAAGAACCTCATATCAAATTTAAATCCAGTGGTACTAGATTATATGGGAATATGTTGAGTCCACATTCTAGAGGGAAACACAAAGTGGATTGAAGCGATTAACTTTTGAGTATGTAAACTTTACTGCGGTGACTGACAGTAGGATTATACCTTAGGTTGGCAGTGAGGATGAACCCATAGCAGGCCTGAGAGCTGTGTTTTGTTTACACTTCAGGTCCTAAGGTCAGCTGGTTCCTTAGAAACCACTGAGCCGGAAAGCCTCTGTGCCTTGTAGAATACCTGTGTTAAATTGAAAAACCCTAGGCTCTGTGGCACAGCTAAAAATCCCATAGCCAGAGTCTGGGGATTGGCTTCTGGTGAAGTAACATTCTCAGGGTATAGTATTGTTAGGTAAGGCAGAGACTGTTAACGATGTGGCTTCCTGGTGGTGAAGATAAAATCCCCAGCAGAAGACTTGTTATTCCTCTGACCTGCTGACATGAGTCCCAAACCAGTGGTTCAGCTTTGTGAAGGGTAAGAAAGTCACCAGGGATTTACAGCCCATCCCCCCAAACCCCCCCTGCCAATAAAATGAACTCCATATGAACTAAACATATAGAGAGATACAAATATTTACTTGCTCTCAGCATAAGGAAGGCTTATCTAATATAAATGCAGACATTTAATACAAAGGTTCACAAATATATAACATATTCATATTAGCAAATTCATCAACAAAATCAGTATTAAGATATAAAATAGACCCAAAAAAGGCCTAGAACCAACAATACTCTAGTTGTAATGAGCACACCCAGCACCTATATCTTGGTTTCAGATATATTTCTTTAGTAAAAGAAATGTATTCTTGGAGAAATAGCTAATTGGAGCACTCCTTGGAGAAACAGCTAATTCTAGGAATGAGACAAGAAGTATACAAAATGAACCTTGACCATCTTTTAGTATCATACAATAACAAAGTGCTCAAAAAAGATAAAAATAAAAACAATGATGGGGTGTATCAAAGGGAGGTAAAAGTCAACTAAAAGAGATCCCAGTGACCAAATCTAGAACAATTTGAGCAACAAAATAAAATACTATCGTGTTAGAGCCCAAAATGTATAATAAATATCCATGAGTTCATACTGATATAAATGATGGTTTAATCATGAATAGAAGAGAAAAATTTCCCATGCAGAAGAATCACAAATAATTTATGTAAATACTCTGCCCTCATAGAGGTGGAGCATAAGTCTTCACTCCTTAAGTATGTAGTCTGTATATAGTCATTTCCTTCCAAAAGGTATGGTATGGGAAGTGGGGCGGTGTTTTGGCAGGGAGTATTTGGTAACTTTACCTGATAATTTCTTCTACAGCCACATGATCCAGGTTGTCATCACTGATAAGGGTTGATCATATGTACCCTTGATATGTCATGGAAATGACACATTATCTTTGTGGTGTTCCTCCCCAAAACCCCTACCCTGGTCCAACCTTGACAAAAACATAAGACAAATACCAATTGAGGGACATTATAAAAATTACTTGACCAGCAATCTTCAGAACTATCAAATCATAAAAAATAAGTTTGGGAAACTTTCTGGGTTGCTTGGGGTGACATGATGATTAAAGGTAATGTCACAAATGGAGTGGGATTCCAGATGGTATCCTAAGATTTGTTGTTTAGATGCTAAGTCATGTCTGACTCTTTGTGATCCCATGGACTGTTGCCCATCAGGCTCCTCTGTCCATAGGATTTCAGAAACTAAGCAAATCTGAGTAAAATATGAATGTTAATTAAATATAATATATTGTTAATAGTTCATTAACTGTGCAAATGTACCATACTACTCTAAGATTTTTAATAAGAGGGGAAACTGGGTGTATGGTACATGAGAACTGTCTGTTCTATCATTATAATTTTTTGTAAATCTATACTAAAATTAAATTTTTATCTTAAAAAGTAAATTGAAGACATTATGACGTTTTAGTCCTGATTACTGTTCTCCTAAACAACAGGATTAATATCACCTAAGAAAATAACAATGATAAGATATTAACAGCTAAAGTACAGTTTGTATTCAAATTGCCCAAATTGTTCTAATAATACCTTATGTAGCTGCATTGTTGTTTTACAAAGAACAACCAGAACAAAAATAACAACAGATTTCAATCAGGGATTACACATTGATTTAACTGGCATTGTTTTTTTCTCTGTCTCCTTAACATAAAACAGTCCTCTCATGACAAGGAATTTTAACAACCCTTTCTTTTCAATGGACATATCAGCTGTCCTTTGTTTAATCACTTTTGTATTTTTTTAGGGAGCAAAAAGCCGTAAAGTCAGAATTGGTGGATTCTGCACCATTTCTCAAGAGTGGGAGTAGGATCATCCAGAAGTGCTGTCCTGAAACAGTGATATTTCCTAAGAGCCAGAGAGCTTGTTGGTGCCAAACTGTCAGGCTGGTTTCCTGCTCTGAGTGATGTCAGGATTAAATGAGGTGGTTGTATAGTTCTTCTGGCACATGTTTGCTTTCTTTTTTCTGTTGATGAGCTGTCCAGGATAGTATAAAGTCCCCTCCTCTCTGATTTGCTTGTACAAAGAAAGTACTTAGACATCCTCTCATCAGCTGACCACCTCCAAAAGAACACAGAGATTATCTTCAGATGCTTTCACAATGTTTAATTTTTATGTTCTGGTGGTTTGATTTTTATGAGTTCTGTTATTGATTATTTGTTAAACAAAATAAGGAGACCAAACCTTCTTTAAACCTCATTAATCAAAGAGTAACACGCAGGGTGCCTATGAAAAGAGGGAGAGTTCTCAACATAAATAGAAAGATTGTTCTAGCTCTAAGGAATGGCATGAGGAAAACAATTATTGAACTGGAAATAACAGACCTATTAGATGTGAACAAGTGAAATGAAGGAAGTGGTTTAAGAAATATGAAAATAGACTGTTTTGATTCCCAAATCATCACAAGTTTAGTTTTAATTAAAAGGCAATGGGGACTTAACAGTGGTATCCTTATTTCTAGAATATACAGTGCCTGTCACAAAGTATGCCATTGGTGTGATCTGTTTTTGTGTAATGGAGAGAAATTAGCAGATTATTTGAAAGCAAAACAATTCAGTTCACTTTAGACTGGTTGGAGCCCAGTAGAGAGTTGCTCTGCTTGTTTGTGAGGGGACTATAGATGACTACAGTATGGCTGCACAGCAGATATGAATGCACAGTGGGAGGACTTGGCAGCAATTTTAAATCTGAGTTAAATTCAGGGAAGTTCACTTGGAGGTCAGGATAGAACCCATGGTTATGGCTTTTCTTACTCATCTCCTTTTTATTTGTGTAGAGGCGTGTACTTCAAGAGAGGAGGAAGTTTTCTCAATATATTCAGAAGTGGTTTATGTGCAATTTTTCTTCACCAGAAGCCTTTTTTAAACTTTAGATTACAGCCAAACTCTCCTTATCTTTAATGTTGATGGGGCTAATGCTGAGTTTGGGTTTTAACAGATCCTGTGTTTAAGGGGCTAAATAAAGAAATAGTTTCTCTGAGTTGAGAGTTATTCAAGAGTCAGAGGTTGGTCAAGTGATGTGAGTAATTCTTAACTCCATCAAGTATAGCCACTTAACAATTTTGATAGGAATGTAGAGCATGTGAATGTTGATTAAACATGTCAATATTCCTTACGTAGACTTTGTACACAGTCAAAAAATGGGTCTCATTTCTCCAAAGAAGACATACAGATGCCCAACAGGAACATGAAAAGATGCTCTGTGTCACTAATTATTAGAGAAATGCAAATCAAAACTACCCTGAGGTATTCCCTCACACTGGTCAGAATGGCCATCATTAAAACATCTACAAATAACAAATGCTGGCGAGAGGGTGTGGAGAAAAGGGAACCCTCCTACACGGTTGGTTGGAATGTAAAGTCATACAGTTACTATTTGTGGAGAATAGTGTGAAGTTTCCTTAGAAAACTAGAGATAGAATTACCATATAATCTGGCAATCTCACTCCTGGGCATGTATCCAGAAAAAAACTATAATCCAAAAGGGTACATGCACCCCTTTGTTCATGACAGCAGTATTTACAGTAGCCAAGACACAGAGGCAACCTAAATGTCCATTGACAGGTGAATGGATAAGGAAGATGTGGTACACTTATACAATGAAATACTACTCAGCCATAAAAAAGGATGAAGTAATACCATTTGCAGCAACATGGACAACTAACAGATTGCCATCCTTAGTGAAGTCAGACAGTTAAGACAAATATTATATCACATGTGCAGTCTAGAATATGACATGGGTGAACTCATTTACAAACCAGAAACCGGCACGCAGACCAATGGTTACCAAAGGGAAAAGGGAGGAGGGATAAATTAGGAATTTGGGATTAGCAAATGCAAACTACTGTTTATAAAATATAAACAAGGGCCTACTATATAGAACCTGGAACTAACTATATTCACTATCTTACAATAAACCATAATGGAAAATAATATGAAAAAGAATTATATACATGTATGTATGGATATAAAAAACTGAATCATTTTGCTGTACAGCAGAAACTAGCACACTATAAATCAACTATACTTTAATAAAAATGTTAGAAAATGGGTCTCAGGTATCTTTTTATATGTGACAGTAATACGTTAGTAGGTCACGATTCACAATTACTTAGATAATTGTGAACAGTGATTTTCATTCAACTACTGATGTTGAAGATATATGCTAGGAGTTACACATTGTATGAATTACAGAGTTTTTTTGGTATAGAGCAAAGAACACAGGTTTTAAAATTGGAAGTTCTATATTTTGCTTTGGCTTCAATACTTGGTGGGTACTTTATTCATAATATCATTAGTTTCTAAGCCTTATCATCTGGAGAGACAGAACAATACCTATCCTATGTATGACTTTCTTATTTGTAGTGACAATTAGAATGGAAAAATTAGACTTGGTAAACTGGAGAATGCTGTCGATTTTAGGAAACGTTGTCTTCTTTGAGTTATGTATGGCATTCTATACAGCATTGTCCACAGGAAGCCTAGTTCCTTGAGGGCCTCAAAAGCTGGTGATTCTCTAGGATATTCTGTATTGAGTTCAGCATTATTTTTAAATATTTTTCTTTAGTCTGGGTCTACCACACAGTAGGCCTGGTAGTTGGAGGGTGAGGTGATGGCCAAGGGAGAGAGTAAGAGGATGATGAAATACTAATCTGATTTGCTGTGGACTGATTTCTTCCCTTAGTGTTACCTTTAGGGTTCCTTTTAGAGTAGAAATTAGAGCTCTGAAGTAAAGTTAGAAGTTTAGCTCTGACGACATGAAAATTCCAAGCTTCATAGCTCTTGATGACGATAATTAAAACATGTATAAAGTCTTACAAAGGAATTTTTTTTTTTTTGCTGTGTTTTTTTTTCTCCTTGGCAGTTTTAAACGTGTATCACTGGTTAAAGTATTCAGGGTTGGGGCTTTTCTCATGGGCTTTTTATTCCCGATTGTAATTTTCATACTTTAAGACCACGTGTTTTACTAAGTGGGAATTCTCTACTAGAGAATTCTTAGCAACAGATCTTTTCTTGAAATTTGTATAATACAAAGTTATATACTATTTTGCAGTAATCATGCATGAACTTCTGCTATCTGATGGCTGCTTAAACAGTAGCATAATGACTCATTTAGCAAGGATATACACAGATACATGGGTTATCACTGGACCCTGTACCAGCTGTAATCATTTGACCATAAACAGGCACAAATTTATTATTTTCAAGGATTTACTAATTTTTACCACTTTATATAACTCTTTCTCCTTATAATCTCTTAACATTTATTTTAGTGTTTAATTTTAAGTAAGGACAGAGTTTGGCAAAAGTCAAGATAGCCTATAGTCATTTTCACATTACTTTTAAAAATACACTTTGACCTTAGCATATGGACTGCATATTGCTTAATCATAATCAGCTTTAATCCAAAACTAAAGTAACCTAATGTCGTCACACCTTAGTTTCTTGAAGACGCAGAATTCAGAAATTCAGATTCTTCGGCCCCACTTCCAAAGATTCTCATTCCCAGTTGACCTTGTATCTGGACAGATTTGAGAGCTTCTAGCAGTAATCATGCATGAACTTCTGCTATCTGATGGCTGCTTAAACAGTAGCATAATGACTCATTTAGCAAGGATATACACAGATACATGGGTTATCACTGGACCCTGTACCAGCTGTAATCATTTGACCATAAACAGGCACAAATTTATTATTTTCAAGGATTTACTAATTTTTACCACTTTATATAACTCTTTCTCCTTATAATCTCTTAACATTTATTTTAGTGTTTAATTTTAAGTAAGGACAGAGTTTGGCAAAAGTCAAGATAGCCTATAGTCATTTTCACATTACTTTTAAAAATACACTTTGACCTTAGCATATGGACTGCATATTGCTTAATCATAATCAGCTTTAATCCAAAACTAAAGTAACCTAATGTCGTCACACCTTAGTTTCTTGAAGACGCAGAATTCAGAAATTCAGATTCTTCGGCCCCACTTCCAAAGATTCTCATTCCCAGTTGACCTTGTATTTGGACAGATTTGAGAGCTTCTAAACCATTTATAGAGAGCTTTTCAAATAGTTTAAGAGTTTAGGATTCCTCAGAGGATTCTACAATCAGAGAAACTAAATTAAATTCTCTAGGACAACTTAACGCATTCGTCTCATTTATTTGCATTCATCTCTTATTTTTTGATGATCCCAAGAAAGATTTCCTCTGAGGGGAAAAATACTACTTTGAAAAAATTCAGAAAGCTACTGTTATAAAATAGATTGTTTCTAAAATTCCCTCTTGTTTAAGATTCTGATTTTATTTTAAAAACTCAGAGTCTGTGTTAATGTTAGAGACCTAATCTTCAAACAGAATTGAACTATGATAAAGGGCAAAATACATTTGCCCTCTTTATCTTGCATGAAGCCTTTTATAAATATAAACTTAGTTGCCAGAATAGCCTGCCTTTTTGTTTTCACTAAATTCTGTGAATTCTTTCTACATATAGTATTCCTTGTCCTCCTGATAGAAGCACACTATAGTTTCACTTGGCTAAAAGACATATAGGCAGTGGAGTGCTAGGAATGCTTAACAGCGGGATCAAAGGGACTGATTCACATCATTTACCAATTTTCATGATGTAAATACTCCCAACAATAATAGCCTGTTTCATGCTACCAGTGTGATGTCACCAAATGTGGAGCTGGGACGAGACACCCACAGTACTTAGTATTTCCACTATACACATAGAATAGGCATAAATAAATTCAAGAGCATAGCAAAATTGAATAAGATAACTAGAAAATGAGGAGTTTGAGTATTTACTATTTTGACTATTCATGTGTTTTCTATATTCAAATTAGTTGACCATCAGCTGTTCTGGAAATTGTTTGCATGCTTCTTTGGTGAAATAGAGTGTTTCAAAATGGGAGATTTTTTTACTTTACATTTTCTACTTTATTTTTTAGATTACCTATACATTTTAAACAACATCGAAAACAGTATTTAAAAAGAAGCCCTGCAAAATATTTTAACATGTGGCTAAGTCGGGGAACCACCCATGGTTCCCAAACTCGGCTACCCAAACTAAAAAATGCCTTTCTGCTTCTCTGGTACCATAGAGCTGAATTCTGTGCTTAGCCGTCGTGACCAGTACATTTTGACTATTTGTTTATGCTCTGTTGTGTTTTTTCAAATTATCTGAGAAATCATTTGCCAAATGTATATGTTAGAAAATAAAAATTAAATTTAAGACTAGGAAAAAATAGCAATCAAAATAGAAAATAAAAACCTGTGAGTACAAGTACTGTATAAATATACCAATCCTAAGGCTCATCATGGTTGAACAACAAATTTTGCGTTATCGGCTTCCTGGCAACTAGTCGGTAGGGAAAAAAGGAGCAATATAATTCTTATCAGATAGAAGGTAGGGCATCATTTTCTCAAAGAAAGCTAAGTACTGAATTCCAAGGTAAATCTCACATATGAGATTTAATATACAGGAATACCAATATAATACACAATGTTCTTAAACTAGTCCCCTGTTATTTATAGTCATGGGTTTCATATGGCAGTTTCTTATACTGTACCTCAAGAAGAAACAAGAATGTATTATTAAAAAGTAATAATAATTCTGTTAAAATGACTTTCCCTCAAAGAAGAGACGTGTGATGTTTAAGAACATAACCTGGTAGTTGAGTTTGATCTAAATTTAGGATGACACCACCTAGAGAAATAAAGATTTAAAACAAGGATGGCCAAAAACAAAAAAGAAGGGCAAGTTAAATCCACTTAGCGTCTGTCCTTTGTTGTGAACTCATGTTGGTGCTGCGTTGACAAGTTTCCGAGAGCAGGGTCGGCAGAAAAGAGTGCAGTGAATGAGTAGCAGTTTCTCTCTTGGTCACAGGAATGAACAGCTGGGAGACCTCTGCATGTTTACTATCCTTAGGCCAGGCTATTTTATGTTCATTTCACTGGTCTCAGTCTTTAGTGTAAAGTGAATTACAGGCAGATGGGGTTTGTTTATACTCTGTGATGAGGGCCTGGAATGTTTTATTTTGCATTGCTCTTTAAGACTGTACATGGTGTCTTGTTAATTATGACTGACTCACCATAACGAGCCTGGTACATCTGTCTTTCATCATTCTGATTTTTGATCCTATGTTTTGTTTCTTTAATATTAGCTAGTCCATTTTAGTTAATCTCTCTTCTCATTGAGTTTCTCCTTTAATGTAATAGAACACTATAATTAACATTTTTTGTTTGGGAGCATGATTCTGAAAGCAGTGGAATAAGGAGAATTTGCCAACTGAGCAACCCCAGGTGCCAATGAGTATGGTCATATTACGTGTTGGTGTTATATGGTTTATTATCAGCAATAAGCTATTTGTTATGCTTACTTTTAACAAACTACAGTTACAATTCTATTATTAGAGCAGTAACTTGTAATACAAAGACAATTCAGGGGAAATTAAGATAGTTCTGAAATTAAATGTTAGCATCATTAACTATAATACTTGGGGATGTTTTCCTCTTTTAAGTATAAATTTATGCACATGTGATTGTTCTAATCCATATATTATCTAAAAAACACAGTTCATCCACTGGAAAAAATGCCTACTGACTCTCCTACTGTATTTTACTTGTTTGACTTTTGTGTTATTACATAGTCCTTAAATGGGTATTTTATACATTCCTTATAAGAATATGAATTATGTTACTTTTCCATAGAACAATTTGGCAATATATATCAAAGATCTTCAAAATCTCAGCCCCTTTGACTTAGCTATTCGACTTCCACGATATGTCATTAGGAAATAAACAGTGATTTTTAAGTGTGGATTTGGCAGTGAGAATGCCTGACTTTGAATGTAGCCAATAAACTTAGAAGATATTTGACACTGGATTTTTTTTAAACTTATAGGCTCAGTTTTTGCATTTATAAAATAGGTTTGAAAATATCACTTATCTCTAGGTGTTAGTATGAGAACTAAGTTGAAATGATATATCAAAAGTGTTTAATATCCTGCCTAATATAAAATGTTGATAAATGACTATTATTAGTCATTATAGAAAGACTTTAAGGATAAAAACCTATGTGCTCTAAGATGTCAATTGATTATGTTTAAATTATGATATTTTATAACATAATTAGAACTTTTTTAAAATACTGGTCTTTAAAATGTTAAGATAATATTGTAAGATTGTAGAAAAACTTGAAAAGATAATGGCAAAATGTTAAGACTGGATCACTGTTAATAATTTTTAAAACTACATGATACATTCTCTGACATAAATCATACCAATGTTTTCTTAGGTCTCCCAAGGCACTAGAAATAAAAACAAAAATAAACAAGTGGGACCTAATCAAGCTTACAAACTTTTGCACAGCAAAGGAAACCATAAACAAAAGGAAAATACAGCCTACAGACAGAGAAAATATTTGCAAACAATGCAACAGACAAGGGCTTAATCTCCAAAATATAAAAACAGCTCATGTAACTCAACAACAACAAAAAAACCCAATCCAAAAAATGGGCAGAAGACCTAAATAAACATACCTCCAAAGACATACATTAGCCAATAGGCACATGAAAAGATGCTCAACATCACTAATTATTAGAGAAATGAAAATCAAGATTATACACCTGTCAGAATGGCCATCATTAAAAAGTCTACAAATAAATTTGTGCTGGAAAGGATGTGGAGAAAAGGGAATCATCCTCCTACAATGCTGGTGGCAATGTAAGTTGGTGCAGCCATGATGTAAAACAGTATGGAGCTTCCTCAGAAAACTAAAAATAAATTATCATGTGATCCAGCAATCCCACTCCTGGGCATACACCCCGACAGAACTATAATTCAAAAAGATACATGCACCCTTATGTTCATAGCAGCAGTATTCACAATAGCCAAGACATGGAAACAACCTGCATGTCCATCAACAGATGAATAGATAAAGATGTAGTGTGTATGTACAATGGAATACTACTCAACCATAACAAAGAACAAAATAGCATCATTTGCAACAACATGGATGCAACTGGAGATTGTCATACTAAGTGAAGTAAGTCAGAAAGAGAAAGACAAATACTATATGATATCACTTATATGTGGAATATAAAACATGACACAAATGAACCCATCCAGGAAACAGAAACAGACTCATAGAGAACAAACTTGTGGCTGCCAGGAGGTAGGGTGGAGGAAGCAGGGATTGGGAGTTATAGCTTAGTAGATGCCAACTATTATATGTAGAATGGATAAAGATCGTACCTCATAGCACAGTAAACTGTATTCAGTATCCTTGGGTAAACCATAAAGAAAAAGAAAATGAAAAAGAATACATGTATCTGTACAACTGAGTCATTTTGCTATACTACAGCAGTTCAGTTCAATTCAGTTGCTCAGTCGTGTCCACTCTTTGCAACCCCATGAATCGCAGCACGCCAGGCCTCCCTGTCCATCACCAGCTCCCAGAGTTCACTTNAAGTTAAGTCTGAATTTGGCAATAAGGAGTTCATGACCTGAGCCACAGTCAGCTCCTGGTCTTGTTTTTGCTGACTGTATAGAGCTTCTCCATCTTTGGCTGCAAAGAATATAATCAATCTGATTTTGGTGTTGACCATCTGGTGATGTCCATGTGTAGAGTCTTCTCTTGTGTTGTTGGAAGAGGGTGTTTGCTATGACCAGAGTGTTCTCTTGGCAAAACTCTATTAGCCTTTGCCCTGCTTCATTCCGCATTCCAAGGCCAAATTTGCCTGTTACTCCAGGTGTTTCTTGACTTCCTACTTTTGCATTCCAGTCCCCTATAATGAAAAGGAAATCTTTTTTGGGTGTTAGCTCTAAAAGATCTTGTAGGTCTTCATATAACTGTTCAGCTTCTTCAGTGTTACTGATTGGGGCAAAGACTTGGATTACTGTGATATTGAATGGTTTGCCTTGGAAATGAACAGAGATCATTCTGTTGTTTTTGAGAGTGCATCCAAGTATAGGACTCTTTTGTTGACCATGATGGCTACTCCATTTCTTCTAAGGGATTCCTGCCCACAGTAGTAGATATAATGGTCATGTGAGTTAAATTCACCCATTCCAGTCCATTTCAGTTCGGCTGATTCCTAGAAAGTCAATGCTCACTCTTGCCATCTCCTGTTTGACCAATTCCAATTTGCGTTGATTCATGGACCTGACATTCCAGGTTCCTATGCAGTATTGCTCTTTATAGCATAGGACCTTGCTTCTATCACCAGTCACATCCACAACTGGGTATTGTTTTTGCTTTGGCTCCATCCCTTCATTCTTTCTGGAGTTATTTCTCCACTGATCTCCAGTAGCATATTGGGCACCTACTGACCTGGGGAGTTCCCCTTTCAGTATCCTATCATTTTGCCTTTTATACTGTTCATGAGGTTCTCAAGGCAAGAAAACTGAAGTAGTTTGCCATTCCCGTCTCCAGTGGACCACATTCTGTCAGACCTCTCCACCATGAGCCGTCCATCTTGGGTGGCCCCACATGGCAAGGCTTAGTTTCAGTGAGTTAGACAATTGGTCCTAGTGTATCAGGTTGGCTACTTTTCTGTGATTATGGTTTCAGTGTGCCTGCCCTCTGATGCCCTCTCACAACATTTACCGTCTTACTTGGGTTTCTCTTACCTTGGACGTGGGGTATCTCTTCACGGCTGCTCCAGCAAAGCGCAGCTGCTGCTCCTTACCTTGGAAGAGGGGTATCTCCTCATGGCTGCCCCTCCTGACCTTGAATGTGGAGTATCTCCTCTTGGCCCTCCTGCGCTGGTGCAGCCGCTGCTTCCTGGACATGGGGTTGCTCCTCTCGGCTGCCTCCCCTGACCTCGGGTGTGGGGCATCTCCTCTAGGGCACTCCTGTGCCGACGCAGCCTGGCACTCTCGGTCGCCGCCCCTGACCATGGGAGAGGGTTAGCTCCTCTCCGCCATGCTTCTGTGCGGTCCGTCGCAGCCGGCGCGCTTCTGCATGGTGGCTAAATTCAAAAGAACCAGTAGACCCAGGTCTTGCCTTCTAAGCTTATCACCTTTAGGCTGAGTACTTTATCTCTGAACCAGGCTGTGCAGACACAGCTACAGAGACAGCCTGAATAGAACCGAGATGAGAGTATGGTCAGGACACAGCTCAGTGGTTGGGTCTCATCACCAAATACAATCAGCATGTTTGGGGAAAGAACAATCTAGTCAGGCACAAACACACCAGTTCAGAGGAGCAAAACACCAGCCCTATATTTTGGGAAAATTCTATATTTTAATAAAACCCATAATTATTTTTAACAAGAGCTATTGTTTTATATGCATGTTAAAAGAGATACTTTATTAAATCCAAACATTTAAATGTTACCCTGGGACTTTCCTGGTGGTCCAGTGAATTAATATTCTGTGCTCCCAATGCCAAGGGCACAGGTTTGTTCCCTGGTTGGGGAACTAAGATCCTGGGGAAAGAGAAAAAAATAAAATTAAAAAAAAATAAAGGATACCCTAATTCTTATAATCCCATTTCTTAATTTTGAACAACAACAACAAAAAGTAGTCCTGAAAACTTGAAAAAAATGGAACTAGCCAAGGATCTTTGCTCCCAGGCACTGGTCCCCAAGGAAGGTCACAGCTCCAGACAGGACCCTTCTGCCTTCCCTGGACCTCACCCTCAACACACACACCTCTCCCTGGGCTGCCTGTGGCCTGAGGAGCAGACCAGTCAAATCACCCTTAGATGTGTAACAAAGCCCATTTCATTAGGATGAGTCAGAAATAAAAACTCATGACTTGAATAAGGGACACAATAGCTTCTAGAGAAGCTGTCTTAGAGAAGATTGGGTTTTATTCTGAAATATATTACTTTAGGTTCTAAGATATAGAAAAGAAACCAGAATCTCAGATGATTTCTTAAGACAGTTTGTAAGATGACAAAGACAAATGCCACATGTCATTCCTTGACGTTGTGCTGGTGGGAACCTAGGGGCTCTGGCTCTGCTGCTACGAGGCCACGTGGTCTGAAACAAGTCTTCCCTCCTCTTTGGGAGGGTTTTTCACACTAACACAAGTGTCGTGGGGTGTGCGCGAGTTGGAAAGAGATTTCCAGACATGAGGCAGAATGAGGGAATAGAGTCTATTGGGGGGAGGGTTGCTGTTAGAACAGAGGGCTGACTCAAGGGAGAGCCAACCCCTTTTGCAGACTAGTAGATGATTTTTATAGCCACACAACAAAGAAAATTCCTTCGGGAAAGGTGGCACTAGGTGGTTGGTCAGGATTCTATAGAGTGGATATTTTACTTAATACAGAGTTAGGGAACGGTTATGGGGGCTTATGGCAAAGTTGCTATGGGGTTCAATCATTCTGGAGGTTTTTGTCCTGTGATCTTGGTAAAGGGCTCCACACCTGTGACCTTGGTATGTGTGCTCTGTGCTAAGTCACTTCAGTCATGTCCAGCTCTGCGACCCTATGGACCATGGCCTGCCAGGCTCCTCTGTCCATGGGATTTTTCAGGCAAGAATACTGGAGTGCGTTGTCATGTCCCCTTCCAGGGGATCTCAGGGATTGAAGCTGTGTCTCTCATGTCTCCTGCATTTGCAAGAGAGTTCTTACCTCTAGTGGCACCTGGGAAGCTCTGTGACCTTGGTATAGGACTCCACAATAGGTACAGAATAGCAGCTGCCACCATGCGGCAGAGCAGTTCTCCTGGGTTTCCTTACCCTACTGCTCTCCACCTGGGTGCCCTTTCCCAATAAAATCCCTTGCTTTGTCAGCACATGTGTCTCCTCGGACAATTCATTTCCCAGTGTTAGACAAGAGCCCAGTTTCGGGCCCTGGAAGGGGTCCACCTTCCTGCCAACAAATGGCGACTCTGGTGGGATTCTTCTTCACTGAGACTGACATCCTGACCACTCAGAGTACTCAGGGGTCAGCTTGCCTGCCCATGGACCAGACCCAGCAGCCGCAACTGGGACCCTTTTGTCCCTGGTCTCCTCTTGATGTGGACAACTGGCCAGAGTGCCCCAGCTGGTAAGGAACAAGAGACTTTATTGACCTCTCCCACCCTTCCTCTCTCTTTCCTCTCCTTAACCCTTCCTATCCTTCCCTGTTTTTCTAGTCCCCTAGTCCCGGACGCAGGAATTTGGTCGAAGGGCCCTCAGCCTGAGCTGAGGATTGGAGACTGATCACCTCCTCTTGACAGAGAACTCGAATTCTGGTTCTGGTCTGATTTCTGGTAGGGCTGAGTTCCAGTCCTCCCTTCTCTGGAGGCCCAGGGAAAAGTCCCATAATGCCTGGATATCTGTAGGTGGCAGGAGACGTCTGTAAGGCCATCCGTTTCGCCCCTCCTCTCCCGCCTCCTCCTCCTTCTTCTTTCAACCTGGCTTCCTTTCCTCCCTTGAAATCTTTGATGTTAGCGCATGGATCTGAAGTTCTGTGTCTCTATAGGAGGTTTTCTGAGAGACTGTATTCTTGTATTTAAGGGCTTCCCTGGTGGTGCAGAGGTTAAAGCGTCTGCCTGCAATGTGGGAGACCTGGGTTCGATCGCTGGGTCGGGAAGATCCCCTAGAGAAAGAAATGGCAACCCACTCCAGTATTCTTGCCTGGAGAATCCCATGGACAGAGGAGCTTGGTGGCTACAGTCCAAGGGTCACAAAGAGTCGGACATGACTGAGCGACTTCACTTTCACTTTCACCTAGGCATTCAAGTGAAAAACCTGGGGGAATTAGTTCCCTGTAAGGAAGAGACCTCCTCCAGCTAGAGCACCCCTGGAATGAGGGACTGAGAACCTGAGAGCCTCCCCAAGGTCACACCCTCCCAAGCCACACCCTCCAGAAGCCACACCCTCCCAAGACCACACCCCCAGAAGCCACGCCCTCCGTAGGCCAACCCTCCCAGTAAATCTGATGCCTGAGATGGGATGGTAAAGGCCCGTTTTGGCCTGATGCTGGAAAATGACCAGCAGTCCCCATTCAGAAATCTCTGTCAATGGCTAAAGCTCTCAGTTCTGCATCACACAACAACTTCTCCCTCTGACCAGTCCTGCCTCAACTCCTTCCTTTCACAGGTCTCCCCTAAACTCTTTCTGAGCATCTATAGCAGAGACGTCAATTTGCAGCTGACCGTCATCCAATAATGGATGAGAATCAGTGGATTAAAACCCAAGCTTCTCACCAGTGGTCAGGTAATGCAAGCTGAGCTATGCATAGACTGTCAGAGCGCCCCCTGTGGGGAGGCACCTGCGTGGTGATCTGCAGGTTCAGACAGCAGGTGATCAGCCCTCAGACCTTGATATTTTTACCATTTCATTCCTATTTCCTCACCAGGCTTGCTGGGATCATCCACCTCAAAAACTGCTTGCAGCTTGGCTTGTTCAAAACAAAAGGGCAGAAAGCCATCGCCTTCTGCCACTTAGTAGGGGACAAGCGAGTTGTCTCTAGATAATATTGCCATCGGAGGCAGCGGGCTCATCCAGTTGGGCAGACTATGGAAAGGAATCTGCAGTGCATTCTGAGGGTGATGGGACATGAGGGAGCATGTTAAGGAGGACGGTGTCTGAAAACTGTGGTCATGGGCACACTAAATGTTCCCACTGTTAAGGATTATGACATGCATTTTGCTTACTAAAGCCTCTGAGTAGTTCACCAGGAATAAATCTAAGTTCACATGATAAACAAGAATGCCCTCCCCCAACCCCAGGTGTCCACATCCTAATCCTCAAAACCTGTGAACATATTGCCCTCAGGGTATAAGGACTTGACTGCTGCTGCTGCTAAGTCGCTTCAGTCGTGTCCGACTCTTGCGACCCCATAGACGGCAGCCCACAAGGCTCCGCTGTCCCTGAGACTTGACAGATGTGATTAATTTCAGGATCTTGAGATACAGAGATTATTCTGGATTGTCCAAACAGGCCCAATGTCGTCTCAAAGGTCGTTATAAGTGGAAGAGGGAGGCAGGAGGGCCAGTGTCTGACAAATGCCACTTGAGAAGAACTCAAGTCCATTTCTGGCTTTAAAAATGGAAGGAGGGACTTCCCAGATGGTCCGGTGGCTAAGACTCCAAGCTCCCAATGCAGGAGGCCTGGGTTCAATCCCTGGTCAAGGAACCAGATCCTGCATGCCACGACTGAGTTCACATGCTGCAACTAAAGATCCCACATGCTGCAACTAAGACCCAGTGCAGCCAAATAAATAAATATATTTTAAAAAATTAAAAATAAAGACAAAAGGAATCACTAAGCAAGAAATGCAGGCGCCTCTGGAGTTGAAAGAGACAAGGGAAAGAGTTCTCCCCTAGAGTCTCCTGAAGAAACACAGCTGACATCTTGAGATTTTAACCCTGTGAGACCCATGTTGGACTTCTAATATACCAAACAACAGTAAGATAATAGTTGTCTTTGCTTTAAGCCCCTGAGTTTATGGCAATTTGTTACAGTAGCAGGAGGAAACTAACATAGTTCATTATTTCAGTTGATCTTTGGCTTTCCTGGACCCTAGAATTTTTTTTTTTTTTTTCTTTCCTAGAATGTTTTTTAAAGGGCTTCCTGGGTGGTTCAGAGGGTAAAGAATCCACTTACAATCCAAGAGACCTGGGTTTGATCCCTGGGTCAGAAAGATTCCCTGGAGAAGGGAATACCAACCCACCCCAGTATTCTTGTCTGGAGAATTCTATGGACAGGGAGCCTGGCGGGTTACATTCCATGGGATTGCAAAGAGTTGGATAATGACTGAGAATGTTTTTAAAGGAACTGAGAAAATGAGGAATGTCTCAGATGGAAAGTGAGCAGAGTGTTTGAAGAAGAATCCAGCTGATACTCTATTAAATGTTGCTGGGCATTCAGACATGAGGATGATCACTTCTCCACTTCCCTCATGAGGGAAGATCATATAAGATGTGTAACAAAGCACTTGGGAAATTATAAATCACTGTACTAGTGCAAAGTGGCATTAATAACTGGCCGCCTACAATGCCTTTACCCTGTATCAACAGGCTCCCATAAACTGCCCTTGTGACAAACATCACAGGCCAAAGTCCAGAAATGAAATTCTCCAGGAAGCTTTAAGCAAATGACACAATTAGAAAGCCCCAAGTCCAATGTAAACAGTTGGCTATTTCAGTTACAGAAGAGTGGTTGAAGCGAATGTCCCTCCAAGGAAGTCAGAATTTGCTTATCGAGACATCTGAACTGTCAGAAAAATTTAGAGAGAAAGACATCCTTCAAAGGACACACACCCCATGACAGCCACTGGCATCAAACTAGAATCTCCTGGCTCCATCTGCACCAAGGCCAGATGAACTCTGCAAGCACACAGATCACAGTGATGGATCATGTGATATGGACAGCAGGTTTTAAAATGATTTTAAGCGCAGATGTTTCCAAAATTGGGTGATGCTTTGTTGTGTGAATTTTGAGAGGCAGTGGGACTGTAACATTACTATTATTATTGAAAGTTGCATCAGTAAAAGTTTCAGATTGGTTCCTGAAAAATTTGATATGTCAACTTGATGAGACCACTGGATGTTCAGATTAAACATTTGTCCTGGTTATGTCTGTGATATGAGGTGAGCATTTGAAATGGTGGACTCCCCAGTGGGTGGATGGGTCCCATTTAATCTGCTGAGGGTCTGAATGGAACAAAAGATAGAGAAGGGGACTTCCTTGCTGTCTCAGAGGTAAAGAATCCGCCTGCCAATGCAGTGACACAGGTTTCACCCCTGGTTCGGGAAGATACCACATGCTAAGGAGCAATTAAGCCCGTGTGCTACAACTACTGAGCCTGTACTCTAGAGTCCAGGGACCGCAACTACTGAGCTCACATGCCCCAGCTACTGAGTCCACATGCCGAAACTACTGAAGCCGAGCACCCCAGAGCCCATGCTCATAACAAGAGAAGCCACCACAATGAGAAGCCTTTGAACTGCAACTGGAGAGTAGACTCTGCTCTCCACAAGAGAAAAGCAGCAACGAAGACTCAGCACAGCCAAAAATAAATATAAATAAATAAATACAATTTAAAAAGAAAGACAGAGCCAGGAAGGAGTGATCCCTTTCCTCCCTGTCTGCTAGAGCTGGGACATCTGTCTTCTCCTGCCCTTGGATTGGAATTTACACCATCGACTCCCCTGGTTCTCATAATTTCTGACTTGTATTGAATTACGCCAGTAGCTTTCTTGGGTGTCCAGCTTGCAGAAGGCAGATCATGGGACTTCTCAGCCTCCATAATCTTAGGAACCAATTCCATAGAATTTATCTCTTTATATCTATCTATCTACCTATCCATCGATCCACCATATCCATCCATCCACCCATCATACCTATCTATCTGCCCATCATATCTATCTATCTATCATCTATCTCTATCTCAACAATCTCATCTGTAAAATGGGGATACTGTTGGTCACCGCCCTGTGGTGGATGCTCTTGTCGTCCATAGTAAACATTCCACAATTACCGCTGCTGGCATCTGTGCCACTGTGGCCAGAGGGCACGTGCCCAACCTAAGGAGGCAGCATCCTCTCAGCCCAGCTGGTTGCTGACAGGGAGTCTATGAGCTCAGAGCTGCTGGATCTTCAAACAGCCCAAGTCAGAAATCTCAACCTCAAGTGAAATTCCTAAACTCTGATCTTGAAAATGAACGCAGGAGAAGGCAATGTGCTGAGAATGCACATCCCCTGCAGCGAGGCAGGCACAGGCGCTTAGCACACCACTGGCAATGATGCGTTCCTTCTACCGTTTATCCTGTTCACTAAGCGCTGGTGAATCTGACATGCCCTCTGAGCCAGTCAGTGTCACCAACCCCCATAACCACGTGAGGATATTGAGACTCAGGGAGTTGGAGAGACTTGCCCGCTGCTTGTAGCCTGTAAGGGGCAAGCACGCATTTGAAGCTAGGTTTTCATGAATCCAAAAGCCATTCTCTTAAGGAGGGGCTGCGTGCCTCTCCTTCCACTTCTCCTCCAACGTATTTCCTCTTCCACCTCCCCTGCCCAGAGACGGTCAAGAGCCAAAGTGACAACGGGAGCAGATGTCTACATGGGGCCTCGATCTGCCCCAGGTTGGAGTATCTGCTCCCTAATCTGCCCCCCTCCTCTGCCTTCAGCTAGGAGAAATGGGCAGTAATGGAATGACTGAGCTTTCAGCAGCTTGTGCTGGCAATGCGCCTGCGAAGTATTAAGTAAAAGCTGTTGTTTCCTCTACAGACATCTCTGTTTGGGTTTGTATACATCCGTGTGCTACATACAGAAGCCATGTTTAATTAAACAGAGTGAGCTGGCTCAGAGCATACCGAATGACTGTGAGGTATCATTTGCCATCCTCCCCTGCTTTCCTGCTGAAACGTCCCAGGAAGGCACTGGCCAAGGTAGATCTTACTCACTATGTCTGATGCACCTGAGGCTGAAAGCACAATTCTCTCTTTCTGTGTCCTTCATCCCTTCTGCCTTAATAGAAAGAATTGAAAGTAGCAGAGGTCTCACTGGCTTTTGTATTCACTCAATAAACCTCATCACTTATCACTTACTTGGAATTCTGGCTTTTCCACACTTCTTGAAAAAGCCGAACACACCCTTTTGGGGCTTCACTGGTAATGGTTAGTGGTCATGAATGGGACTTGCCTTGTTAAGTGCCCTCCAATTGGAAATATTATTCTTTCAGAGTCACTTGTAGAGAGTATATGAATGAAAAATATTGCCTGCTATGTTGGTAAAGAGACATGTGGCAGGAGGCATCAAGCCATCCCATTAAGCTGCCCCAGTGGTGAGCCCTGAGGAAACTCAGGCTAGAAACAAGATGTTCCGGGGAGTTCCCTGTTGACCTAGTGGTTAGGATTCTGGACTTTCACTGCCATGGCTTGGGTTCAATCCCTGATTCTACAAGCCATGGAGAATCACCAAAAAAGAAAAGAAACAGGCATTTGAAGCCCATGTAGGATTACCCTCCACTGTCCCCAAGGCAGCTGCCCTTTAACATGTACCTGGAGGAGTTTCAGGATGAGAAAGCACAGGATACTGGCCCCAGATAGCCAAGGTGCATATCAAAGGAATGATTTCGTTGAGCCCAGATTTTGCATCTACCCATACATAGAAAAGTAAATTCCTTAACTTGAGATGTTTGGTTTTCTTTAATTCACAGTCATCTTTCCATGTTCCAATGATCTTGTCTTTGTTACAGAAACTCCTATATACACTGGCTCCCCTCTTGCCTCTTTGGAGCAGTCCCTTGGAACTGTCTGAGATGCTGTGTTCCAGGCTTAACTCCTCGGTTTTGTCCACCAAGTAAAATGTAACTCTCAACTTTTAGGTTGTGCATTTTTTTTTAGTTGACAAGTATTAAAAAGAGACTGGTGGAGCCTTCTCTTTAAAGCAGTCGGCTCAGGGTTGCCATGTGAAACATCTCTGGAGGGACAAGGAGCATTTCCAAGACTCATTCTTAGCAGGATACTTGTTCATCATCAAAGCAGAGGTCGGTCCCAAAGAGGAGAGAACACTAATAGATTTCTCCTTTTCTCAGTCCCACCTTACAGGGATTCTCTGATTGTTATTTGCACATATGTGCTGGTGGCCCAGCACACTGCAGGCAGAGTCTGCCTTGTCTCCTTTATAATATCCCCCAGGCACTTATCATAAACCTCCTTTATTTCTAGAAAACTTCATTGCTGATGATGCTGCTAAGTCGCTTCGGTCGTTTCCAACACTTTGTGACCCTATGGGCTGTAGCTCACCGGGCTCCTCTGGGATTCTCCAGGCAACAACACGGGAGTGGGTTGCATGCCCTCCTTCAGGGGATCTTCCCGACCCAAGGGATCAAACCTGTGCCTCTTATGTCTCTTGCATTGGCAGGCAGGTTCTTTACCACTAGTGCCACCTTGGAAACCCCAGAAAATTTCATTAAAGGATGAAAATTGTTAAGTGGCTTTTCAGAGCTGTTTGGTTTTTTTTTGCCGCACTACATGGTGTGCAACTTCTTAGTTTCCTGGCCAGGGATAGAACCTGTGCCCCCTGTAGTGGAAGCAGAGTCCTCACCACTGGACCAAAAGAGGAGTCCCAGAGCTACTTTTTTAAAAGAAATTTTTCTTAAAACCATATTCCAAGTCCTTACTTTTCAGAAGGTGGTATAATTGGTAGAAAAAGGAAAGAAATATTCCTTTCTCCCTCCATATGTAGTTTGTGTCCAAAAGGACATAGCTCTCCTTTTGGGACTCTATAAAGTTTGTCATTATCTGTGCTGAAGTAAGAAAGTGGTTCTTTTACCCTTGGCCACTGTACACTGGAAGATGCCTGCAGATCTGCACAACAATGTGGAGAGATTCCGCAAAATAGCAACATTTTATCGTGCAGAGATTTTGGTTATTAACAAGCATTTCCCCTGTTAAAGAACTTGTCTTTAGAAGACAATAGTGACATTGGATAAATGGCATATATCGAGCATATATTCCAGAAGTATTTTAAGACTGATGTGGATTAACTAAGGTCAATTTTGCAACCAACGTGGGAACTGGATATTAATACTGATCCCATTTTGCATATGTGAAAACTGATACAGAGGCACTTAGTAGCTTCTCCAATGGGGGAAACCTAGTGAATGGTAGCCAGTTGTCTGAAGCTCTAGGCCAGAGCAGAGGTCCAGGCTCAGCTTAAGCAGCTGAAGGAAGAGTCTGTACAGTGTTAGCTGGATGGGAACAGGTGCAACCACTGAGACCCAAACCAGGTCATCGGCATCCACTCTCTTAGAGAATGGGGTTTGCGTTGGAGCTCGGAAACCTCTTGACACTAAAGAGAGAGAATCTTCATGAGCTCAGCCCTTTGTGGAAGGAACAATGCAGAAAGTGGCTCAGCAAATTGGAGGTCTACAAACTGATTTCAGCCAGTGCAGAGGCAGAATGACCCAGCGTTTCTAGAGCTCTCATATCAAAGGACTGAGTCGATTGTCTTCACTAAGCTTTGCTTAGAAGTCTGAATAAACACTTAACGTGAGGCCCCTGAATGCAAATTGACCAGAGTGACCACAGCATACGATGGCCTTGGGATGACTGGAGCAGGCTCTCTTCACTTAGGCACTGCTAACATCTGGGACCAGACAATTCCTTGTCATGAAGGGCTGTCCTCTGCAGGGTCAGGTGCTTGCATGGCCTGGTCTCTACCCACTGGGTGCCAGTAGCCACCTCCTCACCCTCAGAGAGACTGCTAAAAATGTCTGCAGATGTCTCTAAGCCTGATCTAGGGGCAGAACCACCCCAGCTGAGAAATACGACTAAGGTTATAGGGGTTTATTATAATGCACATTCACAGAGTGCTTTATAATTGGTCATATGAATGAGGTTCAGTATCAGGGAGATCCAGTCTCTACGACCTGTTAATCGATCTTGATACCGAACAGGACCCTGTGGGGCTTCTTGGCATAGAAGTCTTTCCGCATCCCTCATTTCTTGATCATAGGAAATAGTCTTCATTCAGCCTCCAGGGCCTTCCCTGAGTTCTAGAGGGCAGGTTCAAACAGTTGTTAATCAGGAAAGGGAGGGGATGTGGAGACAAGAGAGGAACAGTCAGGAGGAACAAGAGTGCAGCCTTGGGGCAGGGTCCTGATTCCCTCTCAAAGGATACACAGGACGATATTTCTGAGTTGTTTTGCAGATACTGAAACCCTCACCAGGTGGAAGAAGGGCATGGCAACCCACTCCAGTATTCTTGCCTGGAGAATCCCATGAATAGAGGAGCCTTGTGGGCTATAGTCCATGGGGTTGCGAAGAGTCACACATGATTGAGCGACTAAGCACAGCTCAGTACAGTAGTCAATCCTAGATCTCTTGGAGATACAGACTATGTTTTTATCATCTTCTGGTTCCAACTGGTCTGAGATTTCTGTGCTTGTGAGCCACCAGGGAAGACCAAGAATACCGGAGTAGGTAGTCTATCCCTTCTCCAGGGGAACTTCCAGATCTAGGAAGGAGTCAAACTGGGGTCTCCTGCATTGCGGGAAGATTCTTTACCAGCTGAGCTGCCTGGGAAGCCCATGATTGACTACTAACCACCCCCAGAGGTTGCAGATGTGTTTTTTGCTGGTTTGTTTATATGTTTGTTGGACTTTTAAAAAATGACCAGTTAGTTTTGGCTTGTTTTGAGAAAAACCAAACCAAAACAAAACTATAGTATCTGGCCATCCTTCACCCCATCCCCTCATGGAAACAATCAGTTTGAGCCAGACCTGATGCCTCTTTTATTGAAATGGACAACTGTTCTTTAGGTCACCTATCTCTGTTATTCTGTAATTTCTCTTACACCCCACCCTGTTCACTCATCCACCTTACATGCCTGATTCTCAGAAAATTCTATCGTAAGACTCGGACTGATGGTGTGTGGAGCTTCGTGCTGAGCACTGTTAAGAATTTTGTGAATATTTGACCATGGTCATGCTCTCAGGAACCAAAGGTACAGGAGACCAAATGAACACCTGAGAAATCTACAGACGAGTGTTCCTGCTTAGTTAGTTGAGTTTCTGTGCCCATTGTTGCTGGTGGTGGTGTTGAATCGTTAAGTTGTGTCCAACTCCTTGTGACTCCATGGACTATAACCCACCAAGCTTCTCTGTCCAAGGGATTTTTCCAGACAAGAATACTGGAGTGAGTTGTCATTTCCTTCTCCAGGGGTTCTTCCCTGCCCAGGGCTTGAACCCAGGCCTCCTGCATTGGCAGTCAGATTCTTTACCAGTGAGCCACCAAGGAAGCTTCCCTGCCTATTGCCATGTGGAAATTCAGAATGTTGAGTCCTCCCTGGAGATCCTCTCTTTTCTAAGTTTATCCCGGTTTCCTTCTACCATAGACTCATTACTACTCTGAGAAAGGTTGGTCAGCACATCTTCCCAGAGGTGAAAGCTGATACAGCCAGAGCTCTGGGACCATTTCCTCAAAACTTGGCAGGTTGAAGAAATAGGATGGTTAGTGCCAGCTTGAAATTCAGCACCAAGGACAGCCTTCTCACACTCCTTCCCAACTCACTCCCCAGAAGAAATTTAGCTGGTTTTGCATGGCTACATCTGCAATATAAATATTGAACAGGATCACAAGGGAGATTTACAGGGAGACTCTGATGTGGGCATAAAATCACAGTGTGGAGGCCTGTTCTGTCCTAGGAGATTAGACTGCGTTCTGTCCCGTTAGGTTTCCTCCTGCCAAGGCAGATTATTGTGCTAACTTACTGCTTCCATCTGTAAGCTCTCCTCCTGCCTTGGAGAGAGAGCAGGACCTTATAATCATCGCTTTGGATGATTTGCTTTATTAGCCAAGGGTGGAAATGTTCCAGACCCAGAGATGGTTCAGGGAAAACTGGGAAGGTTGACAAATCTGCCTGAAATCCCACAGCAGCTATTCTAAGCAGGCTTCTTAGAAATGGCCCTACCATCCATAATAAAAGCGCTAAGAAAACAGATATAGGGGAGGATGCCCTCCCACCCCAGAAAATGGAAACGGGCAGTTTAGTGACATCTTAATAAACATCAAACCCAATGATAAAAAAAACTGAGTTGTTTCTTCCCTGAGAGAAGAAAAAAGGCAAGGATATTTGTTCTCACTCCTTGCATTCAACATTGTTCTGGAGATTTTATTTCTGTGCCCCCCAAAAATCCTATAAATTTTAGAACAGAGCAGAATAGAATAATTACAAAATATAAAATATCATATAATATCATGAGAAAAATAGGTCTGGTGGTCAGAAAAATGTGAAATTATCCTTGTTTACAGGTGATAGAAAATCCAAGGGAATTCACAAAATGATTACTAAATTTTTAAAAAGATTTCTGCAAGGTTATAGATATACAAGGTTAAAAAATAATCATTGGATTAACCTGCAGCAGCCAATTGGAATGAACTTTTAAAAAAGTCACAGAAGATCCAAAATGTAAAATACCTAGGAATAAATCAAACAGATACATTTGGGATTTGGATGCTATAAAACATTGCTGAGAGAAATTAAAGAAGACCTACATAAATAGAAATGTATACCATGTTCACAGATGAAAACCCTCAGTATGATTAAAATGTTAATTCTCCCATACTGATCTATAAATTCAATGTAACCCACACACAAATTACAGCAGAAATTGTTGGTAGAAACTCATAAGCTGATTCTGTAATTATCATAGAAATTCAAACAACCTGGAATAACCAAAACAAAATAACTCAAACCAGAGCAAAGTTGGAGGACTTAACTTACTTGATTTCAAGACTTACTCTAAAGTTACAATACTCAGGACAGATACATTTGAAAAGAAGCTAGATATAATCATCAACATCACAGGATAGCAGTCAGAAATAGATTCACCTATGAATGGTCTTGATTTTAGACAGGATACCAAGACAATTCAATAGAGAAAGGAAAGCTTTTCCAACAAATGGTGATTGGTCAACTCAGTTCAATTCAGTCGCTCAGTCATGTCCGACTCTTTGTGACCCCATGAATCGCAGCACGCCAGGCCTCCCTGTCCATCACCAACTCCCGGAGTTCACTCAGACTCAAGTCCATCGAGTCAGTGATGCTGTCCAGCCATCTCATCCTCGGTCGTCCCCTTCTCCTCCTGCCCCCAATCCCTCCCAGCATCAGAGTCTTTTCCAAGGAGTCAACTCTTCGCATAAGGTGGCCAAAGTACTGGAGTTTCAGCTTTAGCATCATTCCCTCCAAAGAAATCCCAGGGCTGATCTCCTTCAGAATGGACTGGTTGGATCTCCTTGCAGTCTAAAGGACTCTCAAGAGTCTTCTCTAACACCACAGTTCAAAAGCATCAATTCTTCGGCACTCAGCCTTCTTCACAGTCCAACTCTCACATCCATACATGACCACAGGAAAAACCATAGCCTTGACTAGACGGACCTTAGTCGGCAAAGTAATGTCTCTGCTTTGAATATACTATCTAAGTTGGTCATAACTTTTCTTCCAAGGAGTAAGCGTCTTTTAATTTCATGGCTGCAGTCACCATCTGCAGTGATTTTGGAGCCCCCAAAAATAAAGTCTGACACTGTTTCCATTGTTTCCCCATCTATTTCCCATGAAGTGATGGGACCAGATGCCATGATCTTCATTTTCTGAATGTTGAACTTTAAGCCAACTTTTTCACTCTCCTCTTTCACTTTCATCAAGAGGCTTTTTAGTTCCTCTTCACTTTCTGCCATAAGGGTGGTGTCATCTGCATATCTGAGGTTATTGATATTTCTCCCGGCAATCTTGATTCCAGCTTGTGCTTCTTCCAGACTGAATGTTGAACTTTAAGCTAACTTTTTCACTCTCCTCTTTCACTTTCATCAAGAGGCTTTTTAGTTCCTCTTCACTTTCTGCCATAAGGGTGGTGTCATCTGCATATCTGAGGTTATTGATACTTGTCCCAGCAATCTTGATTCCAGCTTGTGCTTCTTCCAGCCCAGCATTTCTCATGATGTACTCTGCATATAAGTTAAATAAGCAGGGTGACAATATTTTTTTTAATTGAAGTATAGTTGATTTACTACAGCAATTACAACATTGTAAATCAGCTATACTTCAATTTTTAAAAAAACTAGCTGATAGAAGGATTTGTTTTATTAACACTATTCTGTTTGTGTGTGGCTTCATTTTTCATTTTTTTAATTGTTTGTTTTTGGCTGTGCTGGTTTTTTGTTGCTAGAAGGTCTTTTCTCTAGTTGCAGCATGCAGAGGCTACTCTTCATTGCAGTGCCCGGGCTTCTCATTGTGATGGCTTCTCTTGGTGCGGAGCCTGGACTCTAGGGCATGCAGGCTTCAGCAGTTCTGACACGTGCTTCCTGGGCTCTAGAGCACAGGCTTAGTAGTTGTGGCACACGGGCTTAGTTGCTCTGCGGCATGTGGAATCTTCCTGGATTCAGGGATCAAACCCATGTCTGCTGCATTGGCAGGCAGATTCTTTACCACTGAGCCACCAAGGAAACCCTTTCAGTGTTTTTAAAAGAATGACAAGAGTAATAAAAAAGAAGTTTAAATCCTTGGAATTAGTGCTTTGTAATTTGTTTAAATGTTAAATTGATCAGTTTGTTATTAAAATATTATTGATGCATTTTTAAAAGTTTGAAAGACTTTGAGTGATATATCAGGCTTGTGAAAAGTTTAGTAAAAGTTGTAACAAATACATTTATAAAAGAAAGATGGTTTATTCAGTCATGGAATTTCTTGGTGATTTTTATTGTCTTTTTAATGCTTTTGTATATCTTCCAAAAATTCTGCAATAACTTTTTTTTTAGAATCTTAATCAGAAAAGTATTTAACCAGTTTTTTATGAACTGATGCTTAACTTTTATGCTTTGATGACATTAATTCTAGTATTGAGTACACCCTTATTCATTGCTTCTTAGATTGCCCTTTAAACATGTAATTTTCAAACAATTTTGGTGGAAGTTGGATTGTGTCTTAACATCTGTCAGAAGATAGCTATTTAAAGTATTTTTCATATATGAAAAATGATACAAGAACCGTCCTCACTACTGCATTCCCATAAATTTTATTTCCTTTTTTAAACAGTGTTTTTCAGCATAGCCAGTGTTCATATAGGCAACTTTACCTTAATGGGAGGAAAGGGTATTATGAGTATTTTGGCAAAGTTCTCGCCTCTTTAGGCAAAAATAAGACTAAGAGGAAATAAGCAACTATTTCTTCCTGCCTCTGTAACCGAAATGATATTCATATTTATAGGTCAACTTTATTTGTAGTAAATACTCCCTTTATAAACTGTAAGTTTATCTTGTAGGTGGCCTTCTAAAATAAACTTTATTTGCTTTTGTACAGTATGTGCTCATGGTTTGGCTTTATGCCTGACCTCCCAGGTTGCAAACATCTACAGTAGAGCCCAATATTAAAGGAAATGAACCCAAAAAATAACTGAGAAAATATTACAATGTTAGTAATAAATTATCCAGTATATTCTCATTGGAGCAATAATAAATTATAATATGAACAGTGGTGGTCTTTAAAAATTGTCCCACTTTTCACTAAGACATTTAATCTTTCCCATGTTCCAAATGAAATACATTATTGGTTTCTACTCTTGACAATATTTAGGTGTTAGGGACATAATATTTGTTCATTTGACTAGAGGTTAAAAAATAAAGGCAAAACACCTGTATGCATAGCACCAACTAGCACCAAATCTTACTATATGTAAGAAAATTATTTTTGAAGTCAGTTATATATACATTAAGAATTCAAACAATCTAAAATAGAGTATGCTAAAGGAAAAATGAGTAATGCTAACAAATTCTAAAATTCACAACTAAAGTAATTTAGAAGTCTCTGGAAGAGGGTGGGATCTTGATGGGAAAAAGTTAATTAAGCCAGGGAAAAAAAATAGAAGAAAGGAGGGGAGGGAGGGGAGATAAGGAGGAAAGGAGACATTGCAGGCAAGAAGCACACACTCCAGGACTGAAGTAGAAATACAAGAGGCATCTGAGGAAACCATGTTGGAACAGATGATTTATATAAGGCAGTGGTTTTCCAAATTACGTTCTAATGAGTCCCCACATGGGCCGGTTGGCAAGCAGGTGAAGAGGCCAGCTACTAAAGTCTTTAAGCAAGGCAGTACAGCAGGTATGTTAGGAAGACTATGACAGCGGAGCCAGAAGCTGTGTTGGGAAAACCATTGAGTAAGTCAGATGAGATGGCACAAGTGCAAACGTATCACTGGCCACTGGTATATAAATAAAAGAGGGTGGATGCATGGGTGCTCCCTGAGGAGAAACCTGAGTTACAGATTGAATGCGTGATATAGCAGGGGAAGGAGAAGTAAAAGATTCACACACTGATAGTGATGGAGAAGTGCATGTTGAATTTAAATCCAGCTACTAGCACTAGGTTGTATGAGAATATGGAAGATAATATGTTGATTGTGTCCCAGTTGTGAAAGGAAATACAAAGTCGACTGAAATGATTAACTTGAGTATGTAACCCTTTATCTGCGGTGGCTGACGGTGGGATCATACCTTAGGTTGGCGTGAGGATGAACACGCAGCAGACCTGAGAGCTGTGTTCTCGTTTACACCTCAGGTGCCAAGTCAACTGATTGCTTAGAAACCACTAAGCTGGAAAGCCTCTGTGCCTTGTAAGGTGCCCGTGTTAAGCTGAAATGCCCTAGGCTCTGTGGCACAGCTAAAAATCTCATAGCCAGAGTCTGGGAATTGGCTTCTTCTGGTGAGGTAGCATTCACAGGGTAGTAGCATTAGATAACAGAGAGTATTAACATGTGGCTTTCAGGTGGTGAGGATAAAATCCCGAGCAGGAAAAGACTTGTTATTCCTCAGACCTGGTGACAGGAGCCCCGAACGCATGGTTCAGCTTTCTGAAGAATAGATAAGTCACCAGGGATTTATAGCCCATCCCCCCTCCCTCAGATAAACTATAAATGAAGTAAAAATCTCTCTTTCTCTCTCTCTCTCATATAAAGATATACTCACTTGCTCTAAGAATGCATATGTATTTATTTTTTTAATTAATTTTTATTTTTTAGTTTGTTTTGCTTTACAGTACTGTATTCATTTTGCTATACATTGACATGAATCAGCCATGAGTGTACATGAACAGAATGCATATTTAAATGGAAACACTTATTTGAAAGTCCTTAAATTAGCATGTGTTACGGGCTGAATGGTGTCCCTCTCCCAAAACTTCTATGTTGAAGTCTTAACCTGCAGTATCTCAGAATGTGACTGTATTTGGAGATAAGAATATAAAGATATACTCACTTGCTCTAAGAATGCATATGTATTTATTTTTTTAATTAATTTTTATTTTTTAGTTTGTTTTGCTTTACAGTACTGTATTCATTTTGCTATACATTGACATGAATCAGCCATGAGTGTACATGAACAGAATGCATATTTAAATGGAAACACTTATTTGAAAGTCCTTAAATTAGCATGTGTTACGGGCTGAATGGTGTCCCTCTCCCAAAACTTCTATGTTGAAGTCTTAACCTGCAGTATCTCAGAATGTGACTGTATTTGGAGATAAGATCTTTAAAGAGGCAAGTAAGCTAAAATGAGGTATTCAGAGTGGGCCATAATCCAATATGACTGGTATTCTTACAAGAAGAAGAAGAAGAGATTAGGACACACACAGACCAAGGTGTGACCATATGAGGACACAGTGAGAATGTGACCACCTGCAATCCAAGAGAAAGACCTCAGGAAAAAACTAAACTAGCCCACACCTTGACCTTGGACTTCCAGCCCTCGGAACTATGAGACGATAAACAGCTGTTGTTTTAGCCATCCAGTCTGTGGTACTTTGTTATGGCAACCCTGGCAAATATAATACATTATGTATTTGAGCAAACTTCATAAACAAAATATAAAGATGATAATCTAGAAAGATATTGGCTAACATACAAAACACACAAGGGCCTTGAATGACCAACACTCCAGTAACAATGAGCACACTCAGCACTGAGATCTTAAATACCAGACAGTCTTAAATACCACTCTCCAATAAAGGAAACCAAGGCTCCAGGGAGAAGTGGCTGATTCTAGGAATGCAACAGGAATTATTGCATGGTATGAGCCAGGTCCATTTTATAGTGCCAGAAAGTAATTAGTAATTGCTCAAAAAAAAAAAAAAAAAAGGTCCCTCCCAGTTACAGAGTTATATCAAAGGGACACAGGAACTAAAAGATTTCCCAACGTTCAAAGCTTTTAGTAACAATTAAAACCTAAAAAGTGTAAAATAAACATACAAGTACATATTGATGTAAATAAATTATTGAATAAATGGCTGGGGAATAATAGACAAATCTCCCATGCAGAAGAATTCCAGATAATTTATATAGCTACTCCACCCTCAAGGAGGTAGAGATCAACTCCTCACTCAAGCATGGCCTGTGCATAGTGACTTCCTTCCCAAGCCTACAGCATGGAAAGCAGGGTACGGCAGGGAGTAACCTACAATGGCAAATCGAACAGACACTACTTCAGCCTGGTGTTCAGGGTTGACAAAACAGTGATAAGTCACGCTAATAGTATGTGCCCTTGATATAATATGGTGTGATAGAACTGTGGTTCTGTGATTTTCCTCACCAAAACCCATACCGCATCTAATCATGAGAAAAACATCAGACAAATGCCTGTCGAGCAGTTTCCTACAGTGTTCAGTTCAGTCGCTCAGTCGTGTCCAACTCTTTGCGACCCCATGGACTGCAGCACACCAGGCCTCTCTGTCCATCACTAACTCCCGGAGTTCACTAAAACTCATGTCCATTGAGTTGGTGATGCCATCCAACCATCACATCCTATGTTGTCCCCTTCTCTTCCTGCCTTCAATCTTTCCCAGCATCAGGGTCTTTTCAAATGAGTCAGCTCTTCACATCAGAATACATCAAAGTATTGGCGTTTCAGCTCCAACATCAGTCTTTCCAATGAATATTCAGGACTGATGGACTGGTTGGATCTCCCTGCAGTCCAAAGGACTCTCAAGAGTCTTTTCCAACATCACAGTTCAAAAGCATCAATTTTTGGAGCTCAGCTTTCTTTATGATCCAACTCTCACATTCATACATGACTACTGGAAAAACCATAGCCTTGACTACTTTGTTGGCAAAGTAATATCTCTGCTTTTTAATATGCTGTCTAGGTTGGTCATAACTTTCCTTCCAAGAAGTAAGTGTCTTTTTTAATTTCATGGCTGCAGTCACCATCTGCAGTGATTTTGGAGCCCCCCAAAATAAAATCTGCCACTCTTTCCACTGTTTCCCCAATCTGTTTGCCATGAAGTGATGGGACTGGATGCTATGATCTTAGTTTTCTGAATGTTGAGCTTTAAGCCAACTTTTTCACTCTCCACTTTCACTTTCATCAAGAGGCTCTTTAGTTCTTCTTTGCTTTCTGCCATAAGGCTGGAGTCATCTGCATATCTGAGGTTATTGATATTTCTCCCATCAATCTTGATTCTAGCTTGTGCTCCATCCAGTCCAGCATTTCGCATGATGTACTCTGCATATAAGTTAAATAAGCAGGGTGACAATATACAGCCTTGACATACTCCTTTTCCTATTTGGAACCAGTCTGTTGTTCTGTGTCCAGTTCTAACTGTTGCTTCCTGACCTGCATACAGATTTCTCAAGAGGCAGGTCAGGTGGTCTGGTATTCCAACAGTGTAGTTAATCTGTATTCCTTAAAACTGTCCAGATCATTTCCCAAGGAGTATGAGAAATTGTTACAGCCAAGAGTCCTAAGGAGGGAAGACAACTAACTATAAATATGCTATCTTTAATGGGATCCTGGGACAGAAAAAGGATGCTTAGGTAAAGACTGTAAGAAATCTGAATTAAGTATGGACTTTGTGAAAGTCACTCAGTCATGTCCGACTCTTTGCAACACAATGGACTGTAGCCCACAGACAGGCTCCTCTGTCCATGAAATTCTCCAGGCAAGAATACTGGAGTGGGTTGCCGTGCCCTTCTCCAGGGGATCTTCCCAACTCAGGGATCAAACCCAGGTCTCCCACATTGCAAGCAGATTCTTTACCATCTGAGCCACCAGGCAAACCTGGACTTTAGCTAATAATATAATTTAAATGATTTATTAATTATGACAAATATACCATACTCTGACACAAGGTAGTATTAATAGGACTAACTCAGTGTAGAACTATCTATACTATCTTCTCAACTTTTCTGTAAAAATAAAACTATTCTAAAACTTTTTAAAAATAAACCAAAAAGGAAAGTAGACAACAGAATATCAAATACACTTCATGTATCATAAAACCAGTGAACAGTTGGGGAAAAACTCATACTTTAACTATTAAAACATATGAGATGATTATGTATCTCTTATTTAGCTGGCAAACTTTTTAAAAAAATCATGATACACACGATTGGCAATATATAGGAATGTAATGTAGAACTCCTTCTCTGCAGGGCATATTTGGTAATAGGCAAAAATGTCTATGCTCTTTGAAGCAGCAACATCACAACCAAGAAGTGAATATCTGTGTGCACAGAAATTTTTTTTTGTATTATGTGCAATAGTGCGAAGACATCTGGTACAAGCTGCTCAAGCTAATATGGGAAGCACTTCCTCTAAGTTTCCACACCCCACCTGGGAACTTCTTGGAAAAAAATTTTTTTAATGACTGGTCAACCTATACCTGTGATCCAAGGATAAGAAAAATGGCCTAAAAATATTAGCTCTTTATTGACATAGGATAGGAAAGTGGACTGAAGTTCCCTTATATCCAAGACCTTCTCCTATAATCAACATCCTGGGGCTGATCAAACTAAGACCCCTACTTCCCTAGAGGGACAATCCCTGCTGGGACCAATCTGCCCCTGTTAATCAGGGCCAAATTGAGCACTATCTGGTATAAATTTTGGCTATGAAACTATGACCACAGAAAAATACAATTTTTGACAGTGTGGTCACAATATTCTTTAGACTCCAGAGAAAGTTTGAAGAAAATTCCTTCTTAGAATTCTTGCCCTGAGGAAATAACTCCTCCTGCACCTTAAGAAAGGCTTCCCAGATGGCACTAGGGGTAATGAACTTGCCTGACAGTGCAGGATACATAGGAGACACTGGTTCCATAAGATTCCCTGGAGGAGGGCTGGCAACCCACTCCAGTAGCCTTGCCTGGAGAATCCTTGTGGACAGAGGAGCCTGGCAGGCTACAGTCTATGGGGTCGCAAAGAGTCGGACATGACTGAGTGATTAAGTACAGCACGGTAGCTGAAATCTGGAAATTAACCAAGAGCCTATAAATACAGGCTGTTTAAATAAACCATGCAAATATCAATGTGGAATGTAGTGAAGATATCAATACTGTAGACTAATATTTGAAGAGAAAAAATTCCATGATATATTATGTGAAAATGCCAATGTGTACTGTGTCGTGTCATTTTTGTGCCTACACACACACACACACACACACACACTCCTTGGATCTGGTAAAATAATTTAATGCTATCTGTTAGAATTAAATCCTGTTAGTAATTGTCATTTTATAAGTGCTTTGAGTTATTTTAATATATATTATAATAAATATATCAAGTATTGTTTCACAGCACTGTCATAATTAGAAATCAGAGTGAAAGACCACTTTTTCCATTATCACAAGTTGTGTGTGTGTGGAAACATTATGTCTGTTTTAGGTTTGCATCCCATGGATAAAAAATGGGATTTGCACACAGTAAAGTGTTGCCTGTGGTAATTTCTGACTCATAGGCTAAGGACAATTTTTATTTTACTTTCTGCAATTTTGCATATTTTCCAAAATGTTCAGGATCCACAGAATATTTTTTGTGGAATAAAAGATTTTAAACGACCATTTTTTAAAATAAATCTTTTGTTCCTATAAGCCTGTGTAAAATATTGACACTATCTTTTTGTTTTCAAAAAATATTTTTTTCCTTTGCTTTTCTGAGTGGCTTTAGTTTACACACCAGGGTTTTGTATACATTTACACCGTCATGGGTATTCCATGTACTGTCTACTTTTCTATCAGGTGAAATTTTCATGAGCTAGTAAAACCACTGTTATGGTTGATTCATCTTCTTGCACTTTTTGCTTTTAGGTTGGTGTTTGGAATGCTTTATCCTGCATATTATTCATACAAAGCGGTGAAAACGAAAAACGTGAAGGAATATGTAAGTATAGTTTTGTGAGTGATCAATTCTAGTTGAATGTTTCCACTGTATACAATACTAGAAAAACATTATTTTAGAAACAGCTGGAATAATGTTTTGGGTTAAAAATGTTATATAAATGTAATGAGGTTCGTCTTTTTTTAAACTAATTTTGAATATAATTCCAAAGTGGAGTTTCAAAAATAGTTTGCTGTCAGTTGGCATTTAAACAAGTATGATTCCCAGATGAGTCATTGCATCTCAATTCAACCTCCAGTAAAATAAGAGGCTGGGAAATTGTCTGGTTTTCAATCTTATAAATGTATGGGTTTACCTGGAATATCTCTATGGTCCCAAAATCTTTTCCTTCCTTCATAGGCGTTTGTCATCTTCTAATTGATTAATATATAGATACCTTGCGACTACTGACAATTACAGTCTTTTTTTCTTCTTGAATCATGGTATGTTATGATTTCCTCTTCAGTCATCAATCTTTCTTTTCTCTTTCACCTTCCTCTTCCCCATCTTTTAGCTGTTGTTTTTTAAATTTCACTAATTTTTAAATGTTTATTATAATAAATTCTTCATATATTGTTTTATGGTACTGGCATACTTTAGTTTTTAGATACAAGCACTTTTCTTCAGTTAACAAGTGCTTCTCAAGCTACTTGTGATACAGGACCACTTTGGGTTTTGTGTTTTTTTTTAAATAATTTCCATTATGTCATAGACCAATACTTTTTAAAATAAATTTTAAAAGTAATCACTAGAAAAATGAAGTCAAATTCCAAAAACATACAAAATACTACCCAAACTTTTATTATTAGACGTAGTAGATCTGAAATTATTGTCAGTTTTATATTTGAAGCAAAACAGTAACACTCTACAACCCTGAACTAGTCCACACACAACACTTTGCCTTATGGTGTGATATTTTAATTGGAATTCTGCTTTGAAAGATAAAGACAAGACTTGCTCTTCTTTTCTAAACACCACAAAAATATAAGCTAGGAGTATACAACTTGGTACTAATTAATTGTACTACTGAGGATACAATCCTCATTTGAAAAGTTTATGATAGTGTGATTACATGAGGTTTTTTTTTTTTTTCTGAATCTACTTTATTATATATTTGAGGTACAGGGTGATATGTTCTTCAACTCTTACCTGTGAAGTATTATAAACCAGAATAAACAATAACTGGTATATCTGAGTGTCTCTGTACATATCTGTGAAGTATTCTCACTCCCCTCCCAAATGTATACAACATTTTTGTTGGAAAAAAATTACAAATTGAAAATGAAGTTCTAATGAGGACCTTGTCAGCAGGCACACAAATGCCATCCCTTAAATAAAAGATAAGAATATAGCAAAAGGAAATATAAAAATATGTATGTGTTAGTCGCTCAGTTGTGGCCAACTCTTTGCGACCCTACAGACTGTAGCCCCCCAGGCTCCTCTGTCCATGGAATTCTCCAGGTGAGAATACTGGAGTGAGTTGCCACTTCCTTCTCCACGGAATGTTCCCAACCCAGAGATTGAACCCAGGTCTCCTGTATTGCAAGTGGATTCTTTACCATCTGAGCTACTAGGGAAACCCATAAAAGTATAACAAATTACAATGAAAAGAGGCCCTTCATGTGTAAATTAATGATAGAAGGGCAGGAAAAACAGTATTATTCAGGGATTGACCCAAGAATCATTATGACAGTATTATTACATTTCTTACTATGCATCAATTTAATTTTGTTAATGTTTTTAAGTCCTTAAAAACATAGATTTGTGTTTTATTCCCTTAATACAACACTCAAAATTTTACTACTGCATTATTCTATAAATTTGATGTTAGTAAGAATGGTCTAATCCTCAAATTTTAGTTCTGCTTCATAAGTAATTTAACCTATGGAAGAGAATCCATTAACATTCTTATCCAAACTGTGGGAAAAACTTTAAGACTTGACGTGTGCTTATATATTTATATATACACAGATACCTACTGCATACATACATATTTGGATATATACTTCACATATTGCCTTGCACATCTTTTTAGAGATTAACTCATAAAACAAGGAAAGAATTATCTGTACATAATTTTGCTACAGTATTATGACTCTGGAACAAGTTTCTTTAACCACCCCTTTGGGAATATCAGAATCATGAGTGATTGAAGGGAAACTGGGGAAGCAAAAAGGCAGGTGGCTGGAGTGTTTTGATAATTACATGGTAATCAAATCTGCTTCACAAATTAAGCAAGAGCTAGAGTGAAACAGAAAAACAGTCAGGCAGCAAAACGAGAAAGGCAGGAATCTGCTTTTGACACAAAAGTATGATACTACTCTAAGACCTCCTCGGGACCAAAGTGTCTGCCATCAAGTCTGCTGAAGAGACTAAGCAGAGATATCATACTAGAAAAATAACATTTTAATGTTTACATAATTTCCACCAATTTCAAAATACTTTTGTGTATTATTATTTCCAGTTGCTACTACAACAGTTGCTACACATTTACTGGCTTAAACCAAAGCCAGTCTCAGAAGTGAGAAATCTGAAATGGATCCACAGGCCTCATTCATTTGGGAAACTCTAGGGGAAAATCAGTTTCCTTACCTTTGCTAGCTTCTACAGGTGGCCCATACTCCTTGGCTTACAGCTGTATTCCTCCAGCTTCAAAGCCAGAAACTTGGGACTGAGACCCCTTCAAGCTGCTATCTCTAGTTCTCCTGAGATGAAAGAAGGTTCTGAAGTCCTCTTCCCCTAATAAAGACTCTCGTGACTACACTGGACTCACCTGAGTAATCCAGGCTCCTCGCCCCATCTGAGTGTCAGCTGATTAGCCACCTGAATTCCATGTGCAGCCTGATTTCTGCTCTAACACACAACCTGACATATTCACAGGTTCCAGGGATTAAGACAGGGCCATCTTTGGAAGAGGGAGACGTTATTCTTCTGCCTAATACAATATCTCAGTGGCCCTCACTCCAATTCCATAAAGTAGTAAGGAATATTGGACTATTATAGGCTCAGTGAAGTGAATTAACTTGCCCAGGGTCACATGAATCATTAAGGCAGGAAAGGTGTCAGATTAGAAAATAAATGAGGATTTTTCTCACTTGAAAAGCAAAAAAATTGAAACAGCTTTCACCACCAACCAGCAAATACGCCTGTGATTAATTCCAAGGTGGATCTTCAGAGACCCCAGTTATATGGATATTTTCCAAGTAGAGCAGGAAACAGCCTAACCAGTACAAGGGCAGGACCCATAAGCATCTAAACCAACTGTAAAATGATTAAAGATAAAATGAGAACTTTTTGAAAGTTCTGTATGGTCTTGGCAGTTCTTTAAATATTTCCAGCATAAATTTATTTATGACAAAAATTTTGAGTATTATTTTCACAGTGAGCCTCACCTAAACTTAAGTCATCCGATTTTACCCCTGATTTATAGCAATTTCGTCAAAACTCTGTTCTCACAAAGGTTTCTTGTAATCCCATCCAAATCTGTTTTTTATCTGGTAGTTTCTTAATAAAAGTAACTTTCTTAAAATTTCCCTGTTATATTCTTAATAGCCTTTTATACCATCTGTAATATATTTTTGGTATGTATTTGTGTTTATTTTCCCCGCTCCAAAGAGAGTTTTGTTCATTGCTACTGTGGCTTCCCTGGTGGCTCAGAGGTTAAAGCGTCTGCCTGCAATGCAGAAGACCTGGGTTCGATCCCTGGGTCGGGAAGATCCCCTGGAGAAGGAAATGGCAACCCACTCCAGTACTCTTGCTGGGAGAATCCCATGGAGGGAAGAGCCTGGTAGGCTACAGTCCATGGGGTCTCAAAGAGTCGGACACGACTGAGCGAGAGTACTAGTACTAGAACAGTACATGTTACATAGTAGGTACTCAATATTTTTTTAATGAGTAAAGAAGGAAGAAGAGTTGACTTCTAAGTATATAACACATTTTAAATGGTATTTACAAGAACATGCCCTTTTCTTCAGTGGATGGGTCTAGTTTCTCAGCTTTGATTCTGCTCGTTAAGGAGTACACAGACCAGTCTGACTTATCCCTAAGTCCAGTTATTCTGTGATGTTTGGTTAATACCTAAATTCTACTGATATCTACTTCAAAATTATTCTCAGAAAGCAAACATTTTTGGTTAATTTACTTCTTCCCACCCTAACCGCTACCATTGTCTTTAAGGCTGCAAATATTGTAGATTGCACCTGATAAAACAGATGCTGTATTCAAATCAAAACAATGGCAAGAGCTGTGTATTTTGGCAATCTTCCTTTCTTCCTTTGCCTATTTTTAAAACAGAGCTTTCCTAGGATATAATTTCCTGTATAGTGTGGCAGCTATGGCCTACTTAAAGTCTTTCAGTCTTGCAGTAATTGAAATGTAAACTTACTGAAGAATTAGTATGGTTTTGCAATTTTTTTCAAGCCTAGACCGTCTCACGACTTGAAAATAGCGTGTTTACTTCCAAGTTGTGTATAATTGCTGTAGCTTTTCTAGGAAACCAGTGTTCTTATTCTAAAAATGTTGGGGAAAGTGGCAATGAAAAGACTGGGTTACAGTACTTAGAAATCAGACATTGGTCCTGAGATTTACTGTGAGCAAGAACAAAGAATAGGGAAAACTCTGGGAGATGACTTTCTGAAAGGCCCTCCAGAACCCTGCTGACTTAGTTTTTGAAAGTGACCTAGTTTTTGACTGAATATTTGGGTGATGTGAAGCTGAACAGATATGCCACATGCTTGTCATTTGGTAAAATCTTAAGTTGTCTACTAGTTCTGTCTGTTAGAAATTTGTCTACCAGTTATAAAGGGGAAAAATTTAGTAAAGAAACTTTGTTGTCAAACGTGTTCCCCAGGTATCTTTTCATATTTTGGATTAAAAACACTCATTTGTTTGAAGGGTTTTAATAATTTGTGAAGTATGAAAATTTAATGAATTAAAGGGATTTTTTAAAATTTTGTCTATTTTTAATTGAAGGATAATTGCTTTAAAATATTGTGTTGGTTTCTGCAATGCATCAAAAAGAGGGATTTTTTTTTTTAATTTTTTGAAAATTAGTTTTATCAGGCTGCATTCTTGTTTATTTTTTATTCTGATCTACTTTTAATTTACTTTTTGTTTTTAATCAAAACTTTACTTATTTATAATTTTAAAATCAAACAGTTGTCCAAGGCTTATTATGTAAAACAACAGTTCCCCACCTTCCTCATCTCTATTTCTAACTTTCAAGGAACCTACTTTCAGTTCTTTTATCCAAATCCATAGTATTTATTTATACATCTAAATATGTGCTCGTATTGCTGTTTCTTAATTTTTCAGATGTATCTCATCAGTTGACTTCCTTCTGTTAAAGATGATTTATTACTTACCCAATGTCACTATATACTTGCATAATTTTCAGTATCATTAGAGTGTAATTTGAGTTGGATCAGTATTCAGTATTTACATTATTGAGGCTAAACTAGAAAAAAGCAATAGAGTCTAGAGATAAAGAACTAGGTTGGTTGGCTCTGAGCCTTACTAGCTGAATCTTTGAACGGGTTATTTTTTTGCCTCACTTTCCTGATCTGGAAAAAAAGTACAGTAGTGGTACTTGCCTCCTCAGGCGGTTGTGAGGATTATATGACTTAATGCAACAAAGCATTTAAATCAGTGCCAATTATATAAGGTTTTCAGCATGGAAACACCATTTGTATCTGATGTCTACAGTATCCTGCCATGACCATTCTTTTTCTTCACAGTAATTGGTTATTCATTATCTTGTTTTTCTGTTTTGTTTTGTTCCTTATTTGCTTATTTAGACCCAAACTCTGTGACAGCTGTGTGAATTTCCTCTCAGTGCGTCCTCATCCATTAGATATTCCAGACTGACTCTTGGATGCTCAGGTTTCTTAATCTGCTGTTTTCCTCTTTCTCCTTTTACTTCCTCAGTTTGGTGCATGCCTTTCTTCCCAAGAAGGCTTTTTGAGAGGTAGGATTTTTCTTTTTTTTTTTTGGAGATGAAAGTAGGCTGAAAGTATTTTCCTTCAGAATTTTGTCTTTTGACTTCTTGTGTTGCTGTGCAGACATCTGTTACATTTGACATTTGGCATCTTACCTGCTTGTGGGAATTTTCTGCATCCCTGTAGTTTAAAAATGTCAAGATGACGTGCCTTGGTGTAAGCCAGTTACAATCAATTTTGCTAAACCTTCAGTCATCCCTTTTAATCCAAGAACGCTTTGTCTTTCAGCTCTGGGAAATTTGTTTAAAATTATTTCTTTAAGGATTTTCTCCATTTTCACTCTTGTTTTGATCTGGAGTTCCTTTTATTCAGTTAGAAAGCCCCTTGGACTGATTCTCTAATTTTCTGATCTTTTTTCTTCTCTTTCCCAAATTTTTTTTCTTTTTGCTGTATTTTATGATAGAGTTCCCCAATTTTATCTCCTCTTCTGTGTTTAATTTCCAAGGGCTTCTTTTATTCTCTGAATGTCCCTTTTTCGATAGCGTCCTATTCCTACTGTGTTTAAAATAGCTTCCCTTTTGTCTGAGGATATGAATGATAGCTCTTTAGACACGTTCTTTCTACTTTTCGGTCTCTGTTTTTCACGTATGATTTCTCAAAAGTTAGGTGATCCTCATTTCTCTACTCATATTTGAATATTATAATGAAAAGCTCAAAGTCCTGAACCCATGAAGAGGCTTGCTGACTGTAATCTTCACTACAGAGGGATTTAACTAGGCATTTTACTTGTTCCTAGGACTGCCATAAGGAAGTGCCACAAACTGAGTGTCTTAAAACAATAGAATTTTATTGCCTCGCTCTTCTGGGGCCGAGATATGGGCAGGGCCACTTTACCTCTGAAACCTGTTGACGAGAACCCTTTCTTGCCTGTTCCTAGCTTCCAGTGGTTGGCAGGAAGCAGTCTTTGGTGATCCTTGCCTTTCAGGGGCAGCACTTCAGTCTCTGCCTTTGTTATCCTCATGATGTTCTCTCTCGTGTGTCTTTGTCTCTGAGTCTCTTTTTTTTCTCCTTTTAAAGACACCAGTCACATTGGATTAAGGGCTCACCATACCCCAAGATGACCTCATCCTAACTAATTATATCTTCAGTGACCCTGTTTCCAAATGGGGTCACATTCTGAGGGTTAGAACTTTGTAGTACTCTTGCCAGACTACAGTAACAAAATGCCACACAATGAATAGCTTAGGCCACGTAAAGTTTTTTCTCACACTTCTCTGGCTGCAGGTTCAAGATGAAGGTGCCATCAGGGTTGGTTTTGGGGGAGGCCTCTTTGTAGCTTACAGACATTCTATCTGTGTCCTCATTGACCTTTTCTCTCTGCGTGCAGGGAGAGAGATTTCTCTAGGGTCTCTTACTCTTCTAGTGAAGTGGGGACCCATCTGTTGAAGTGGAGCCCCATCCTTTGAAGTGGGGCCTCATCCTTATGACCTTTGGAATGCTCATCACCTCCTTAAAGTTTCTATCTCCAAATACCATTACTCTGGGGGTTAGTTAGCGCTTCAACAAGCAAATTTTAGGGAAACATGGTCTATAACAGACTTCAGCACATCTTTCTGGGGGACACATCTCAACCCATCACAGTCATTTCCTCAGAAAATTATCAGTGTCTATATCTTCAGGTGTTTTCTTTTGTGCCAGGCAGATTGTTCACATAGAAGACTCTTCCATTCTGAAAAGCTCTTGGTTGCTAGCATTCTGGTGGGAAAACAAGGATTGGGGCCCTCAGATACTCAATTTATTATCTGTTACTTAATCCCTATTGGCCCTACTCAACTGCGCCAGAGATTTGCAAATCCAACAATCGCTCTTTCCAGAAAATAAGCCTCAAGGGGAGCGAGGGGTGTTACCAGACCGCTGGAGTGGGAGGCCATCCAAGGACCTACCTCTCCTCACAGTATCCCTGCAGCCATCCTCCATTTGTCCTTTTTTGGCCAAGAATTGTGTTACCAATTTTTGAACCTTTTGGAAGCTCTTCAGTGTAAACTTGGGTTGCTTCTCAACTTTTCCCACCGTCCACTTACTCTTCAGTTTCCTCAGCTCTTCTGGGTCAGTTACTACTCATCCATTTCTTTCCTGGGTCCAAAAATGTTGATGCTCTCTTCTGTACTCTTCCTGACTTAAGTTTTTCTGAAAAATCACTTTACTGTTATTTTAATGAGATTTGTAGTGGGAATACAATTAAATATATGTATTCTGGGATCGCAAAGAGTTGGACACAACTGAGTGACTAAACACACACATACACATTCATTCGACCATATTTACCCATGTTTCCGAATTGACTTTATGAGTGGGATACTTGTGTTTGATTCATATTGTCATATCAATAATGCTTTTTTAAATGGTTTTTAAAATGTGTTCCCTTATAGGTTTGAAGTAGTAATACACATTATTTTTTTCAATCCTTAACAATTTAAAATTTTAATTTTAGCTGACATGCAATGAATACACATGTATCTTGTCTTGAGTTATAGTTGTTCACAAATGAAGTTGTGATAAAATCAGTTTCTGTTTGGGACAGTTAAGAAGAATCACTTGGGATAGTTCATTTTTTTAAATTTATTTATATTTTTTATTTCAGCTGTTTGGATATGCATTTTAATATTCTACCATTTACCTTTTTAAATGTAAATTAATTCTTTTAATTGGAGGATAACTGCTTCACAATATTGTGTTGGTCATTATTCTTTAACGAAGTAAATCCATTTACATTTACCTAAAGTAGGTGATGAGTATTCTTTGTGAGGAGGTGAGGTAAAGTCGCTCAGTTGTGTCCGACTCTTAGCGACCCCGTGGACTGTAACCTACTAGGCTTCTCAGTCCATGGGATTCTCCAGGCAAGAATACTGGAGTGGATTGCCATTTCCTTCTCCAGAGGATCTTCCCAACCCAGGGATCGAACCTGGGTCTCCCGCATTGAAGGCAGACTTAACTTTTTGTGCTGGGATTACTTATTTTATATATAATGAATGTTAGTATGTAATTTCTCTGCCTGAAGTAATTGATCCTGTTGTAATCATCAAGTGACATACTCTTCCTATGTCTTCTGAAAATAATTTCTTCAGGATCATTATAGTGTATCCTCTTTAGGAAACAAATATTAAATTTAAATTTAAGATTTATATTATCAGGGTTAAATAAAAGTGTGACACAGTTCCTTCTAAACTTTAAAAATGTAGATAATTCCCTGGAGGTTCAGTGGTTAGGACTCTGGGCTTCCATTACAGGGGGCCTGGGCATGATCCTTGATAGGCCAAAAAAAAAAAGGCAGCTTAAATTTAATAATGTGAATTGGAGTACTCCTTGACCTTTACAAAGTAAAATGAAAGCATTCCCACAAGTTTCACGTAAGATGGAGCTAGCAACCACAGCTGTCCAATGCAAATGCTTCATAAAACATACACAAAGAAAAGAATTTCTCCCAGTAACATTTAAACCTAAGACGCTAAGTCAGGCTTTTGCTAATATCTAGGAAGAATTTTACCAACTGTAGTGCCAATGGAAATAGATTTTAAAAATCAGGGACAGAAACTGTTGTTTCCATTAAAGGAAATGTTGTTAAATAGTAAATTGGAGGGAGGCCTAGCCACCTCCACCCTAATCCCTAGTGATGGAACAGCTTAAAATCATAAAAGCTACAGCAACCAAAAACACCAAAAAACTCAGCTGCCCCCATCCTCTGTGCTGTAGGAAAACCATGTTCAGAAGCAGCCAATTCTGTCTCCCCCATATCTGTTCACAAGCCATAGCCTCACTACTTTGAAGAAAACCCCCGAATAAGTTCCGAAAGGGAGAAATAATAATTGAGTACATGAGAAATTCAAAAGTGCAGTACTAGGCAAATTCAAAAATAAAAATGACGGTAATATATTTATTACAATTTATATTCTTGAATATTAACAGTTTCGAATGCAATAGTGTAAACACCTTTATTTTGAACAAGCAGGAAGAAAAATGAAGAATTCAATTCACAAAATAACAAAAATATCAGAATTAAAGGAATCTGTAAAGAAAATAGGGTAAATAAAGTAATAAAAATGCAGAAGTAAAATAAAAACAAAATAAGAGAATTACAATATTTCGAAGAGTTGTTTCCTTGAGTAAATCTAACAAAAGGTCCAGAAGACAGTAGAAAAAAAATTGATAAATAGGACAGGATTTAAGTGACAGAAAATTAAATAATGGGGGGCTTTAAATGAGTGCCTAACATAGTTCTTTCTAAAATTGGAATGTTTTCTAATAATGTAAGACATACCTGAAAAAGTGAAAAAAAGTGTTAATAGCTCAGTTGTGTCCGACTCTTTGCAACCCCTTGGAGTGTAGCCTGCCAGGCTCCTCTGTCCATGGAGTTCTCCAGGCAAGAATAGTGGGTGGGTTGTCATTCCCTCCTCCAAGGGGATCTTCCCAAACCAGGGATCAAACCCAGATCTCCTGCGTTACAAGCAGATGATTTACCATTGAGCCACCAGGGAAGCCCTAATCTTTCCTTTTCCTTTTTAGCTACAGTTTACATTATTTAAACAGAAAAGTTTCCTCTTTTACCCAATACCAGGATCTACCTTTGGAGTGTTCACATAAGTACATCATCTTGCCATTATGTAACTTTAGTAATATAGTGCTTCACCAGCTACAGCTATAATCATCATATTGTCAGCCAGATTGCCATCACGCTGTGAAAGGTCCTCCTAAAAATATAAAAGCAAGAGCTGTTCCTGAAGACTTTAGCTAAGTAAGAAAAATAAAATCTGTCAGAAAACCTCATGTAATTTTAAAAGCTCACGAGTGGTATGTTACTTCAGAAATATAATAGATTGTAAAAAGATTGAAGATAGTTTGAGTAACTATAAAAATTTAAAATATATAGAATTATATAGACTGATTGCTTTTCTTAAACCACAGATTCAGACTCTGCAGGTAAAATTGAAAAATTCATCAAAAGGTCTTGAAAAGTCACAGAAGTACATGAAGTTAACTAATTTTATTTGAAAATATTATATTAACTTTCAAAGGTTTCCAACAGCATCTTTTAAATAAGGGTTTAACACCTCAATGTTATTGTATTATAGTCTTCTTTAAAAGATTGTCAGAATAAATAATTAGAGCCAACTGGAAACATCTTTGCCAATGACATGATGTTTGAATATAATGTTCTGCCCATCAGTGTCTTTACTTCCTCTCTAGGAAGCAGATTTAGACATACTCTTAGGGAGAAAACTCTAAGGGCACTTCCGCCTTGGGCAGGGAGAGGGTTTCCATCCAGTGGTCTGTGTCCAGATAGTTCTGGACTCTAGGATGGGATATCCTGCATGGGACGTCTGGGCAGAAGAGCCTAGAGGCTGCCCTACCCTGGGTACTTTACTCAAAGCTTTTGTCTTTGCAACTGGTAGCCATAACAATGCCTCTGAGAAGTGGGCTAAAGGCTCAGTTCCTTCTATTTTTTGAGGTTCTTATTTTAAAAAATGATGATGTGCCTAAACAGTGTTATGAAAACAAGGGCTTGTTTTAATTGTTTACAGAGAACAAATTATCAAACTGAATTCATCTTGCTTCCAAACCCAAGGCTCTTTTTACATTTTCTTCATGAATGATAGATACCACCTCCTTCTAACTGGTATTTTCAGGAAAAACACCGGGCACCTCCCACTGCAATCCTTGTCACACTTTGAGGAACACTAGAATCTCCCTGGGATCTTGTTTAAAATGCAGATTCTAATTAAGTAGTTCTGGCCTGGGCTTGAGATTCTGCATTTCCAGCAGGTGCCCAGATGCCACCAGTGCTGCTGGTCTGCACACCACAATTCAGGTAGCAAGAATTTTATGCATGTTTTCAACTCTGCTTACACACTACAAATTCATAGAGCTTGCCTTCTAAACCCCTTGCTGCCCTCTCCCTTCCCCGAGATGATGGAGCCTCGGAATCTACGTAGTTGCTTTTAATGCCCAGGTAATTCTTATCCACAGCCAAACTGAAAAGCATTGACTAAGAGAGGTATCTTACTATATTCTGAAAAGTGTAATTACCACATTGTGCTTTTTTAAGTATAAGTTTATGTAGGCAGATGGGCACAAAGTAACAGATTGTTTTAGAAACATCTGTATGTAAATGGACTAACAACTTGGAATATATTATTAAAAAAATTAAAAGAAAATTTCTGGTCACACCGTGTGGCACGTGGGATCTTAGTTCGACCAGGGAGCAAATCTGTGCCCCCTGCAGTGGAAGCTCAGAGTCTTAACCACTGGACCACTTAACCACTGGAAAGTCCCAAAAGATAATGTTTTAATGAAGTTAAGCATACTATACCATCAGGGGGTAAGGGTTTTGGGTGTTCTCCTAGCTTCCCATACACGGCATTTCTACATCAATGAAGTTTCCCTTTGGAATCATCCACCTTTCTTCCTGTGCCGTTCCTCCACCTTTTTGTTCCCCTCACTGTGTTACTCACGGTGATCATGCTGTCCTGCCCACTGTACACATCCATCCGCTCCATACCCCAAGTATCCCATGCCCTGGAACTTGCCTGTCTCTCTTCACTCAAATGTGAACCTCAGTTCTCTCTGTGAGGCTGACTGTACATGCTTCTGAAGGAAAATAAGTTAACAGCACAGATTCACTTGTCAGTCATGACAGATGTATTCTTCCTAGAGGTTTGTTTTTTTTTTTTTTCTTCCAGTCTTTGCTTCTCGAGAAGATGCTGTTTTCCCATGTAGTATTTAGGCTGCTTCTTACTGTTTAAATGATTATTGTATGTTTGACATATGCTGCTGCTAAGTCGCTTCAGTTCAGTTCAGTTCAGTCGCTCAGTTGTGTCCGACTCTTTGCGACCCCATGAATCGCAGCACGCCAGGCCTCCCTGTCCATCACCAACTCCCGGAGTTCACTCAGACTTGCCCATCAAGTCAGTGATGCCATCCAGCCATCTCATCCTCTGTCGTCCCCTTCTCCTCCTGCCCCCAATCACTCCCAGGATCAGAGTCTTTTCCAATGAGTCAATCTTTGCATGAGGTGGCCAAAGGACTGGAGTTTCAGCTTTAGCATCATTCCTTCCAAAGAAATCCCAGGGCTGATCTCCTTCAGAATAGACTGGTTGGACCTACTTGCAGTCCAAGGGACTCTCAAGAGTCTTCTCCAACACCACAGTTCAAAAGCATCAATTCTTCGGCGCTCAGCCTTCATCACAGCCCCTCTCTCACATCCATACATGACCACAGGAAAAACCATAGCCTTGACTAGACGAACCTTAGTCGGCAAAGTAATGTCTCTGCCTTTGAATATGCTATCTAGGTTGGTCACAACTTCTCTTCCAAGGAGTAAACTTCTTTTAATTTCATGGCTGCAATCACCATCTGCAGTGATTTTGAAGCCTAAAAAAATAAAGTCTGACACTGTTTCCCCATCTATTTCCCTTGAAGTGATGGGACTGGATGCCATGATCTTCGTTTTCTGAATGTTGAGCTTTAAGCCAACTTTTTCACTCTCCTCTTTCACTTTCATTAAGAGGCTCTTTAGTTCCTCTTCACTTTTTGCCATAAGGGTGGTGTCATCTGCATATCTGAGGTTATTGATATTTCTCCCGGCAGTTTTAATTCCAGCTTGTATTTCTTCCAGTCCGGCGTTTCTCATGATGTACTCTGCATATAAGTTAAATAAGCAGGGTGACAATATACAGCCTTGATGTACTCCTTTTCCTATTTGGAACCAGTCTGTTGTTCCATGTCCAGTTCTAACTGTTGCTTCCTGACCTGCATACAGATTTCTCAAGAGGCAGGTCAAGTGGTCTGGTATTCCCATCTCTTTCAGAATTTTCCACAGTTTATTGTGACCCACACAGTCAAAGGCTTTGGCATAGTCAATAAAGCAGAAATAGATGTTTTTCTGGAACTCTCTTGCTTTTTCCATGATCCAGCAGATGTTGGCAATTTGATCTCTGGTTCCTCTGCCTTTTCTAAAACCAGCTTGAACATCAGGAAGTTCACAGTTCACGTACTGCTGAAGCCTGACTTCAGTCGTGTCCAACTCTGTGCAACCCCATAGATGGCAGCCCACCAGGCTCCCCCATCCCCAAGATTCTCCAGGCAGAACACTGGAGTGGGTTGCCATTTCCTTCTCCAGTGCCTGAAAGTGAAAAGTCAAAGTGAAGTCGCTCAGTCGTGTCCGACTCTTAGTGACCCCATGGACTGCAGTCCACCAGGCTCCTCCATCCATGGGATTTTCTGGGCAAGAGTACTGGAGTCAGGTGCCATTGCCTTCTCCGTGACATATGCTATTGAGCCTATAAAGATACAATTTGTATAAAGAAAGTGGTATCTTTTACTTGAAGAAGGAAAGTTTTCATCTACTGTGTTAGTCATAATCTTGCCAGTTATCTGGAAAAAAAGAGTATACCTTTCAGTGGCTATATTAGTTCACGTGTGGAAATAGCAAGGTGGAATTGACCGCGTAAAGATTCATGAGAAACTAGGGACCTAGGTGCCTAAGAAGTGGTGCCAGCTATTGGGAATGCCTCAAGTTGGAAATGCAGTGGCCCGAAACTTAGGGAACACTAAGGGAATAAAGAAGGTAAGATGACAGTTTAGTGTGGAAGCATGATAATTAGGATAGCCGTTTAAGCCAGTTTACTCTTTTCTCTCTGCATAGACTCTGTCCCATGCTAAAATCCACGAGAAATTCTGTGCAGTTCTATGAAAAGTGACCTGTGTCTCTACAAATATTTATTATTCCAAATGAATCAATAAGACTCCAGATAATTGAAAAAGTGAAGTGCGAATTATCAGCCAGTGTGGATGCAGAGTTATTTTGTACTAAGAGGTCATTCTTTCCTAAATTCTGTTCCTGGGAATAATTCCCATAAGCAGTTCCTGCTTTTTTATCTTCTTTTCAACACTCCTTTTAAATTAATTATCATCTAGCTTTTAAACAATTTTGTGTTTTTTCCTTCTCTCAAGTTCCTCACACTTACATGGGATCAGGGATGAGCTACATGGGGCTTCTGTAACTGAAGGGCATTGAGGAAAAGCCAAGGTAATCTTGTGAAAGAGTATCCATTTCTAGTTGCAGGCTGCCCCATTTTAATTCATTTTAACACCAAATACATCTGTATATATGAGACTTTCCTCCTCAAAACAACAGGATATTCTGTGAGGTCTTTGGCAGTGATGTCTGGAAACTACAGGTAAACCATGATGCAAGTTCAGCATCTGAAAGTATTAATATAACTGACTCCCAAACATCCTAGTTCCTGGCAAGCTATAGAAAGTTAAGACAGTAGGGCCATGAGGGAGGAAGCACCTCAAAGCCAGGGAAATGCAAATCAATCCTAGTCTAACATACTTAGCCCAATGCATGCCCTCTCTTTTTTAAGGAAAAAGTATTTCAACCAATGTCTGTATTCACTGTGGATTGAACTTCAACTAGCTTATTTTCAAGCATGCTTCTAACTTGGCACAGCTCTGGGAAAAATCCCATAATTGAGCCATCTGGGTTGGATAAAAAAGGGCGTTTTTCTATTTGATTTCTCACATTTTGTTCCTCTTTGTTTTTAATGGGGAAAAATCATTATGAAATAACCAAATTATTGCATAAGGTTACTGAAACAAGAGAAACCTTTTCAACTCAATCCTATTTCTAAAGAAATCTCTATTAGAAGTTCTCTCTGTTGTCTCTGAAATGTGGTGTGGAATGAATCTTTTGGGTGAGCTGACTTGAGGGAATAACTAATGGTCAGAAAATAAAGTTCTCTTTGGGTGGTCTGAAATTCAGCCGTGTTTATTTCTTTTCAGACTCAGCAAGGATTTTTTTTTTCCCCAGTGAAGCATATTTTAGCATTTCATGCTCTGGATTTACTTAGTGTGGTTATAATTGAAATCATTAGGCATATGTAATTTTTCATTTTTTCTGAAAAACCAGCATTAATTGCCTATGATTCAAATAATCTGAAATTAAGAGACACTGGAAAGTTGTTTAATATCTGATAACTTTGAGAACAGCTTTGATAAAATAGACTATGTTATATGTTATGAATTCCTCTTTGCAGTCTAGAGTTATTTGTTTGAATTTTTCATCAGTTCAGACCTTAACATTAAGAAACTGTTCAGTAAAAGCCTTCCTGTGTATTTGGTTTATAGGTACAGGGATGGCTAGGTCCTAGGAACATGATGATGAACAAGACAGTTTCAGTCCCTATTGGAGGGCAAAGCAATCAGCCTTAAAGGAAATCAGTCCTGAATATTCATTGGAAGGTCGCATGCTGAAGCTGAAGCTCCAATACTTTGGCTGCCTGATGTGTCGAGCCAACTCATTGGAAAAGACCCTGATGCTGAGAAAGATTGAAGGCAGGAAGAAAAGGGGAGCAACAGAGGATGAGATAGTTGGATAGCATCATCAACTCAACTGACACAAATCTGAGCCAACTCTGGGAGATAAAGGAGGACAGGGGAGCCTGGCGTGCTGCAGTCCATGGAGTGACAAAGAGCTGGACACGACTTAGCAACTGAACAACAACAACATTGGTTGTAATAGTCACAAGGCAGAAGCAGATGTTATACAAACCTTTACACAGATTCACTGCAAGGGAAAGTAGATTATATATGCACAAAGATTATATATGACCTTAGGAGGGAGTCGAGGCAGTTGGGAAGGCTTTCCTTTGTATTTGAAAAAATGTCATTCATACGAGGCAAATGAATAATATATAGTATATTAAAATATTACTAGTTGTATGCTGGATCAAACATTGTGCTGGTAATCACTTATTATGCATTTATGTCTTCTTTTACTCATCCCTCCCATGAAAGCTGCTTCTGCATAGGAATGCCTTATGACTATATCATGTCAAAGCATTTTGTTTGTAATAGCCCCAGAGTACTATGTGTCAAGTTAACATATCTTTTTTGTCATTGCGCATGTACAATTTAGTTGTACTTGCACAAGTACAACTAAACCACAAGGCTGCTTATTGTCACCCTGTTTATTTAACTAATACGCTGAGCACTTCATGAAGAATGACAGTCTGGATGAATCACAAGCTGGAATCAAGATTGGTGGGAGAAACATCAACAACTTCAGATATGTGGATGATACCACTCTAATGGCAGAAAGTGAAGAGGAACTAGAGGGACTAAAGAACCTCTTGATGAGGGTGAAGAGGAGAGCGAAAAGGCTGGCTTAAAACTCAGTATTAAAAAAACTAAGATCATAGCATCCAGCCCCATCAGTTCATGGCAAATAGAAGGGAAAAGGTGGAAGCAGTGACAGATTTCCGCTTCTTGGGCTCTAAAACCATTGCAGATGGTGACTGCAGTCATGAGATTAGAAGATGATTGCTTCTTGGCAGGAAAGCTATGAGAAACCTAGACAGTGTGTTAAAAAGCAAAGACATCATTTTGCTGGCAAAGGTCCTGTGTAGTCAATGCTTTGGTCTTCCCAGTGGTCACGTACAGTTGTGAGAGCTGGACCTTAAACGGAGCAGAGCACCAAAAGAATTGATGCTTTTGAACTGTGGTACAAGGAGATCAAACCAGTCAGTCTTAAAAGAAATCAACCCTGAATACTCATTGGAAGGACTGATGCTGAAACTGGGGCTCTAATAATTTGGTCACCTGATGGGAACAGCTGGCTCATTGGAAAAGACTTGATGCTGAGAAGGATTGAAGGCAGAAGGAGAAGGGGACGACAGAGGATGAGATGGCTGGATGGCATCACTGAAGCAATGGACATGAACGTGAGCAAACTCCAGGAGATGGTGAGGGATAGGGAGGCCTGACGTGCTGCAGTCCATGGGGTCTCAGAGTCGGACATGACCAGGCAACGGAACAACAAATATCATTTAACGTGCATTATTGTTAATGTCATTGTTATAATACCACAGTGCTCATAGCATAGCAAGAATAAGTTATGTAAAGATACAGTTTGAGAAAGATGCCTTTGAATTAATATGCCCTCACCACAGTTCTCCATAACTCTTGTGAATGTACAGCAATGAGCCTCACATCAGAACAGGATATTCCTCAATATAAATATACCAGTCCATTGCTCTCAACTTCGGTGGTGGAAATCAGGAGGATTATTTTACAGTTATAGTTTACTTTTTATTTGCTTTATTTGTATATCCTGGGATCTAAATCGATTGCATTACAAATTCTGTCTCAGAATATTGAATCATAAAAACTGTTTTGTTGAAAAATATTTTAAAACCATGAAATGAGGCCTACTTTTCTTTTGGCATCAGGAATAGGTAAATGCATGCCTATTAAATGGAGCATGGTCTTTTGATAGTAAATTTAGCCTATGAGTACGTTCATTTTACAGTATTCACTCAGGCTTAAAATATCTTAATTCCTTTGAGAGAGTAAAGCAAGAACGCTATCACATGACTGTCTGGGTTTGTGAAATGCTAAGTCTTACAAAAGCCTTCTGGATTTGAGTAATAAAGCTAGTACTGGCTTGTTAAGTAGGATAATCTAATCCATACACTGTATAAACCAGAATGTAATTTTAGATACTGTGGTTTTATATCACAGATGACTCTGTTTTCAAAAGAACTTGCCAAACTATAAGAGTATATTTTCTTAGAAAATAAATTTATTTTGATATTTAAATGATTTTAACATTTCATTTGGGTAATTTTTATTTGCAAAGATTTTATTTTTTAAAAACATTCATCACATTTCTCTAGTTATGAAAAATATGGTAGGGAAAGTATGTCCCAAAATTGATAAATGATTGCCATTTTATTGTGACCACTTCAAAAGAACTTTATTACAAAATAATTAGGAAAAAGAAGGAAATTATATTATTGTTCATAAGTTATCCCAGGTCACTAATAATTTAATAAATATTTCTTAACATTTATTTTGTGCCAGGTACTGTGGTAATCATTGGTATACTCTTGGGAAAACAAAACCAAAGTCAGCAAAATGGGCCATTGAACAACTGTTTTTCATGTAGTCTTCCCACTGACTTTTATGCATTTTACTCTCTGAATATTTTGGCTTACCACTCAGAATATAGTTATTTTAAACTTTATGCATATTTCTAATGAGCGTCTGTATCTGATTTCTTGGCCTACTGAAAGTGCCAAGAGATTTCCGTAAGTCACATGTACTGACATTACAGACAATAACAAATTTATACAGGTAGAGGCCACACTAGCCAAAGGATAATGAAAGTAATTTGAAATAGTATTTCTCTGGCTTTGCCCCAGTCTGCTGCATGAGAACATCAATCTTGCCTATCTTCCAGTTTCTTCTCAAATACTTTTTTTTTTTTTGGCCACCCCAGGTCTTAATTGCAGTATGTGGGATCTAGTTCTCTGTGCAGGGCTCGAACCCGAGCCCCCTGCACTAGGAGCTCAGAGTCTTAGCCACTGGACCACCAGGAGAATCCCTGCAATATTTCTGAGAGTCCCCTGGGGATATCTCAGGCAGAGTTTCTTAAAATGATACTCCTCTTCTCCATTTCCAGGTCATTTTGGTAGTAGCATCCATCAGTGCCAACCAGGGCATTAGCAGTGTCACAGGTTGCAGCCAACAGTGCTTTGACTGATGTCCACCTAATTCTGGAACCATGGCTCTTTCAGTCCCCACAGAGGTTAGAGGATAACCTTTTATAATTACAGACAATAACAAATTTATACAGGTAGAGGCCACACTAGCCAAAGGATAATGAAAGTAATTTGAAATAATATTTCTCTGGCTTTGCCCCAGTCTGCTGCATGAGAACATCAATCTGCCTATCTTCCAGTTTCTTCTCAAATACTTTTTTTTTTTTTTGGCCACCCCAGGTCTTAATTGCAGTATGTGGGATCTAGTTCTCTGTGCAGGGATCGAACCCGAGCCCCCTGCACTAGGAGCTCAGAGTCTTAGCCACTGGACCACCAGGAGAATCCCTGCAATATTTCTGAGAGTCCCCTGGGGATATCTCAGGCAGAGTTTCTTAAAATGATACTCCTCTTCTCCATTTCCAGGTCATTTTGGTAGTAGCATCCATCAGTGCCAACCAGGGCATTAGCAGTGTCACAGGTTGCAGCCAACAGTGCTTTGACTGATGTCCACCTAATTCTGGAACCATGGCTCTTTCAGTCCCCACAGAGGTTAGAGGATAACCTTTTATATTAGTGTAGGCTAAGCTGCTGTAATTATAAGTAAGCAGGTAAGTTGCTCACTCAGTCATGTCTGACTCTTTACAACCCTTGGACTGTAGTCTGCCAGGCTCCTCTGTCCATGGAATTTCCCATACAAGAATCCTGGAGTGGGTTGCCATTTCCTCCTCCAGGGAATCTTCCCAACCCAAGGATCAAACCTACATCTCTTGTGTCTCCTGCACTGGAGGCAGATTCTTAAGCTGAAACAAAAATGCAATGGCAGAGGGAGTATAAAAACATATTTGTCTTTAGCATAACAGTCCAGGTTAGTGTTGACTTCATCAGGAAATATTTCTCAAGCAGCCGTGTAAGAAGAAATGGGGCTCTGCCCATCTGTAATATGTAGATTCCAAGGTTACTCTGCTCCCTGCCCTCCCAGCCACAGGGCAAGAGGAGAGCCTGTGGGGAGACGCACTCACTTCTCAAAACCCTCAGCTAATACTCTGTTGGCGGGAACTGGACACACGGCCCTATCTCTTTCAGAAATGGACTGAGAAGCGCTAACTCTGGCTGGCTAGCCAGCCTCTGTTATTTGCCTTTTTATGAACAGCAAGCTGTCACCTCCACCCCATCCTGTTTCACCATCCCAGACCTTTCATTGCAGCCACTCTCTCTGATACCCAGAGAAGCCGAGGGCATCGCTGGTCACATAATCTATTCCATCTCTACCCTAGGCAGATCCCTATTCCATCCATATAAACAAATCTCATAAACCTTTACTACTTTTTTGAAATCCACTCTCCTTCCCACCCATCCCAGCGTTAAAAATGACCTGACCTCCTACTGCAGAGTAAAGACAGAGGTCCTCACCTATGAACCACTTCAGCCTCTTCGCAACATGGCCAGTCTCCTTTCGATTCTATCTCAGAAGAGGATGCACCCCAGCTTCTTTCTTGATCTCATTCTTTCTCATCTTATTCTTATCTATCTCATACAAGATCTCATTTCCATTAAGTATTCCTGCTTCCTCATAATTTGAATCTCATTATCTCTCCAGTAAAATGTTCAATCCTTGAGGCTATAAGCCTGCTTTCATTTAGCCTCATGCTATTTTTTATTCCCCCCATTTTTCTTTTTCAACCAGGCCTCAAAAGACTCCTTGATATTCAATTGTCACGTCTTTACTTCTTGTCTAAGCTTTTTGCAGTCTTTACAGAAAGGAGCACGCTAAGCTCTGTGTGGTTCCATATTCATTCAACAATTCATGTATTTACTGAGCTCCTTCTCTGCAGATCCAGAGTTGAGCAGAACAAAATACAAGCTTTGTCCTCTTGGAATTTACATTTTAGTAAGGAAAGGCAAGGAAAGCATTTTAGTATTTGTTAGACATGTCTGTGATACGTGCTAAAGAGAAAAATAAGTCATGATAAGGGAGTAAGAAGGACATTGTTATTTTAAACAGTAGGGCTCTCAGATAAATATTTGAGCAGAGACCTGAGGGAAGTGAGAAAGCTATCCACATGGATAACTGAGGGAAGAGCATTTCAGACAGTGAGACAGCAAGTACTAAGACCCTGAGGCAGAAACATTTCTGCACCAAGGAAGGATAGTAAAAGGGCCTGATGTGACTGAAGCAAAACAGGGGAAGGAGGGACAGAGCAGATGAGGCCAGAGAGGCAGCTGGAGCCAGACCACAGGGCCTGGTAGGCCAAGGTAAGAATTCTGATGGAGGCCAGCAGAGGAATTTCAGCAGAGGAATGACCATGTAGTCTAATAGTCATGTCTGGATGTGAGAGTTGGGCCATGAAGAAGGCTGAGTGCCTAAGAACTGATGCTTTTGAACTGTGGTGTTGGAGAAGACTCTTGAGAGTCCCTTGGACAACAAGTACATCAAATCAGTCAATCCTAAAGGAAATCACTCCTGAATATTCATGGGAAGTATGGAAGCTGAAGCTGAAGTTCCAATACTTTGGCTGCTTGATGTGACGAGCCAGCTCACTAGAAAAGACCCGGAAGCTGAGGAAGATTGAGGACAGGAGGAGGGGGCGACAGAGAATGAGATGGTCGGATGGCATCATCGACTCAACGACATGAATTTGAGCAAACTCCAGGAGGTGGTAAAGGACAGGGAAGCCTGGTGTGCTGCAGGTCATGGATTCACAAAGAGCTGAACATGACTTAGTGACTGAACAATAACGATACGCAAAAAGACCCAGAAAAGCAGAATGATCACTTAGGACACTGTGAGAATAATCTGGACAGGAGATGATCGTCGTCTGGACTGGTGAGGTGTCTGTGGAAGTGGCGAGGAATGATTTTGATTGCTGATGTATTTCCAAGAGTTGAGAGGCTGCATAGTGCTGGGACCTACCACCTGCCCCTCCATTGGAGTTTCTCCTCCACGTCCTACCTTTCTTTGCCTTGCTTAGGGCCCAAGAGGCTGATCCATACAGGTTGCATCATTTCTGACTTCCCTTTGGGTTTGGCTCATGAGAGACTCTTGCGAAAAATCAGAAGGCTGGCTGAGCATGAAGTCGGTCAGATTACGGTTCTCCCAGCTTCCTCCCTGCCACCAGGGGTTGCTGTGAGTGTCCTCCTGAGACCACACCTTGATGGTTACCCTGTCTGGGTTCCAGTAAACCTGTCCCTGTCCACCCTTCTTCACACCAGACGAGTAATGCCAGTTCCTGCTGTTGCTAGCTCAATGGTGAACACTATTCTTTATTGGTTTTCTTGAACTTCGCCCACAACTGTATAAATAGTCCCTTTAATAAGCTTTCCTCAAACTCTTGTGCTCTTGACTTATCTTGGGAACTAGGGCATCTAAGGCAGTAAAAATAGCAGAACATTTTGTTTATCACTGTTATTTACTTGTTTTTCTCTCCAGTAAAATGTGAAATCCGTGGGGACAGAAGCTGTTATGTTCCTGTTTCTAGTCCCATGATGAGAAGTAGGTAGAGCTTATTACAGCTGTATCAATGAGTATTCTATGTGATCATCCCACCTGAGTCCTTAGGAATTATCTAAATTATGTTTTATTTGAAAGATGAACCAAAAGTAGGATATGTGTGTGTGTGTATCCATTTTAGTGCTCATAAGCTCCACCTTGTTAGATAATTCAATTGCCTGGGGTCAAAAAGACTTTTAAGAAAAAGTTGAGTAAAGCTTTTTGGGTTGAGTAAAGAAAAAGCTTTCTTCTTCTTTTTTTTTCTATACAATATGTCCTTGTTGGTTATCCATTTTGAATATAGCAATGTGTACATGACTTTCCCAAACTCCCTAATTATCCCTTCCCTCCCACCCCCAGCAACCGTAAGTTCTTTTTCTAAGTCTGTGAGTCTGTTTCTGTGTTATAAATAAGTTCATTTGTATCCGTTCTGTCTAGAGTCCACATGTAAGGGATGTCATTCGATGTTTCTCCTTCTCTGACTGGTTTCGCTCAGTGTGACACGCTCTAGGGCCCTCCACGTTGCTGCAAATGGCGTTGTTCCATTCTTTGTAATGGCTGAGTGTGTCTGTAGCTCGTCTTCTTTATCCATCCTTCTGTCGCTGGACATTTCAGTTGCTTCCGTGTCTTCGCTATTGTAAGCAGTGCAGCAATGAACACTGGGGTGCGTGTATCCTTTCGGATCATATTTTTATCTGGATATATGTCAGGAGTGGGATTGCGGGGTCATATGGTAGCTCTATTTTTAGTTTTTTAAGGAACCTCCATACTGTTCTCCATAGTGGCTTACCAGTTTAGATCCCCACCAACCGTGTAGGAGGGTTCCCTTCTTGCCACGCCTTCTCCACATTTGTCTGTGGATTTTTTGAGTAGCTTTCTTATTCATTGTTCTCATGAAGATATCTAAACACTGGTTTGTTGATTTTACCAATTGTTTCTGAACTGAAAAGAAGTAGAATTTGTTCCCACTTTCTTAACATAATTTTTTTCCTGTAACTTTAAAGGTGGATTATGATATATTACACCTGCCTGTTAAGTTACTGACTTTTATTTGCATAACATTTTAATAGCATTTATTTCTATTAGATTTGGTTTTATACAATCATGAGATTATCAGTTTGCATTGTTTTCCTACCAGTTTTTTGGTTTTAGTACTACATTTTGTTATTGATGTTTTCTGTCCATGGCAACCCACTCCAGTATTCTTGCCTAGAGAATCCCAAGGACAGGGGAGCCTGGTGGGCTGCTGTATATGGGGTCACACAGAGTCGGACATGACTGAAGTGACTTAGCAGTAGCAGTAAGGAATATTTTACCTTAACATATTTTTAATTATCATTTTGTGTATTGCTCTTTTCTTTCTTCCCTTCTTTTTGACCTTGACTTCATTCTGTTATTTTCTTTGGGCTAGACCTTAAAGAGTAGGCTGAGCAGCCTTGAGGTATAGTTTTAATAAAAGGTTTGCTGAGTAATCATTTGGTGTAAAATCCCAACTGAATCCATTAATAGGAAAAAGAAAGCAGTATCTTCTCAAGGTTAACTTTCTTCATACTTGCTCACATGAATAACACACACTCACTGCATTCATTTAATTATTAGCTCAATTCAACTATTGTTAAGGTCCATATTTCTAATAAGGAAAACAAAAAAATACAGAAATTTATGAGAGCAGATTGTCAAAGAATATATTCGTTAAAGATAAATTAGAACTATGGAGTTTTGCTGATATAAAATTGAGCCCATACCACAGGAAAATGACCAGGAATGCACTATTAATTGTATAGTTTGTTGTTTTTTTAACTAAAAAGAGCGTTCTTTCTCTTCTTTTCTCGTTTTTAAATTTTTGGCATTATTTAATATTCTCACAACCTAAATAAATAGTCTTTTTTTTTTTTTTAGAGATAAACATTATATATGTGAAAGCACTTATATATTTGCTGGGTTTTAAGATGAATTTGAGGAACTTCTCGGATGATCCAGTGGCTAAGACTCTGTGCTGTCAGTGCAAGGGGCACAGGTTCTATCCCTGGTCAAGGAACTAGTGTATTGCTCTTTTCTTTCTTCCCTTCTTTTTGACCTTGACTTCACTCTGTTATTTTCTTTGGGCTAGACCTTAAAGAGTAGGCTGAGCAGCCTTGAGGTATAGTTTTAATAAAAGGTTTGCTGAGTAATCATTTGGTGTAAAATCCCAAGTAAATCCATTAATAGGAAAAAGAAAGCAGTATCTTCTCAAGGTTAACTTTCTTCATACTTGCTCACATGAATAACACACACTCACTGCATTCATTTAATTATTAGCTCAATTCAACTATTGTTAAGGTCCATATTTCTAATAAGGAAAACAAAAAAATACAGAAATTTATGAGAGCAGATTGTCAAAGAATATATTCGTTAAAGATAAATTAGAACTATGGAGTTTTGCTGATATAAAATTGAGCCCATACCACAGGAAAATGACCAGGAATGCACTATTAATTGTATAGTTTGTTGTTTTTTTAACTAAAAAGACAGAGCGTTCTTTCTCTTCTTTTCTCGTTTTTAAATTTTTGGCATTATTTAATATTCTCACAACCTAAATAAATAGTCTTTTTTTTTTTTAGAGATAAACATTATATATGTGAAAGCACTTATATATTTGCTGGGTTTTAAGATGAATTTGAGGAACTTCTCGGATGATCCAGTGGCTAAGACTCTGTGCTGTCAGTGCAAGGGGCACAGGTTCTATCCCTGGTCAAGGAACTCTAGATCCCACATGCTGCAACTGAGGGATCACGTGGCACAACTAATACCTGGCGCAGCCAAAAATTAACAAATAAAAATAAATAAAATGAATTTGAAAACTGGGTAAGTACTTGACTTTACTGAAGTCAAAGTGCTTTTGAAATGTATGGGACTCCAGCGGCTCAAGTCTATTTGAGAACTAGTATTTCAGAGAGTATCACCAAACACTAACTATCCATACTATTCAACTCTATTGGGTAAATTATGACTGTTTGTAGAGTGTTGTTTTTCATTCTTATCCATTTGGAAGATCACAGCCATAATGAGGGTTGTGAAATAGTAAAATGATGAAAATACAAAATAATGAAAAAATAACAAGCATTGACTTAAATCATTTATTTTTCTGAAAGTTTCCTAAACTTCCTATGAGGACAGACCAGTTAACTTAAGCTGCCACTTTCCCAGGAAAGAAGGTGGTAAGGTTTACACTGAAATCCTTGTGCTGAGTGCAAGAGGGAGAGAGAGAAATGAAAGGATTGATCTGACAGCAACCTCTTGTTTGAAAATCTGCCTTTTTCAGGCTTCACTGTAGACTGTGGCCCTGTGCCCATTTCCCAGCTCAGCCTCTTGCACAACTTACTTATTTTGGCCCTTAGTAAAAGGAGAGGAGTTTGCCGTGTTATTTATTTTTGAACTCTGCCCCATGGAGCACTGGGATTTCTTAGAGTCTCCTCAAGAGTCCTACAGTGAGTAGAATGGAAGGACCAACAAGAGCAGGGTGTGTGTGTTTTTGTAATTGTCTTACAGTTGTTTTCAATAAAGGCTTCAAAAAAACTTGATCACCTCCAGGGCCCCTTCTAGCCTTATAAAAGTACACTGTTTTGTTTCCAGGCTTTTCCCTTTCATTTCTTTTTTAGAGGATAACCTTGTGAATACAGTTGAAAGATAAAAGTACTAAATTAATGTTTGATTTGGAAAGGCTAAATGAATGAATTTGTGTGAGAGTCTCTGTTTGCTTTTAAAAGAAGGAGGCAGCAAGAGAAAACACATAGGATTTTAACCCTGGAAAAAAATCTCCATACTGGGACAAAAACCTTGAAATTGGCGGCAGTGAGGGAGTAAAGTAACTCATGAAAAGTGAAAAACTGAAGAGAATATTTAGTCTAACTTTTTTTTTTGTAATTTGAGATGATAATCATAAATCAGTTTCATTGTAGATAATGTACTATTTTGGAGAAGGCAATGGCACCCCACTCCAGTACTCTTGCCTGGAAAATCCCTTGGACAGTCCATGGGGTCGTTAAGAGTTGGACACGACTGAGCGACTTCCCTTGCCCTTTTCACTTTCATGCACTGGAGAAGGAAATGGCAACCCATTCCAGTGTTCTTGCCTGGAGATCCCAGGCACGGGGGAGCCTGGTGGGCCGCCATCTATGGGGTCGCACAGAGTCAGACACGACTGAAGCGACTTAGCAGCAGCAGCAATGTGCTATTTGCTTCGGGCAGTTTTTTAAGCTCTTAAGTGAAGTAAATTGGGCTTCCCAGGTGGCTCAATGGTAAAGTATCTGCCTGCAGTACAGGAGACGCAGGTTCAATCCCTGGGTTGGGAAGATCCCCTAAAGAAGGAAGTGGGAACCCACTCCAATATTCTTGTCTGGGAAATCCCATGAACAGAGGAGCCTGGCGGGCTATAGTCTGTGGGGTCATGAGTCAGACATGAGTGAGCAACAGTACACACACATACACACACAAGGTAAATTACTCTTCATGTGTCACAACACATTGTTTCAAAAAGTTATTCATGGCTGTTATTAATTGATTTTTCCAAACAGAAAACTGTTAAAGCTACCTGAATCATAGTTTCATATTTATAAAATACCCAAAGAAGCATCTGCATTAAAACTAAATAGGTCAATTTTTTAACTAATTATAGAGCCCTGATTTTTTTTTGTCATCTTATTGTGATGAGAATAGGGGAGTAGTGGTTATTCTTGGACCTCATGTTCAGCAATTCCTCACATTCCTTTCTGTACATGATAAAATTGGATAATAGCACCAATTCAAGAGTCAGGCAACCTGGATTCAAATTCTGGCTAAAGGAACTTGAATACCTGTCTGTGCTACCAGTTCCTTATAATTATATACTTATGTAGTCTATTTCATAATGCTATTGTGGGGGATAAGTGGATTAATACATGTGATGCTCTTAGCACAGTCTCTGGTCTATAGTCAGCATGATTTTTTGTGTTAGCTGTAATTATATTATTGAGAAAGCAGAGATTTTAACCCTTAACCAAAATCCAACCTATGTGAGTGATAAAAGAGTCTGTGTGCTTAGGGAGGTGGAAAGGTATACATTTGTGAGAATGAGTTCAAGAAAAATGAATATGGCACAATTCTGTGAGAAGGATTGCTACAGAACACAGAGTCTCAGGGACCTTATAGGATGCTCTAGTCCAGACAAGAGGTAAAAATATCCTGAATTACTCTCTTAGTCCATTCAGAGTGCTATAACATAGACAGACTAGTTTATAAACAACAGAAATTTATTCTCACGGTTCAGGAGGCTAAGACTTCTAAGATCAAAATGTGGGTAGATTCTGCGTTTGATGAGGGCCTGGTTGTAGATGGCCATCTTTTTGCTGTGTTACCAATCACATTCGTGAGGACTCATGATCTAATAACCTCCCACATTTGCAGTTAGGATTTCAAAATATGAATTTTGAGGGAACACAAATATTTGGTTTATTGCATCGACTCTTACAGTATTAGAGGAGAAGGAAAAGGCTATGTAAAAGATTACAGGCTTACATTTAGGGAAGGAGGAAGAAGTTACTAACCTTAGACTTTCAAAGTGGGTGACTAGCATTATAGATGTAGCAAATCCGGGATCAGTCTTTGGTGGTTTCCAAAGACTGATATATTGAGAAATAAGAAATGCAAGATTTAAAAGACTAATAAAGATTAAATGTGGTCATATCATACTATATGGTTTCTATACAAATTAAACAGTTAATAGTCCTCATAAAGAAGCATGTAATAAGATCTTTTAAAGAATTTTCCTCCAGTTAAGAAAAATATGTCACATTTTTTCATTTAGGTTCCTACATTATACTATATTAAGCCTAGAGGTTTGTTATCCTTCAATTCTTGTATCCCAGGACAACTGATATGGTGACGTGAGGAAGTCAGACATAAAACCTGTTGAGAATTAAATCATCGCCTTCTTCATTTAATCCAACATATGATGTATGATATATATGACTCTTCAGAGTCGCAAATAATTTGGGTCTATTATTTCATAAGCATTTTTATTATTTGCAGGTTCGATGGATGATGTACTGGATTGTCTTTGCCCTGTATACTGTAATTGAAACTGTAACAGATCAAACAGTCGCTTGGTAAGTTCTAGCATTGAGAAATATCCATAATGTAGACTCTTTCTAGTGTCCTCCGTTCTTATCCTGCTCTTGCTGTAAACGAAGAGATTTTTTTTTAATAAATTTTAAAAATGTTTGCTTATTTATTTTGCTATGTCATGTCCTAGTTGCAGCATGTGAGATCTTTGTTGCATCGCGGGGGATCTTTCCTGGTGACATGTGGGCTTACTTGCTCTGTGGCATATGAGATCTTAGTTCCATACAGGGATCAAACTCGTGTCCCCTGCAGTGCAAGGAGGATTCTTAACCACTTGACCACCAAGGAAGTCCATCCCTAACTAAATGAACTTCCTCAGTCTACCTAATTATCTACTGTATCATTTCCTTTACCTGGTTTCCCCACAAGGACATTTCCTTCCTTATGGAATCCCCTATGTAAAGCCACTCCATCCTCCCGCCCTTCTGCCGCTTCCTCCTGCCCTTCTCCCACACACGTCCCAGGATCTCGGAACAGAGAAAACTTGGTTGTCATTATCTTTTTTTCCACACTCTGATGACTTCACACTATTTTTTCTTTATTAATATTTCCTAAGCAAACTCCCCTTTTGAAGCCCACAGCTTCTGGTTTTAACACTTCCCTCCCACCCTTAAAATTCTCATCCACAAACATTCAAACTGGACGACATCAAGTCCACACAGCCACCACTCGCTCCCAACACCAGCTCCTTGGCTGCCCTATTCCAAACAGTATGAGGCAGAATTGAAACATGTTTCTATCCTCAAGGATCGAACATTTTACTGAGAAGTCATACTTAGTGGAACAACTTGAATCTCCTTATGCTATATTTCAGTAGTGTATTTCCAACTATACCTTGCCATCACTTGAAGAAGTCGTTTTTTCAAACTCTAAACTTTTACTACCTCGCCACTATCTTCAACCACCCTTATTGCATAAACCCCCAACTTAAATCAGCCCAACCACACTCCTCTTTTCTTCTTTACCCAGGCTACCAACTGAGCTGAAAAGAAATCAATTGGTTGCTCATATAGGTATCAATTTGAAAATCACTATTCCTTTTACTTGTTTTTGGTCAGTGGCTACTTCCATTCCCTCCTGTTTCTGTTTCAAATCTTTACTGTTCTCTGCTTTAACTGTCTTTCTGACTTTGTTAAGTCTCATCATATTCTCATAGCACACTAAGTGACATTGGATGGCTCAGAAAAAATACAAGTCATGAGACTTAAATGTTCTTCACAACCGCCCTTATATATCAACTTCTCTGTGTCTGCATCCATCTTTCTCTTCCTCCTTCTGTCCCACAGTTCATTTATCTGTTATGTTTTGGTAAAGGGGTTTGGGAAGGGTTTTTTCTTTGTTTGTTTGTTTGTTTTTAAGTGGCAGAACAGATTCTAAACCATGCTAGGTTTCTTTAAGTGTCCATGTTCTCTATTTAAATGCATCTCTTTTTTTCTGGTTGCAAATGTATATATATATATATATATATACACACTATTAAAAAGTAAACAAAGTAGAAAAAACTTGTCATGAGAGGAAAGTCCAGAGACTCCTCTGTAACTGCACTGTGCAGAAACCCTTCATCAGCTATACAGCAGTCGGTCCTCACTGCATCCTGCTCACCTGTCTCATCAGAAGAGCCCAGATTTTTTATCTTGTCTCTTAGTAGTGCATAGCCCACAGGAGGCGTGTTCCCTTGTGCTGTTCTACTTAACTTTTGCTATGGCAACAAAGCACCCTAAAAGCACAATGGGTTAAAAAACAAACATTCATTTCTTGCTCAAGGTACATGAAGACAAATGGTCTGCTGCCAGCCTTGCTGAGCTCAGCTCAGTTTTAAGTGTCTTCTTGTTCATGGACTAAGCCTGAAGAAGCAGATACTCTCACGACAGAAAGCAGAATTTGAAAGCAAGAGGTTGAGGGGTGTTGAAGTGAGGGAGTCAAAGGACATTTAAAACTTTTCTTTGCATTTAACATATGTTGCACTCACATTCTGTTGCCCAGAGCAGGTCACATGACTAAACCCACGGTCCTTGCTTGAGGAAGTGCAGTCAGCCTATGGAAGAAGATGCTGAAAAACCTAAGTAGGAGGAGCACAGATATATAACCCTAATTTCCAGGTTACCACATGGCAATTCCATTCTCCTTTCAAGTGAACAATTTAGGTCTGTCAAGTGCTGCAATTCTGGCCAAATGAAATTGGAGGGGATGTTTTCTGGGAGCTCTAAGAGAAGGATATGTGCATATGGGGTAACATTGCACACTTGGAGCTTATAAATGCTTAAAAACACACCTAACGCTTGAGAGGTATGTCCTACTAATGCCATGGCAGCTAGGCTCTGCAGACAGGGTGGATTCACCTTACTGTCCTAGTTAGATGCTTTTAATGACCTCTGCCAACAAAGGTCCGTCTAGTCAAGGCTATGGTTTTTCCAGTGGTCATGTATGGATGTGAGAGTTGGACTATAAAGAAAGCTGAGCACAGAAGAATTGATGCTTTTGAACTGTGGTGTTGGAGAAGACTCTTGAGAGTCCCTTGGACAGCAAAGAGATCCAACCAGTCAATCCTAAAGGAGATCAGTCCTGGGTGTTCATTGGAAGGAATGATGCTAAAACTGAAACTCCAATACTTTGGCCACCTCATGCGAAGAGTTGACTCATTTGAAAAGAACCTGATGCTGGGAAAGATTGAAGGCAGGAGGAGAAGGGGATGACCGAGGATGAGATGGTTGGATGGCATCACCGACTCGATGGGCATCAGTTTGAGTGAACTCCAGGAGTTGGTGATGGACAGGGAGGCCGGGCGTGCTGCAGTCCCTGGGGTCTAAAAGAGTTGGACACGACTGAGTGACTGAACTGAACTGAACCTGAACTGAGTGACCTCTCTGAACTGCTCCAGTTAGCTTGGCAGCTTGTCTGTCTTTGCCATAGAGAGCAATCTTGGAACTTCCTTGGCAGTCCAGTGGTTAAGATTCTCCCTTCCAATGCAAGGGGTACAGGTCTGATCCCTGGTCTAAGATCCAACATCCATGGAGGTGCAGCCAAAAAGTAAACAGTTTTTGGGTTTTTTTAATGTACATGAACGGGACAACTTTGAACTAGAAGTTGTGAACGCTGAGAGGGGACAGGCTGCTCTGATCTGTATAATTAGTGAGATTAATTTGTCAATTCAAACATAGTTGTTTTCCTGATCACAACTTCTTACCTGTGAAAGCGTAACACAGTGACTGAACTTTAAAAAAAAAAGTTTGTGTGTGATTTCCTTATTGTCTATAGTTTATTTTCACCAGCATCCTTTTCAAATATTTTCTTGTCAGGTTCCCCCTCTACTATGAGCTTAAGATTGCTTTTGTCATATGGCTACTCTCTCCTTATACCAGAGGAGCAAGTTTAATATACAGAAAATTCCTTCATCCACTACTTTCTTCAAAGGAAAGGGTAAGATGTATAAATTATTTCCACAAATCATTTGTTAGAAATGTGTTTCATCATCACATGCTGCATGCTATAAAATGAGTGAAACTATTATATAGGGGGGAAAGTCCTAGTTTTCAGCTTATTGATATTCTTTTTAAATGAAATTAATATCTATGAACTTAATTTTCTTTTCCCAGGAAATTGATGATTATATTGTCCAAGCAAAAGAACGAGGCTATGAAACTATGGTAAACTTTGGGCGGCAAGGTTTAAATTTAGCAGCTACTGCTGCCGTCACTGCAGCAGTGAAGGTAATTTTTTATTTACTTTTTTTTTTAATCCAGTGTCACATTTCCAGTGAACAAAGTAGGGTGGCTTTTTATTTCAGGTCATTATAAATTTTGGCACAAATTTACCTTCTGTTTACTTTTGTAATATTAGAAAACAAGTCGACTATTTTAAAGATATTTTAACACGTCTTCTATAATTGTTGGATATTTTGAACTCTTGATTGATGACAGAATGAGAGATAGTAAATAAAACATACTGGAAAAATGTCATTTTATCATAATCTTTCTACTTTATAACCTTAAGATAGTTTTGAGTAAATAACCTTTAGTAAAGATGACCATTCTCTCTTTCTCTGTCTTTGCTGTTTTTTTCCCTCTCTCTCTCCATGGCAATATCTTGGTAGGATTTCTGGCTTACTTCTGCACCATACTTCAACCAATTTGAGGTAACTGATTATTCAAAATAAGGCATGAAAAATTTCTGTTCTTAAAACTTAAGATTTTACTTAGCCAATTACTAATGTCATGTGTTGTGTTTTGCAAGCCAAATTATCAAAGGAATGCCTTATGTGAAAATTCGCATTACAGCTTTTGGATTTCTTTGCATGTAGTAATTAGTGTGGTTGATTTTAAATCCCATGGCATTATTGGTTTTGGTGTGTAGTATGTGGAAAGAAAATAGGTTTCAGCTTCAGAGAGTTCTGAGTGTGACTTTCCAAATAACCATCAGCCTTTTACTTAACTTCTGCTTTGGGAGGATGGCAGGGAGGAGAAAACGTCTGCTGCATAAGAAAGTGGAGGTTTTAAAGCGGTTGCCTGCAGGGGGATGGAGAGAGGGGACCAAAGGTTTCTTGCTTTCTTTGCTATAAAATTTAGCGTTATTTAGCATCACAGATCAAGCACGTTATTTATTTACACCCCCAAGAAGATGCTTTCTGAATTTTCCATACTTAAAAGCAACATTCAACTGGACTCTTGTGGCGAAAAACTAAAAACTAAGTTTCAGCATCAAAAATTGTTTAGGAGTATAGACATTTTATGTGTGTCTATATTCCTAAACAATTTTTGATGTTGAAATTTAGTTTTTAGACATTTTAGAGCACTGTTTTAGGAAACATAGACATGCACAAATCTCATTTGCCCTGTTCACTTCGACACTTAAGTATGGTTTATAATCCTACCTACTCTGTGAGACTCGTAACTGTTTTGTGGGGTGTTTATTTTATTTTGACTTACTACTTCCAACCTCTACATGAGGAACCAGAAACACCAACCAGATTATCTTTCCTCATTCCTTCATTTATTTTTATTTCATACATACTTTGCTGCCATTGGTATTTAACATCCTATATGTTTATTTAACAGATATGCAATGTATTGACCATCTAGGTTTGTATTTAATGCCTACTGTATGGTAGGTGCTTGGGATGCAGCAGTGAACAAAACAGAACAGTCCCTACCTTTTCAGGCCACTACTGTCAAGCTGAATATCTGTATCCACTAACTGAAAATTTTATCTCATATTTGGTTGCTTAGAGCCTACCCCTTGCCCTCCACTATTAAAAAAAAAAAGCATTATCTAGTAATTCCCTGGTGGTCCAGTGGTGAGGATTTCATGCTTTCACTGCAAGGGCCAGAGTTCAATCCCTGGTCAGGGACCTAAGATCCCAAAGCCTCAGGGTGCAGACAAAAAAAATAAAGACAAAGTAAAATAAGCATTATCTTACTGAAACACCTTTTTGTAGAATGACTATGAAAGTGATCCCATACCTATATTTCTCTAGCTTCTTTGTGATCTATTGCTTGTCTTTATTTATACATTTAACAAATTAAAACCACCTCCCCACTTCAAAGGCAGGAAACAGCATAAAAATTATCTAAGTTACCACTGCAAAACAAACCCACTGTAACTTGAATTCACTTTGGAACTCTCTCTTTTCACTTGTGATCTTGTGATCCTTTTGTTATCGAGTTCACTGTGTATAGTGAACTTGATATGATGAGGCAACCCTCATCATTCTCCCGATGAGCAGAGGAATGTTGGCATCAACCATACTGGATTTTATTCATTAGAAATGGTCGTTAAATATGCTGAACACAGCATAATGTTAACACTATTTGCCTCAAGTTTTACTGTGACTGCTTTAAGGTAGGGGAAATTAGTTTCATCTCTAGAGATGTCAAGGAAAGTCACTGACGGTGATGGAAGATTCACTGAACCAGACATTTCCTGCTGAAGAATAAATTGAAACCGAAATAGGAAATAGGTCAAGTTTAAGGAGAAACTGCAGGAAAGCTAATAGTAAGACTTGAGAATTATTAAACTTTTTTTTTTTTTACAATATATAGTTTGTTAAAAATATCTTTCAGACTAAAAATACTGAACTCTCAGTGTGACCTTTAAAGACTGGCAATACCCCTGGCTAGGTTTCCCAAGTTGAACCGCCTGAGCATGTTAAAGATAAAACTAGAATCTAATCAGAACATTTATTACACCGTAAAGCAATTTTCTGAAAATGTTACTCAGTTCTGTGACCTCATTACCCGGCATCTGTTCACAAGGTCAGTGTACGAGTTTATTTTGGCTGAGCAAAGCACAAACATATGAAGGAGCTTCAAGGATTTTGCTGAGGATGTTCAATGTCCCATAGCTTTCACATGAGAAATGCTGGCGGCTTTTGAGCAACGCTCCTGCTGAATGAAGGACAGATGAAGAAGAGAACTGTTAGTCGTATTAAGCACCTCTTAGGATTTTCCCTAGCAGCCTTTTCTTGGTGAATTCTTTAGCAGATATTATTTTTTAAAGAAATCAATTATCACAGAAATGAGAGCCTTACAGTTAAAATTTCTGAAATCTTATTGACTGTAAATAATGACAGTTAGGTCAGAAATCCTGACATCTTGCTGTCTGTTTTAATGGCTTTCTGTTTGTGAAAGAATTTGAGAAGATTCAGCTGCTTAGTATCATCTGTATAAAAAAGAGAGCCCTTCTTCAGACAATGGAGAAGAAAGATCATTTTTTTTTCTCTGCAATCTTGGCAAGCACAATGTTATAATGAAAGTTGAATTCTGTAGCAGTTGAGTTGTCAGCATTTTTTAGCCCTGAGTCTGTCACTAATTAGCCATGAAATTTAGGGCAGTCATCTGCACTGATCTCTCCAAGTATCCATGTTCTTACATGTAAAATGAAGGGGTAAAAACTGACTTCTAAAACTCCTACTTGAAAATGATAGTTCTTAACTGGGGGCAATTTTGGTAATGTCTGGAGAGATTTTGGGTTGTCACAACTGAGGCAGAGGTGCTGCTGCTGGCATCTTAGGGAGAGGACAAGTATGCTGCTTACAGAATGGCTTCCCAACACACAAAAAATTATCTAGACCAAAATCACACTAATGCTGAGGTCGAGAAACCCTGCTGTGAAAGTATGGTAAGTCAGAAAAGGCTTAAAGGATATGTAAATATGTACAGGTAATTTGGGTGATGGGTTATAGATATCTTTCTCTTACATGTAAAATGATGGTTCATCTTTCTTTTTTTACATTTTTCTCTGTTACAAACATTCTTCAATAAATATATATTGCTTTAATCTTAAAACCACAAAATACAGTACTCAGTGCAAATTCAGTCCATTCTTGGCTTGATCAGATTGTGTTAAATATCTATAAGGACAAGGCATTTCCCTAAAAACTGCAGACTATCCTTATTCTCAGTTATAATGTAGTATGTCAAGGATCAGTAAGAAATAGAGCTTAATGACTACTCATTATTGAACAGTGTCCTAAAAATTATTCCATAAAGAATTGCTGGTGTGCTTATAAGATTACAAAGCATTGCTGATTATACTTTTTAATTCTTAATTTAAAAATTCTGAGGTTGAAGATTTTATACAAAGGTGATGATAAGCACAGTAAATTCCTCCATGAGGCTTCCCTGGTGGCTCAGCGGTAAAGAATCCACCTGCAGTACCAGGGATGTAGGTTCAATCCCTGGGTCAGGAAGATCCCCTGGAGTAGGAAATGGCAACCTACTCTAGTGTACTTGCTTGGGAAATCCCATGGACAGAGGGGCCTCGCAGGCTATAGTCCATAGTGTTGCAAAAGTCCATGGACACAACAGAATGGCTAAACAACACCATAGTAATTTTAATATAATGTTTAACCAGGAAACAAATATTTAAACAAAGCAGAATGGTTGGGTATAAAGAGGTTAGAATGAGTCATACATCAGGGTCCGTTTTTACAGATGCCATCCATAGACTTGGATACTTGAGTAGACATGCAAATTTTCAGGTATCAGTGAGCTTCTGTGTGGGGCCAGCTGGGGAAGCTGCTTCTGGGCTAAAGCATTCTTTGCAGAGCTTGAACCCAGCCCTCCCACCCAGCCAACCTTACCACGTTCTTAGTTTCTTAAATAGATGTTCTGGGCTCATCTAAATTCAAACCCTGAGACCTCTGAGCTCCCTAGAGATAGGAACACTTCGTCTAATGATGTAAAATGTTCTACAGAATACTTTTTATTACTTTGACTTTTGTTTTCTCATCATAACCTTTCTGTTATTTTCTCTTTGATTTTTAGGACTAAATTTAACATACACAGTGTATGTACAGTTCTGTAGAGAATAGGATCTAAATGCAGGATATAGAATTACCTTGTGGTTAGTAACTCCCAACTTACTAAGACTGCTGTTTCGACACATATTTTCCTCCGCAGACTAGAACCTGTCTTCATTTTTTCTTATACTTTTAGCTTAATAGTGTATAAACCAAATGCAAGAAAATAAATCAAGCATTATTAATTTAAACAAAATATAAATACCTTTTAGTATTGTTTTTGATAAGTGGCTATAATTTCCTGCTTGTGCCCTCAAAATGTAGAAACCGATTTTCTTTTAATGATGGGAGTAAGGGATTTAGATACTGGAAAGATGATGAAGAAATAGGTCAGAAATTCCTATAGTATATTATGTTAACAATTAAAACTTCATTATACCCTCTGTGATGACTTCTGGGATGGGGGGGGTGGTAGAAGGGAGGTTCAGGATGGAGGGGATATATGTATACTTATAGCTGATTCACATTTTGTTGTACAGCAGAAATCAACACACTGTAAAGCCATTATCCTCCAGTTAAAAAAAAATTCACTATATCATCTATGACTAATTTTGTAATATAAAGAAATCTTTGAAAAAAATAGAAATCACTCATCTGCCTAAACATTATACTGTTTTAGTTTTTTCAATATTTATCCCTGTCTAACTATAACCAATACCACACACTTGCACCCATATTTTGCATGACTTAGAATTCTGAGGTGGAGGGGAGGCATTTTCTCCTAACATTTTATTGCAAACATAATTCCCTTATTAATGGACTTTTTATGCAGAATATATAAAAATTAGAGGGAATAGCTCTGCCTTTAAATGCAGTTATTTTATAGTGACACCTCTCCTTTAAAGTGGTCACATTGAATACTTATAATTTATGTAGTATTTTTGAAGTTCACAGTTGTATAATAGTTCCCCCCGCCATGTTATTTCTTTCTGGGGTCATTAGAAAACATACAGTGAAAAGAAATGATTTTTCAAAGTGATAATGGCTGTTGAAGTGCTGTGAGTCCTCAAGGAAGGTACACAGCCTCTTTTTGCTTTTCCCTATATGGTAGCTGGCCTTTTTCTTTTTTTTTTTTGAGGATTGATAATACCAGGGCTAGAGGGCTGGTTCCTCAAGAGCTACATTAAAATCCTGATTGTATATAGATCACACACATCTTGGTGTTGGTCCTGGCTCACCTTTCATGTAACCCTGAAGCAACGTCTTAGTGAATGGTGTAATCTAGCCCTGTAGATATCCATGACCGTACTTGTGGTTTGGTACTGAATCTCTCCATATAAACTCCCGTGTTTATGTTCAAACATGCTGCTATCTATAGAGAACTCTGTAGCAGTCATGAGTAATGAAAAAAAAAGGCTTAAAAAGAATAGTTTACTTATTACATATTCAGTATCAGCCCCATACCAAGTATACTCAAAGAACAGAAGAAGCTTAAGATTTGTCCCTCTCCTATTTTCTTAAAATCTTACCCCGAAGGCAAAATATATAAAGCACAGTCACAGAACTAACATTAATGTGAGTTCATTTGTGAGATACACCCTAAGTAATTAGTTGATGATAATCATTAAAGATACTGAAGTCTGTGGATGATGTAAAGCTAGACTGATTCAACAGCACTTTGACTTATTTGCAGGCTGAGATGTACTTTCTTGAGTGGGAGGGTTTGGGGGTTAAGAATGTAGGATATTATGGATGTGTATTACCATCTGTTTGGCTATGGCAAAAAAAGTCAAGAATTGCTGAGAGGACACAGAACTACAATGATTGGAACAGGGAAAATGACAGTTCTGCAAAAACAAGGCATCTGTTTCAGACGAGCACTGGTCACTTCCTTTTAGTGCGTGTCTGAAGTCCTTTGTCATCCTCTATTTAATAAATCAATGATGTCTGATTAAAAGAGAGTATAATAAACCTTGTCAAGAATGTTTAAAGATATGTGGAATCCAACTCTTTTATTGAGAATATAGATCCTTTTGGTGGCTCAGACAGTAAAGAATCCATCTGCAATCAGGAGACTCTGGTTCAATCCCTGGGTCGGGAAGATCCCCTGGAGAAAGGAATGGCAGCCCACTCCAGTATTCTTGCCTGATGGACAGAGGAGCAGGCTACAATCTATGGTCGCAAAGAGTCAGACACGGCTGAGCGACTAACACTTTCACTTTTCACTAGGCCCTTTAATTATGCTTTTTCATAATTCAAAGACTATGGTAGAAATTACAAAGCTTAAGTGAGGTATGGAAATAATGTCCAGGTTTGACATAATAGGATATCACTAAGCGAGCTAATCTAAGACTCATGAATCAAGACATTTTTCTTCAATGTAAAATACACATTAGCAGTAACATTGGGATGTTTGTAATGCCTTAGGCTTTGAAATTTAAAGATAAACCATTATGGATGAGTTTCTACAGTACCATTATAAGTAGAGGCAATCATAAATTCATATGTGTGGGAAGAAGAAATAATAAGTGTAAAAAAACCTTTAGAAGAATATTTTTAATCCATCTATAAATAAGAAATGAGTCATCTGTATGCTATGCAAATTTTCAAAGTGGGTAAATTTAGAAATTATTTTTTTCTCTTTACAAAGCTTTATACTTTGGGAGGAAATATAGTTATGTCTGAAAAGTTCAGAAATGTTCCTTTCAAAGCTGTGCATTGATTAAAAGCATTGAGCATTCTGCAGTGATGGAGATACTCTCTACCTGCGCTGTCACTAGCATGGCTAGTGAGCATTTGAAATGTAGCTCGTGCAATTAAGGAGCTGAATTTCTTCTTTCTCTCAATTTTAGTTAACTTTAAATACCCACTTGTGCCTAGTGTTAAGTGCCATATTGTTAAGGCTTTAAGTCAAATTTTGTAGTAGTAGATATGCTTTGCCAGATGGTGAATTCATTAACTGAATATCGTTTCATACTCAAGATTCTTTGGCTCTTAAATTTTTTTTTTGTGGTGTTCTAGGTAAAGCCATACCATTCCTAACTTGACTTAGCTTTGAAGCAGCATCTCTTTTACTTTAAAAAAGTTCTTATGAATCATAAATATAAGCCTCAAAGTGCTAGTTCTAGGAGAGAGCAATATTATGGATGATGTTTATAGTCAGGATAAGCTCATGATACTTTTTTTTTTTTTTACATTTTCAAGTTAAATTTAAAGCAGAAATGTTTGGGAGTGAAATGTACTGATGTCTACAACTTGCTTTGAAATGCATTAAAAATTGATTGATGGTTGGATAGATGGTAAATTAGTGATAAACCAGATCCAGCAAAATATAAATGATATATGGGTATCCACTGTAGAAGTCTTTCAACTTCTCTGGAAGTTTCATTATGAAATGAATCAGCTTCATGATAAAATGTTGGGGAAAAGTTAAAATGCAAACGTATTAAGTATTTTAAAATGCACCTTTTTTCTTGGATCTATCGCTTCTCTGTTAAACAGAGCCAAGGAGCAATAACTGAACGTTTGCGAAGTTTCAGTATGCATGACCTAACAGCCATTCAAGGTGATGAGCCCGTGGGACAAAGATCGTACCAACCTCTCCCAGAAACAAAGAAGAAAAGTAAGCCAGGCTCCGGTGAAGCAGCAGGTGTGCTTGTTTTGTTTTCACATATTCTGTCATAATTGGGATCTTGAGTCAAGATGGGTACCGGCTGTCTGAATTTGGGTAAACTAAATTTATCTTTAGTTTGGCATCACCGACTCAATGGACATGAGTTTGATTAAGCTCCAGGAGTTGGTGATGGACAGGGAAGCCTGGCGTGCTGCAGTCCATGGGGTCACAAAGAGTCAGACACGACTGAGCGACTGAACTGCACTAAAATTTATCTTTAAGCTTCTGTTTTTGTTCTCTAAATAAGGCTAGTGCTTGCCTTTTGTTGACTCTGGAGAGAATCCCACTGAGAAAGCAGCAATAGCCCCACGTGCTGCCTTGAATTTCTAGACGCAGCGAATGTGGTCATCTACCACCACCAGCGCTAGGCCTGACCCGTGCCTCCACTCCCGTTACTCAAGCTGTGTAGCGACATCTGAAGAGCTTAAACCCTCTTTACTGTAAGTGCTGTGGACAAATAAGGATATTGAACCATAAGATGAAAAGTTTTAAGCAGTGACAGAAGAGCAGTTTGAAAATGAGATTATTCCAATGGAAAAATGTCTTGAAATTATGAATTACAGACCAAAAACCCACTTGTTCTAATATAAATTATAAGCATGTCATGGTTGATACGTTCTAAAACTTTAATAAATTGTGATCTTAAAAACATGCACACAAACAAAAAGACATGGTTCTTGTAGTCTTTTTTTTTTTTTTCCCAATGTAAGAAAATTATAGTTCAAGGCTCAACTGAGAACTAAGATCTTCAGGACATTTCTTATTAGTGTCTTATTAGGTCCATAAAGTACAGGGCTACTGGATCTTTTTATTTTTTTCCAAGTAGAAGTTTTCTTTTGAAGTACATGAAAATCATTCTTTATAATTAAAACCAACTTGAAAAGAATAGTTCCTTCTTATAAAGAAAAACTAATGAAATTTCTTCTAAGTTCTCCCTAGAATAACTTTTAAAAATTGGTGGCTATTATCTAAAAAGTAATAATTAAGTACTGGCCATTGAGTAAGGTACTAATGCCTTTAAGAATGAGTAAACTTTGAACCTTGAATCATCACCCTTAATACTTTAATAATGTAAAAGTAGCTCCTAATATAAGGCATTTTCTTAATAGGCATTTAAAAAAATCAGGTATACTGACTTTGAATAAGGGATCTGCTGTATATATTTTGCTGATTTGGACCAGTAATCTGAGTCCTTTATCAGTAGTTGATTCATAATCATACCTTAAAATTGGTTAAGAACTATATTCCAATTATTTAAATGAAAACAGGATTATAAATTTGAAAATCCATGACACCATTTTTATGCGATCCATCTATTAAATTTAAAATGCTGCGACTAAAATATTTTAAGATAACAAGGTGCTAATTAGTTCTTCTGTTAAGTTTTAAACTGTGAATTAAATAACAAGAAAGTTGGGAAACAAACACTCTCATACACTTTTTATGAATGTTTAATGTATAACAATCTTTTTGGATGACAGTCTAGTAACAGTTATCAAAATGTATTCTCTAACTCAGCAAGAGACTTCTAGGAATAGTCATAAAGAAATAATCAGGCAAGTGTTCAAAGACCATAGGTACAAAGATATATGAATGTTCACTTTATTGATGTTTATAGTAACAAAATATTGGAACAAACCAAACTCCTAAGAGAATGATTAAGCAAAAGGGCGGCTATTAGCAGTGAAAAACAATAATGTCAGTTTATATTGATGCTTACTAACATGAAAACATCCAGATTGAGAGGGAAAAACAACAAATAATGAAACTGTGTTTGTTATGATCCTGTACCATAGAGGCACAATAGATAGATGGATGAAATGGATTAATATATGTAAATTTATTTTTAAGATTTATGTATGTAGAAGACAGTCTGAAAAGGTATTATGAAAATGCTAACAGTATTTAGCTCTGAGTTGTGGGATTCTAGTGATTTTTTAAAAATTAACCCATTACTCTTAAAATTAGAAATAAAACAACTCTTCTTCTCCTTTAATTAAGGTATTCATTTTCTTATATCTTGAATTTTTTTCTATTTTATTTACTTCTAAAATTCCTAAAGAAAGAAAGCAAGTTGGTAAGTTTTTCAGTGTGGGAATTACATTTACAATTATATTTACATAAGTATGTTTACTAGTTCATGTAATCAATACATTTATCTCAGAACACAAGCAAATTCAACTATTTGAAAAAGTAGTTCCCTCTTAAAAGCTAAATGGCTTGCTCTGAGCAGTTTGAGGTTGGCTGATCAAGAGAAGTCTTGCTTTGATGAAGTTATTCTAGTTCACATGTTGTCACTATGTGGAAAAGAGCTACCTCCAAATGCTTTTTTGTAAGAAAATAGACACCTTGAACATGATGTTCACTTCCTTAGAAAGAACACCACCTTCTCATAAGTGGAAATATCTTTTTTGCAAAGAAGCTCTGCTCTCATGTTAGTTAAAAGTGCTTCAGTATTCATTTTCAATATACCAGCACATAAAGGGAGTTGTTTTGTCTTGTTTTCAATGCTTTACATATTTATTTAACCCTGAAGCTGACTATGCAGGTTAAATATTTTTATCCCTATTTTGTAGATGAATAAACTGAGACCTAAGGAGATTAAATTCCTTGTCAAAGACCACATACTCAATGACAGAAATGAAGTATCCAAGGTTTTTCATCTAATCCTCTCTTCTTACTTTATGAAGAGACTACACTTAGTGAGACACTTGGGCTGGAACAAGGACTTCAAACAATCTAGCAGGAGGGGACCTTAGAAATGCTTTAGTCAAAGAAGGCCAGTAGATGACATCCCTTCGTGCCCATGGCAGACGTTGCTAATGGATTGCAGCACTTCCCATGCTGGCTCAGAATTGCACTCAACATAGCACCCCAGACAGCTCTACTGGCTCAGGGTTGGCATTCATGTATTAATAGTAACCTGTTCATCTCCTGCCTGAATCAACACCTCACCAGATAAGAAAACTGAGGCCAAGAGAGGCAAGACTCACTCAAGTTCTTACAGTAATAGGTAGCAAGGTGCTCCCTCATTTCTCCTCTCGTGGATCCAGGGCTTCTTCCAGCATGATAGCTAAGGCTTCCTTCTCCCAACTCAGACCTTCCATGCTTCTGCACTTACATTAATATATGGAAACTGCTTCAAACATGCCTGGTCTTTGCTAAGTGCTGGATCAGTATTGGCTATTATTATTATAAAAGGGGTGGGAGGGAGGAGAGACTTTAAATATACCAATTCTAAGATGTGCAAGCTATGAATAAAACCTGGTCAGTCTGCATAAGCATTTGCTCGTTTCCTAAAATGGTAACAGAGCACTGGGTTGAGGCTGGCCAAACAGCTGCAGCCTCAGGCCTCAGGGCCCCTGGCAACACAGACTTCTCGTTCTTAGGTTCTTAGGCACTGCCCCTCGGGACTGTGCATGGACAGCACCATTCTGAGGACCTTGCCAGTCTAGATTGATGATGGAAAATGGCTGACCTTAGCATCACCTTTGTTTGCCAGCAGCACCCCACCAGCTTCACCTTGCCTGGGCTTGGCAGACCTGCTCAGCCAGCTTGCTGGGTTCCTGTTCAGATAGGGCCTCTAGATTTGGGCTTTCCTCATAATCTCGGGTCTTCCCTCCCAAAGACTTTAAAATTCTTGGACAACTCTGATTAATACTATTTTCCACCATGCATATCAGAATTTTCATAATGCTTATTTTCAGGCTTTTAAGTGAAATAGAAAATGCATGTTTTTAGTGAAGATATTTGATTTGACTCCCTTTTTTTTTGGATGCAGTTTAGCCTTAATAACTTGCTAAGTTAAGCTGGTCAACTTCACCTCCTAACAAATCCCAAGCTTGGCTACGTCCTGCTCAATCCTTGGACTCCATCATTTCTGACTTGTTTTACTGCAGTAACCTCCCTGCTTCCAGTCTTATCCACTTATGATTCATTCTCTAAAGTACAAAAGAACCAAAACATAATCATGTCACCCTCCTGCTTAAACTGCTTCAGTGCCCTCTCCCCTTTGTTCTCTGATGAAGTCCTAACTCAGCAGCATGTGGTGTATTAGCTCCCCAGCCTCGGCATCCCACTGTGCTGGGTGTATAGAGTCACGAGCCTTTCAGAATTCAGCTTGGCTACCACCTCCTGCAAGCAGTCTTCTCTCACAACCCGCTTCCCTCTGCTGTGTGTTCCCGGAGCACCTTGTCCTTGTCTTCTATTTATAGCAGTCATTACAGTCGACTCTGTCTCCTCTGCTGGACTGTGTATTTCTCAGGACAGAAAAGGACAGTTACGTCTTTTTAACATTGTATCCCCCATAACTTAGTAGACTGCCTCACACATAGTAGTATTTTAAAAATACTTGTGGGGACTTCCCTGGTGGTCTGTTAGCTAAGAATCTGCCTGCCAGTGCAGGGGACAGGGGTTTGATCCTTGCTGCCGTGGGTCAACCAAGCTCATGTGCCACAGCAAGAGAAGCAATGAGAAGCCCGTGCACCACAACTAGAGATTAGCCCCTGCTCTGCTGCAGCCAGAGAAGCAGTGGAGACCCAGCACAGCCAAAACTAAGCAAGTGCAAATGCAAACATGATTTTTAAAACTTGTGCAATAATGAATCAATCTATCACTTCTCCTGAAACAATAATTAGAAAACTAAGATATTTTTACTTGAAATTAGGAAACAATAAGATGTGTGTATGTACATATATATAATATATAATTATCATTTTGAGTGAAATTCCAATTCCTAATCATATAAAATGAGAGGTGATTAAAATCGCAAGGGCCATGTTTGCCTCATCTTTTACCTTAGAGAACTTTTTGATCACAGTCGTTTCCTTTCTGATTCTTTCCTTGATTCCTTCTTCTGTGTTTTACCTTACTTTTATTATATTGGGATTGAGAATATTATATAAGCAACAGTAATAGAGAAAAAGCTAGAAATGGCAATCTGGAACAATTTTTTTTTTGGTTTATATAGAAGTAATAAAATTTTTAAAATAAAAATTTGGCAATTTTTTATAAGAAAGAAAAAGTGAAGAAATTTAAAAGCGCTTAAAAGCTCACGTTCAACAGATACTATGGTTTCATTTTTGTTTTTCCTTCCTTTGTTTCTACGTTTACGTTTTTTCCACCTAATACTGCACCAGGGAGTGTTTCCCAGGACTGCTGACCCTACTTCCTCTCCCGGCCACACTGGCCTCCTCACAGCTCTTCCACAAAGTTATGCTTCCCTGGGACCCAGGGCCTTTGCATGTGCCATCACTTCTGCCTAGCACACCTTTCCTCCACCTGCTGCAGGAAAGCAAAGGATCTTGGCCTATGTAATGACTGATTCTGCTTTCAAATCCTTCCTGATTTCTAGACTAGAAGTCTGGCAGCATAAAATTGGACTCCCTTAATATATAATTATGGAGAAGGAAATGGCAACCCACCCCAGTATTCTTGCCTGGAGAATCCCAGGGACAGAGGAGCCTGGTGGGCTGCTCTTAATATATAATTAAAAGGGACCCAGGGCCTTTGCATGTGCCATCACCTCTGCCTAGCACACCTTTCCTCCACCTGCTGCAGGAAAGCAAAGGATCTTGGCCTATGTAATGACTGATTCTGCTTTCAAATCCTTCCTGATTTCTAGACTAGAAGTCTGGCAGCATAAAATTGGACTCCCTTAATATATAATTATGGAGAAGGAAATGGCAACCCACCCCAGTATTCTTGCCTGGAGAATCCCAGGGACAGAGGAGCCTGGTGGGCTGCTCTTAATATATAATTAAAGATGTTTAATTATAAGACCCGGAAGCTTAATCACAACTCCTCACAGTTTGCTTAGTAATGCTCAAGTTATTCATGTCCTGTGAGAGCAGATGAATAAACAATTTATTCAGTGTACTTTTCTTCACATGCAAGAAGTCCATCTTTGCCCTCTCCTGAGCCTGATACCATCCAAAGAAGGTAGCTATGCTCCTTACCTTTATTAAAGTAGAATTTGAAACGTAATGGGGCCTTGTAAACTTACCCATCTTTTTTTCTTGTCTTTTGACCTCATCCAGTGGCTTATGGGATCTTAGTTCTCTGACCAGGGATGGAACCTGGGCCCTTGGCAGTGAAAGCCCAGAATCCTAACCATTGGACCACTAAGGAATTTCCTCACCCCCATCTTTATAATCTACTTACCATTCCCCAGTTGCCTTAGATTTAGGCCCCTCTCTTGCTCCGTCCAAGCAATGGTTCTGAAAGTGTAGGCCCCAAACTAGCACCGTAAGCATCACCCAGGAACTTGTTAGAAATGTAATTTCTCATCCCAACCCCAGGCCCAGCAATGTGTCTATCAGTGGGTTCTCCAGTTCAGTTCAGTTCAGTCGCTCAGTCATGTCTGACTCTTTGCGACCCCATGAATCACAGCACGCCAGGCCTCCCTGTCCATCACCAACTCCCAGAGTTCACTCAGACTCACGTCCATTGAGTCCATGATGCCATCCAGCCATCTCATCCTCGGTCGTCCCCTTCTCCTCCTGCCCCCAATCCCTCCCAGCATCAGGGTCTTTTCTAATGAGTCAACTCTTCGCATGAGGTGGCCAAAGTACTGGAGCTTCAGTTTTAGCATCATTCCTTCCAAAGAA
>SJXQ01004381.1:272052-335018 GCA_006408695.1 Aepyceros melampus | reverse complement strand
TGATCTCCAGTAGCATATTGGACATTTGACCTGGGGAGTTCCTCTTTCAGTATCCTATCATTTTCTCTTTTCATACTGTTGATGGAGTTCTCAAGGCAAGAATACTGAAGTGGTTTGCCATTCCCTTCTCCAGTGGACCACATTATAGTTGAGAGATAATTATTCCTTATCTTTGGTAAGTAGGTGGTCACCCTCCTGGCATGAGTTGGGCACCTGGCTTTGGTCCTTCTTCCCAAATCTCCATCTCTTTCTCCAATCCACAGAGCCCTACATCCACAGTGAAATGCAAATGGCTCATGATAGACAATAAATATTGGTTAAGTAATTCCACAGAACTAAAGGAAGGAAAGAAAGGAGGGAAGGATGAAGGAAAGAGACCAGATTCTCTGCTTAGATAGGAGAGTGGGGAGAACTCTCACTAAGGTCCTGGGAACCTAGATGTGCGGTGCTGCATGGTACAGTTGACCTGGAAATGGGGATGTGGATGGACAGAACCGACTTTTCAGCATATCGTATACATAATATGGCCTCAGGCTGGCCTAGTTATCCCCTGAACATGACTGATCAATTTGCCAGATGGAGTGGATGAACATGGCTATGAGATTTCCTTACGTTTTTGGATTTTTATTTGTATTGGCTTTATGTGTCTCCTTGAATGCAAGCATCTTGCATTGGGCAGCACCAGGGCCCAATGCACCCTCCTCTACTGCTTCCTGTCTGCTCGCTTGGCTTCTGGCCCCCTCTCTCCTCTCCTTTGTTTTAGAGTTTCCAGGCTTCACCTTGGCCAGGCCCCAGCTGTCTCAGCAGAGAATCCGTTGGTTATCTAATCACACCACAGCATAGTCCCCACCCCCTCAGCTTCCTTCCTAGCTAGTTGTGAATCCTGGGAGAGCTTTTCTGCCAGTGAAAGTAAAGTTTCTGAAACTTCCTTTACTCCTGCTGCTGGCCCCATCACACGGGCTGCTGTAGGGGGATGCTGGTGACATGGTCCTACCTCTCAACAGACTCATGTGGTGTTTTTTTTTTTTTAAAAAAAATTTTTTTTAAATTAATTTTTATTTTTTTAGTTTGCTTTGCTTTACAATACTGTATTCGTTTTGCTACACATCGACATGGATCAGCCACGAGTGTACATGAACTCCCAATCCATGTGGTGTTTTTTAATCTGCAGGACTGGTGAATTTATTTTCTCTGAGATTATCATGGCAACCATCCCTGCAAAGTGTTATTAGAATTGTTATCAGGTTGCCGATTCAATAATGCAAAAGAATCAATTATGTGCTATGAGAAGTTATTTCCCAAGAATGCTTCAAGGATCTGTTGTCCAGGAACAAAGATGGGCCGGGTTTCCTGGAATGACAAATGACTGAAGATTGACCTCTTAAGTTGACACTGAAAAAATAGAGGTCTGCCATGTATCCAAGTGCAATCAAGCCAAACTGGCTTTACTCTAGCAGACCTAGCCCCCACATTTTCTTTTTCTCTGCCATAGCTACTAAATGTATTTGATTTTAGCACATAATTCTTATTTCTCTCAACAGGACTGAGCAGAAGGAGGGAGGTAGGGGAGCATTGTGTGCCCATGAACAGGCTCTTGCACACATGCGTGCAGCAAACACATATTCAGAGTGGGAAGCACAGACCCTGACTATGGGAGATGTGTGTGTCTTTCAGGTTGCTGGCATCGTCTCAGCTGGGGTGGTGATGATCGCCATCGTTGCCCTGGGGAAGTTGCTGGAACCCCTGCAGAAGGTACAACCTTGCTTCTCGCCACACCAATTGCTTACTTTCCCTTCACTGCTCTGCTACCCAAGAAATAGCAGGGGATTTAAAAGTCATCAAATGGCAAACCATTCTGCTGAATAACCCGGACTTCCCCATCTCTCCTGGCAGTCGGTCTTGGCAGCTGTTGTAATTGCCAACCTGAAGGGGATGTTTATGCAGGTGTGTGACGTTCCTCATCTGTGGAGGCAGAATAAGACTGATGCTGTAAGTTGCTTGCCACCTTTTTTTTTTTTCTGAAATAGGAATTACTTATGTGCTTTTGCCATATTATTATGTCCCCTTATCTCCTGAGTCTTACTTGCAGTTTGGGAAGCAGAGCAGAAATTAGAATTTTGTGGATAAGCCAAAACTGTGAAGTCTTCCACATGAGTTACAATTTGTGAAGGTCCTATATCTCTGGGAAGATCCATTTTGTACAAGAATCTCATATGAGCTCCTTCATATACCATTGGCCTTCTAAAGTGAAAGAACAAATTAAAAAAAAAAAACAAAAAACTCCTAATCTAGAAGGACAAATAAAACACAAAGAAGAAACAAAATGCAAAACCCCATGTTGATTATAATTTTAATTAAAGTAATCTTTACAACTCTTCTGAGGAATTGTAAAAACAAAAAAGAAGAAGGATCAGCTAAACCCTTCAGAGTTCTGCTATAATTTAAACCAGAACAGATAAAAGAATGGGAAAAAATTCCCTATCTATCTATATGGAAAGATCTCCAAGACAAATTGTTAAGTAAAAAGAGACTGGTCCAAATTGAAGAGTGTGTATAACACACTAAAAGAAAGGAAAATAATCTATGTTTTGCAGTGGTATTTGCAAAAAAAAAAAATGCTGGTGAAAAATGTGCACATGTGTACACACACACACACACACACACAGAGAGAAATAAAAGAGGATGGAAGAGAGAAAAGAGGATGGGAATGAATGGAGAAAGGAGAGGGTTGCAACCAAGATTTTTCACTGCACACTCTTTTGGTCACACCATGTTGCTTGCGGGATCTTAGTTCCCTGACCAGAATTCAGACCTGAACCCCCCCACAATGGGTGTGTCTTGGAGTCTTAACCATTGGACCTCCAGGAAAGTGCCTCTGCATACCTTTTTAATACCAATTTTATTTTGAACTATGTTAATATATATCAGGGCTTCCCTGGTGGCTCAGTGGTAAAGAACCTGCCTGCCAATGCAGGAAACAGGGGTTTGATCCCTGGATGGTGAAGATCCCCTGGAGGAGGAAGTGGCAACCCACTCCAGTATTCTTGCCTGGGGAATTCCATGGACGAGGAACCTGGCAGGCTACAGTCCATGGTGTTGCAAAGAGTTGGACATGACTCAGTGACTAAAACAACAATATATCACCTATTCAAAAATTAAATCTAAAAATATTTTAATGGGACACTTGGCCTGTATTGGGAAGTCCAGTTTCCACTTAAAGTATGTAAGGATGTCAGAATATTTTACAAAGCTGTGATTTGTTCATGGACAATTGATCTTATTATTTTTATAGGTAGTCACCCACTTCATGGTACCTCATGAATTAGGATTTTTCATTTTCATGTTTTCCTAGGTTATCTGGGTATTTACATGCCTGGCATCCATCATTCTGGGACTGGACCTCGGTTTACTAGCTGGCCTTGTGTTCGGATTTCTCACCGTGGTCCTGAGAGTTCAATTGTGAGTAGATCCAAGTTATCGATAAACAGGACAACACACCCTGAAATTTCTTATACAGTTTTGATAAGTATAATAAAACTACTCCCTTTCACAGTAGTTACTATTTAGGCTCAGAGGTTAAAGTGCCTGAAATGCAGGAGACCTAAGTTTGATCCCTGGGTCTTGAAGATGCCTGGAGAAGGAAATGGCAACCCATTCCAGTATTCTTGCCTGGAGAATCCCATGGACGGAGGAGCCTGGTGGGCTACAGTCCACGGGGTCGCAAAGAATCGGACACGACTGAGCGACTTCACTCGCTCACTCACTCACTCACTCTACAAATTAAACATAATCATAATTAGTATTTTAAAAAATCCTGTGAATATGTTTTATTATTCTCATTTGATAGGTAAGATAATTGAAACTCAGTAGGTTAAGAACCTTTCCAAAGATCACACAGCTAGTATGTTGCAGAGTCAGCATTTTAAAGAGGTATCCCACCCCAAAATCTATGCACTTACTCACAGGCTCTACTGCTATGTTCACCTCCAAGTCATGGTAAGACTGAAAGATACATGATCAGCAAAAGACTGAGGTTGCTGTGTAGTTTCTTTTTAAAATGAGATGAAGTCTAAGAGGCACTGGGGCCTTAAGAGGCACTAAAGCACTAAGAGGCCCAAGTCTTGGGCCCAGACAGCTGCTAAATATATTATGGCTCATTTTCTTTTGAAGCTAGTAAGCTATAAGTTATGTAATAACCCAGAATAGGAGACTTTAAGACAGTTGATTGTAGCCAAAATTCATTCAAATATACCAAATAAGGTATGTACCTAGTAAGCCATACCAATACAATAATGTAAAATAGATATAATCAGGTCAGCTAGAGAGTGAAAGCAGCAGAGACACAGTTCAAAGTAATGGAAAACAATCTGTGAGGCAGCTTGGAGGTGTGTTTGTTTTGTTTGGACTCTTGAGAGGCCTTCGGTAGGTACCTTTCTATGTCTCTGGCACTTTCTGAACAGAAAGTTGAAGAGAGCTTCTCTCGAAGCCTCTGCTATCTTCCCAGACTTCTGGCTCCTTCTTGGCCTGCACTTGGGTCACAAAGGAATGAAAAACCTGGGTAAACCTAACACAGATGTCTACAGCTTAGCCTAGGTCCACCTTTCCTGTTCCGCCAAGCAATTCTCCTTCCCTCCCCTGGCATGTTGGAGCCTACCCAAAAGCTTGTGTTTACCATCTCAGCACCCTTAAGTGGTTGCCCAGGGGCCTGAAAGACTTCTCAAGCTCCCAAAGCACCCAGTTTTCTTCTGGGCAACACCCCAGAAACTCTCCTTGGAAAATGATGTCTTCTGAGTTCTGGCTGCCTCCGTATTTACTGTAACTTGTGTGTGATTGAGGGGGAGAAGGGTTTTTAGAGAAAGAGTACACAGTTTCTGAGCTTTAAGTTAAAAATCAGCATGGCACAGTAAGCCAAGGAGAAATGGGTGAAACCCTTTACCTGCAGATTTGGTAATGAGGCTTTGAGCCAACCAAAAGCAGTATCCTCCCCAGGATTTAATTTCCAGTAATTATAAGCCTGGTCCAGAGAGCACATTGCTGAGAGCACCCTAAACAGACATTCTTTGTTCAGGCATAGTATTTAGCATATGTCCCTAGTCACAGTTGAGGAATCTGGAATTTATGTGATTGCATCAGGAACAGGAAATCAACAATCTGGTCCTCCCAGGCTCCTATTTCTATGAAATGAGACTAATTGGATCACTGCAGACTTTCCATACTTCATCAGAAAGTTGCTATAACTCACAAGGTAGATCTAGGCACTGTGCCAGACCATGAAGACCCACAGGTTAAAGATAGAGGCTGTGCTTCTCTTCCCTCCAGAGCCTTTTTGAACTTCTCTAAACCTCAGTTTCAGTTCAGTTCAGTTCAGTCGCTCAGTCGTGTCCGACTCTTTGCGACCCCATGAATCGCAGCACGCCAGGCCTCCCTGTCCATCACCAACTCCCGCAGTTCACTCAGACTCACGTCCATCGCGTCAGTGATGCCATCCAGCCATCTCTTCCCCTTCTCCTCCTGCCCCCAATCCCTCCTAGCATCAGAATCTTTTCCAATGAGTCAACTCTTCGCATGAGGTGGCCAAAGTACTCACCCTTAAAAATGAGGATAATACTGTTGACCATTCAGGGCTCAAATAAGATTTAACATGTGTGAAAGCTCTTTGCTTATCCTATAAAGCACCACACATATGAAAGTACGATGCTCATTACTTCTTGCAGGCATTGGAAAAGGCACACTTCCTTTTTTACCCCCAGGCTTGCACAAATACCAGCTGTTCACTTCAGAGTTAGCTACCAGAAAATGTCATCTGCAATAAGGACAGAGTCCCAAGACATCCAAATTATGGGCTCTTTAGATTCTATCATTTCTTCTAATGTTTTATTCTAAAATATGCCTGTTCCAAAAAATCCTGACCTTAATTTTTCTTCTTTTAGTCCATCTTGGAACAGCCTTGGAAGTATCCCTAGCACAGACATCTACAAAAGCACCAAGAATTACAAAAATGTAAGTGCCCTTGGGAGACACTGGCTAGACTTGGGTTTGCTAAGCTGGATTTTCAGAGGTTGCATTTTCTCTTCTGGTGTGTTAGGGATAAGGCAGCCAAAAAAGGAGGCCACTTCTGTTGGGAAAGTCCATAGTATACTGGGCGTACTAGGAAAACTTTTGTTCCAGTGTGCCCTCTGATATCCTGTGTGTGCTTGCTCAGTTGTGTCCAACCTTTTGCAACCCCATGGACTGTAGCCCGCTAGGCTCCTCTGTCCATAGGGATTCTCCAGGCAAGAATACTGGAGTGGGTTGCCATGCCCTCCTTCAGGGGATCTTCCCAACCCAGGGGTTGAACCCAGGTCTCCCTCATTGCAGGCAGATTCCTTAGTGTCTGAGCCACCAGTGAAGCCCTCTGAGCCACCATGGAAGCTCTCTGATATGAATTTTGTTCATGCTAGTTAAGATGTCATTTTAATGTCAAACCACTGTAAGAGGTATTTTTTAAAAACAGGCAATTCAATTATTTCCAAAAGTTGAATCAAAATTCTATTTCTCTGAGTAAATGGGGTCAAAAGACACAAACTTCCAGGTATAAAATAAGCCACGGGGATGTAATATACAGGATAGTGACCAAAGTTAATAATACTATATAGCATATCTCAAAATTGCTAAGAGAATAGATCTTAAAAAGTCCTTATCACACCAAAAATTTTGTAATTACATATTGTGACAGATGTTAACTAGATTTATAGTGGTGATCATTTTGCAGTATATACAAATATCAGGTTGTACATAATATGTACAATATGAACATATGAAACTAATATGTCAGTTATAACTTTAAAAAGACAGAGCCTCAGAGACCTCTAGGACAAAGTAAAATATATCAACATATGAGTAACAGCAGTCCCAAAAAAGGAGAAGAGAAAAAAAAGATAAAATATTTGAATAAATATCAAAATGTTCCCAAATTAGAAGAAAAATATGTACAAATCCAGAATGCCCACTGAACCCAGTTAATGTACATATAAAAATCCATACCCAGAAATATTACAGTGATAGGGTTGAAAGCCATGACATAAAAAATTTTTTAAGCAGCAAGAGGAAAAAAATTTCTGTTTCTCTATGTTATCATTATCCTCTGTGAAATTGTCTGAAATCCCTGTGAAATCTGTTCTCTGTCACAAAGAATCTTATTTGACATCTTTATCCTTGGCCTTGGAAGAAATAATACATAATACAGAAAATCAAAAATGAAGAAAATGAACATTCCATTGATGGGCTTATATCCCCTGCAAAAAAAAAAAAAAAAAGATTGCTAAGTGACCACAGGGAGCAAAGATGAAAAAGCAGAGAAAAAAAGTTCAAGAAAGTTCAAAGGGGTAGTCCAAGATGGACTCTGGAGCACGAAGATTCTGAACTCCCCTCCCCCTAAGGACACACCCAATCTGCAGCTACTTACCAGCAACAAGAAAACATATAAAAGTAAAAATCTCACTGGTAAAGGCAAATATAGTAAAGGTAGATTAACTAGGTATATATTTAGAAACAAAGCCCAACAAATAACTGTAAAATGTCTATGGAATCACAAAAGACCCTGAGTAGCGAAAGCAATCTCGAGAAAGAACTAAGCGGGAGACATCATGCTCCCTCACTTCAAGTTCTGCTATAAAGCTATTGTCATATACTCTGGTTTCTCTTCAGATCATATAAATATTTCTCCTTTCTACTCCAAAGTTATTATAATCAAAAAAGTATGGTATTAGCATCAAAATACATATAGATCAACGGAATATAATAGAGAGCCCAGAAATAAATTCACAGATACATAGACAGCTTATAATAAGAATATACAATGGAAAAAGACAGTCTCTTCAATCAGCGATATTCAGTTCAGTCAGTTCAGTCGCTCAGCCATGTTCAACTCTTTGCGACCCCATGGACTGCAGTTCACCAGGCCTCCCTGTCCATCACAAACTCCCAGAGTTTACTCAAATTCATGTCCATTGAGTTGGTGATGCCATCCAATCATCTCACCCTCTGTTGTCTCCTTCTCCTTCATTCAATCTTCTCAGCATCGGGGTCTTTTCAAATGAGTCAGCTCCTCTCATCAGGTGGCCAAAGTATTGGAGTTTCAGCTTCAACATCAGTCTTTCCAATAAACATTCAGGACTGATATCCTTTAAGATGGACTGTTGGATCTCCTTGTAGTCCAAGGGACCCTCAAGAGTCTTACCAACAACACAGTTCAAAAGAATCAATTCTTTGGCGCTCAGCTTTCTTTATAGTCCAGCTCTCACATCCATACATGACTACTGGAAAAACCATAGCTTTGACTAGACAGACCTTTGTTGGCAAAGTAATGTCTGCTTTTCAATATCCTGTCTAGGTTGGTCATAACTTTTCTTCCAAGGAGTAAGCGTCTTTTTATTTCATGGCTGAAGTCACCATCTGCAGTGATTTTGGAGCCCCCCCAAAATAAAGTCTGCCACTGTTTCTGCTGTTTCCCCATCTATTTGCCATGAAGTGATGGGACCAGATGCCATGATCTTTGTCTTCTGAATGTTGAGCTTTAAGCCAACTTTTTCACTCTCCTCTTTCACTTTCATCAAGAGGCTCTTTAGTTCTTCTTCACTTTCTGCCATAAGAGTGGTATCATCTACACATCTGAGGTTATTGATACTTCTTCTGGCAATCTTGATTCCAGCTTGTGCTTCTTCCAGCCCAGCATTTCTCATGATGTACTCTGCATAGAAGTTAAATAAGCAGGGTGACAATATACAGCCTTGACGTACTCCTTTTCCTATTTGGAACCAGTCTGTTGTTCCATGTCCAGTTCTAACTGTTGCTTCCTGACCTGCATACAGATTTCTCAAAAGGCAGGTCAAGTGGTCTGGTATTCCCATCTCTTTCAGAGTTTTCCACAGTTTATTGTGATCCACCCAGTCAAAGGATTTGTTGTAGACAATAAAGCAGAAATAGATGTTTTTCTGGAACTCTCTTGCTTTTTCCATGATCCAGTGGATGTTGGAAATTTGATCTCTGGTTCCTCTGCCTTTTCTAAACCCAGCTTTAACATCAGGAAGTTCATGGTTCACGTATTGCTGAGGCCTGGCTTGGAGAATGTTGAGCATTACTTTACTAGCGTGTGAGATAAGTGCAATTGTGCGGTAGTTTGAGCATTCTTTGGCATTATCTTTTCTGGAATTGGAATGAAACTGACCTTTTCCAGTCCTGTGGCCACTGCTGAGTTTTCTAAACTTGCTGGCATATTGAGTGCCAGCATCATCTTTTAGGCTTTGAAATGGCTTAACTGGAATTCCATCACCTCCACTAGCTTTGTTCATAGTGATGCTTTCTAAGGCCAACTTGACTTCACATTTCAGGATGTCTGGCTCTAGGTGAGTGATCACACCATCGTGATTATCTTGGTCACGAAGATCTTTTTTGTACAGTTCTTCTGTGTATTCTTGACACATCTTCTTAATATCTTCTGCTTCTGTTAGGTCCATACCATTTCTGTCCTTTATTGAACCCATCTTTGCATGAAATGTTCCCTTGGTATCTCTAATTTTCTTGAAGCGATATCTAGTCTTTCCCATTCTACTGTTTTCCTCTATTTCTTTGCACTGATCCCTGAGGAAGGCTGTCTTATCTCTCCTAATATTCTTTGGAACTTTGCATTCAAATAGGTACATCTTTCCTTTTCTCCTTTGCTTTTGGCTTCTCTTCTTTTCACAGGCTTTTCTATTCTATTTGAAGCCTATTCTAAAGAAGAGGCTTCTCTTCTTTTCTATTTGTAAGGTCTCCTCAGACAGCCATTTTGCTTTTTGCATTTCTTTTTCTTGGGGATGGTTTTCTTGGTTAGAAAACTAACCAATCTAATCACATGGACCACAACCTTGTCTAACTCAGTGAAACTATGAGCTATGCCATGTAGGGTCACCCAAGATGTACGAGTCATGGTAGAGAGTTCTGACAAAATGTGATCCACTGGAGAAGGGAATAGCAAACCACTTCTGTATTCCTGCCTTGAGAACCTCATGAACAGTATGAAAAGGCAAAAAGACAGGACACGGAAAGATGAACTCCCCCAGTTGGTAGGTGTCCAATATGCTGCTGGAGATCAGTGGAGAAATAAATCCAGAAAGAATGAAGGGATGGAGCCAAAACAAAAACAACACCCAGTTGTGGATGTGAGTGGTGGTGGAAGCAAAGTCTGATACTGTGAAGAGCAAATTGCATAGGAATCTGGAATGTTAGATCTATGAATCAAGGCAAATTGGAAGTGATCAAATGAGATAGCAACAGTGAACATTGACATTTTAGGAATTAGTGAACTAAAATGGACTGGAATGGGTGAATTTAACTCAGATGACCATTATATCTACCATTGTGGGCAAGAATCCCTTCGACGAAATGGAGTAGCCAGGCTTCCCTGTCCATCGCCAACTCCCAGAGTTTACTCAAACTCATGTCCGTTGAATCGGTGATGCCATCCAGCCATCTCATCTTCGGTCATCCATCCTCTTTTCCTCCTGCCTTCAATCTTTCCCAGCTTTGGGGTCTTTTCCAAGGAGTCAGTTCTTCGCATCAGATGGCCAAAGTATTGGAGTTTCAGCTTCAGCATCAGTCCTTCCAATGAATATTCAGGACTGATTTCTTTAGGATGGACTGGTGGGATCTCCTTGCAGTTCAAGGGACCCTCAAGAGTCTGCTCCAACACCACAGTTCAAAAGCATCAATTCTTCAGTGCTCAGCTTTCTTTATAGTCCAACTCTCACATCCATACATGGCTACTGGAAAAACCACAGCCTTGACTAGAGGGAACTTTGTTGGCAAAGTAATGTCTCTGCTTTTTAATATGCTGTCTAGGTTTGTCATAACTTTCCTTCCAAGGAGCAAGCATCTTTTAATTTCATGGCTGAAGTCACCATCTGCAGTGATTTTGGAGCCCCTCAAAATAAAGTCAGCCACTGTTTCCACTGTTTCCCCATCTATTTCCCGTGAAGTGATGGGACCAGATGCCATGATCTTCATTTTCTTAATGTTGAGCCTCAAGCCAAGTTTTCACTCTCCTTTTCACTTTCATCAAGAGGCTCTTTAGTTCTTCTTTGCTTTGTGCCATAAGGGTGGTGTCATCTGCACATCTGAGGTTATTGAGATTTCTCCTGGCAATCTTGATTCCAGCTTGTGCTTCCTCCAGCCCAGAGTTTCTCATGATGTACTCTGCATAGAAGTTAAATAAGCAGGGTGACAAATACAGCCTTGACGTACTCTTTTCCCAGTTTGGAATCAGTCTGTTGTTCCATGTCCAGTTCTAACTGTTGCTTCCTGACCTGTATACAGATTTCTCAAGAGGCAGGTCAGGTGGTCTGGTATTCCCATCTCTCTAAGAATTTTCCAGAGTTTGTTGTGGTCCACACAGTCAAAGGCTTTGGCGTAGTCAATAAAGCAGAAGTCAGTGATGTTAGGGATACTGAACAGCCATATGCAAAAGAATGAACCTGGACCATTATCTTGTATAATATACTACAAAACTGAACTCAAAATGGATTAAAGACTTGAATATAAGACCTGAAACCATAAAACTAGAAGAAAACAAGGGAAGTTAGCTCCAAACATCAGTCTTGGTGTTAAATTTTTGGATCTGAATCCAAAAGCAAAGGTAGCAAACGTGGGACTACAGCAGACTAAATAGCTTTTGTGTGCAAAGGAAACTATCAACAAAATGAAAAGGCAACCAACTGAATAGAAGGAAATAACTGCAAATTATGTATCTTATAATGGGTTAATATCCAAAATATACCCAGAACTCAAACAACTCAATAGCAAAAAAACCCCAAACAATTCAGTTAAAAATAAGCAGAGGCTCTAATAAGACATTTTCCCAAAGAAGATATACTGATGGCCAACAGGCACAGGAAAAAATGTTCAGTATCACTAATTGTCAGAGAAATGCAAATCAAAGCCACAATGAGATTTTCCTTCACACCTGTCAGAATGGCTATTAACAAAAAACAAGAAATAAGAAGCGTCAGAAAGAGTATGGAGAAAACAGAACCCTCACACACTGTTGGTGAGAATGTAAATTGGTGTAGGCATCAGAGAAAACAATATGGTGGTTCCTCAAAACATTAAAAATAGAATTATCACCTATTCCAGTTCTTGCTATTTATGTGAAGAAAATGAAAACACTAATTCAGAAAGATGTATGCACTCCTATGATCACTGCAGCATTATTTACAATAGCCAAGATATGAAAATAACTTGTGTCCACTGTAGATGAATGGATAAAGAAATGAGCATGTGCACACACGTGGGCACGCAGACACACGCATGAATACTAATCAGTGATAAAAACGAAAATCTTACCATTTGTAACCACATGGATGGATCTTAAGGTTATTGTGAAAAGTGAAAGAAGACAGACAAAGACAAATGCCATTAGAGGTATAGATTCTAAAAAACAACACAAATGAATAAAAACAAAATGAAACAAAAATCACAGATACAAAGGACAGATTGATGATTACCAGAGGGGAAGGGGGTTGGAGTTTCGGTGAAATGGATGAAGGGGGCGAAGAGGGTATTTATTGTGGTGATCATTTTGTGGTGTATATGAATATAGAATTATTATGTTACATATACAGAACTAACATAGTGTTATATACCAGTTTTATCTCAATTTAAAAAATTTCTCATGGTGGGAAGTAGACTTTCCATGAAAGAAAGTAAAGAAAGAAAGAACAAAATAAAGAAAACAAGTATTTTAGCAACAAATAGTTTTTAAAAGCAAAGAAAAAGTTTTTTTAGATATTAGATACTGAATCTAAAATTCCAGTAGCTGCTACTTCATTTATTTTCACAATCTCTGGCAGCTGTGTTGAGCCAGGTGCTGTCAAGAGCTAGAAATGATTCTACAATGCTCTGAGGCAGGGAACCTTTGGTGAGTTGGGGGTTCTGAGTTCTAGGCTCTAACTTGTGGAGACCTTGCCCAAGTCAGTCAGCCTCTCGGGGCCTCAGTTTTCTCATCTGAAAGGGCTGGATGAAAATGGCAATGATTTCTAAAGCGTAGAAAAGTCCATGATTCTGTTAGGTTCATTTTTTGTCTGGCCACTGTGTGTCAGGGTGCTGCTGCTGCTAAGTCACTTCAGTCTTGTCCAACTCTGTGCGACCCCATAGACGGCAGCCCACCAGGCTCCTCCATCCCTGGGATTCTCCAGGGAAGAACACTGGAGTGGGTTGCCATTTCCTTCTCCAATGCATGAAAGTGAAAAGTGAAAGTGAAGTCACTCAGTCATTCCGACTCTTCACGACCCCATGGACTGCAGCCCACCAGGCCCTTCTGCCAATGGGATTTTCCAGGCAAGAGTACTGGAGTGGGGTGCCATTGCCTTCTCCAGAACAAGCAAATAACATAATAGGCTTCAGTTCCTGCAAGTACCTTAAATTTTGCTCCTTTTTTTCCCCCTCACTATTTTAAAATAGTTGGAGATGGGGAGAAGGCCAGTCATATGAACTTGAGGCAATTCATATGACGATTTGGAGCCTCAGTTTCTTTTTTTTTTTTTTAACTTTTTATTTTGTATTGGGATGTAGCCGATTGACAAACAATGTTGTGATAGTTTTAGGTGAACAGCAAAGAAACTCAGCCATACATATATGTGTATATATTCTCCCCCAAACACCTCTCCTATCCAGGCTGCCATGTAACATTGAGCAGAGTTCCATGTGCTATGGAATTCTGGTTATCCATTTAAAATATAGCAGTGTGTACATGCCCATCCCAAACTCCCTAACTATCCCTGCCCCCTCCGTTCTTCCCCCATGCCAACAACCATAAGCTCATTCTCAAAGTCTGTGAGTCTGTTTCTGTTTTATAAGCCCATTTGTATCATTTCTTTTTAGATTCCACATATAAGGGATGTCATATGATATTTCTCCTCCTCTGACTGACTGACTTCACTCAATATAACACTCTCAAAGTCCATCCATGTTGCTACAAATGGCATTATCTCAATCTTTTTATGCCTGAGTAATATTTCATTGTATATATGTGCTACATCTTCTTTGTCGATGGACATTCTGTGTCTATGGACATTTAGGTTGCTTCCATGTCTTGACTGTTGTAAATAGTGCTGCAATGAATATTGGGGTGCATGTCTCTTTTTGGATCATGTTTCTCTCTGGATCCGTGCCCCAGGAGTGGGATTACAGGAACATACAGTATCTGTGTTTTGGAGTCTCAGTTTTGTCATCTGGAAATTAGAGGGCTGAATAATTGCTTTCTAAGACTGTTTCTATTCTGACCTTCTCTGTGACTTGGAAGTTCAGGAATTGGTGTAACTCTGTCTCCCAACTGCGATCTAGGCCCTATTCAAGGAAAGTTGAGTGCCACTGCCTAGCTCCTTGGAGCAATTCTAACTCAGCTCCTAGCTGAATAGCCAAAAGCTTAATTGAATATTTAAATGATTTAAACTCAGACAATTTTTTTTTTAAATGCTAGATTGAAGAACTTGAAGGTGTGAAGATTCTGAGATTTTCTAGCCCTATTTTTTATGGCAACGTTGATGGTTTGAAAAAATGTATCAAGTCCACAGTAAGTATTTTATCCCTAGAAATTAAATTTATCCCTAGGTTTCTAACCACCTTTGAGACTTCATTCATTTTACAGGTATTTATTTGGCTCTGTGCCCTGTTCCCTTTGTACAGGGCATTAATAATTGTAACACTCTTGCCCTCAAATAACTTCTAATTAACTATTAATATTTGGGGACAGGAAAAAACCAATAATAACACATACGTTAAAATTCAGGTAGCAATAATTGTGCTGGACAAAATCACAAGAGATGTTTCCAGGCAAAATCTGAGTAAGTTCCAAATAAGAAGTGTAGACAGTAAGTGTTAAGATTTCACGGAAGGGAGCAATCCATGTCAGGCTTTGCATGTCAGCGATCAGGCTTTACATGGCAGTTGGGCAGAAGCAAGGAGATTAATGCAGGGGTTTGGGAACTGTGTGAGCTGAGAGGAAAATGTGGGAATGTATATTGGGTAAGGGGTGAGGGGCAGTTGGAATAAAGAGTAAAAAGTATAAGTGGGTTATATAAGTAGGGAATTCTGATCTTGAATTCTATGCTATGCTTTGAAGGTGGAATTTGCCTCTAGATCAGTGTTTTCCTAAGGTTCAAAGGAATGTTCCTAAATTTTGCAACAAATGGGCTTTGTTATGTTAAGGAAATCTGTTAAGACTTAAAGCTAAAAAGGTTATTTTTTGCTGTTTTTTTTTTTTTTTTTTACAGTCTTAGAGTCTTCAATATACTACCACTTTTCCTAAGACTCTGGAGAGGAAATGGCAACCCACTCCAGTACTCTTGCCTGGAAAATCCCATGGACGGAGGGGCCTAGTAGGCTACAGTCCATGGGGTTGTGAAGAGTTGGACACGACTGAGCAACTTCACTTTCACTTTTCACTTTCCTGCATTGGAGAAGGAAATGGCAACCCACTCCAGTGTTCTTCCCTGGAGAATTCCAGGGACAGCGGAGCCTGGTGGGCTGCCATCTATGGGGTCACACAGAGTTGGACATGACTGATGTGACTTAGGAGCAGCAGCAGCAGCAGCAAAAGGGAGTAATACTGCTTGAGAAATAGCCTTTCCAGGTAAAAACAGTCATTAATGAGCATTAGAAACCAAATGTTCTAACTAACTTAACATTTATTTCCAAAGGTTGGATTTGATGCCATTAGAGTATATAATAAGAGGCTGAAAGCACTGAGAAAAATACAAAAGCTCATCAAGAAAGGACAGTTAAGAGCAACAAAGGTAAGGCAATGGCATCCTTTCTACTCCCCCTCTGAAATTCTCTCATTTCTCAGATGACATTAAAGCAGTTAGATTGTCTAAAATTAAATGTACTCTCTTTGGTACCCAGATGTGAACAGGCAGATGACACATGTATGTCAGAGAACAGCTGAGTTGTTCTTTTAGGCAAGAGAGAACGGGAAAGAATAAAATGACATCAACAGAGCTCCTTAGAAACACAGGGTGTGATTTATCTTTCTCTTTCATGAAATAAACCTTATTTTTACTGAAAGGAACAAAACAAGTGCTAATTCAATACTAGAAAATTATTCACAATAGAAGACAGTTATAGGTTCATAGACTTTTAGAGCTACGGTATTACCTTTTATTCAAACATTCCTGCCAATATATCTCTTGCCTAAGTTCCACCATCTTCCAGAAATCAAGCATTTCCTGGCTCCACTGCTCTTCCATTTTTCTTCCTAAAGAACATCAAAATTTGGGCTAAGGTAAATCTTATTCCCTAAGAGTTCATCCTCTTGATGTTTTGCTTACCAAGGGACAGTTGTAGGACTGTTAAGTCATTTTAGATTAATTGCTGAAAGACATCCCAGCTAATTGGTAATTAAGTTGGCAATGCTTTCTTTGTTTAGAATGGCATTATAAGTGGTGGTGGTTCATCAAATAATGCTTTTGAGCCTGATGAAGACATTGAAAATCCAGAAGAACCTGATATCCCAACCAAGGAAATAGAGATCCAAGTGGATTGGAACTCTGAGCTTCCAGTCAAAGTGAATGTTCCCAAAGTGCCAATCCATAGCCTCGTACTTGACTGTGGAGCTGTCTCATTCTTGGATGTTGTTGGAGTGAGATCATTGCGTGTGGTAAGGTTCTGGTGTTTCGAATTACAGATTTGGAGCTTTGGTAATAGTAAAATGATGTGGGTTTCCTGGTCTTGCAGAAGGGTAGCTGATTGCACGGGTTCTGTAATTTTTCTAGGGGGATGCTTTTGCAATGGAATGTATTATTAAAGCATGGGTTGCAGAGCTGGACTCCCTGGGCTTGAATCCTGGCTCTACAACTTATTAGTGGTGTGACTGTGGGCAAATCGCTTAATCTGTCTGTACCTCAGTTTCTCCATCTGAATGTGGGGATAGTGATGGTACCTCCTTCATAGGCTTGTTATGAGGATTAAATGAGAATGAAGCATGTCTGGCACATGGTCACCTGTCAGCAAGTATTACCATTTGTTACGTTTTCATTTCCTAAGAATATATATATGACATGGAATATGAAAAGAAAAATGGGCAAAATTTAAGTATTATGTTTGTATCTGTTATGTGAAGAGTGGCAGAATGAGAAACACGGTAGGGCTGGAAAAGCCAGGCATTATCAGGGTTAGATCTGCAGGAAGTAGGCCAGACACCTAGGCAGCCAAAGAGTTGAATGAAGAACATGCAGGACAGAAACGCTCTTATCAGAAAGCAGGTATGCAAGCTCAAGTTCAGTGATTCCTGTAACAAATAGATGTGCAGTGCCTCAGATGTGCCAAGCACTTGGCTGGGGACCAGAAACTATTAATAATTATGAGTAGCCATAGTTCCTAACCTCCTGGGACTAAGCGATCTAGGGGGCAAGGAAAATGTTAAATAATCTTTTAAATAACAATTGTATTAAGTGCTCAAAACAGACTAACGATGTCAACTTGACCAGGAGTGTCAAGTTTAAGTGAAGCCTCATGTAGGTATCAAGAGGATTGGGCAGAAAAGCAGGCAGGTTCAAGGCGCTGACAATCAGGTTTATGTAATAATATCAAACTACTCTCAATTGAGAGAAGCTGGGGCTTCTTGTTGCTTTCAAATGCTAAAGTGACAATTTTGAAAACTCCAAACTTTATACTTACATAGAGGTCTTGATCTTTTTTCCCCAGAAAATGTAAGCTCTGTTTTATTATTGTCCATGTGTCTTCTGCCTTAATTCTTCTAATTAAACTTTTTATTTTGAGATAACTGTAGATCCCCATAAAACTAGAAGAAATAATACAGAGAGATCCTCAGTACCACTTACCCAGTTTCTTTTGGTGGTGACACCTTGCCAAACTATAGTGCAAGAGCACAATCACTGTACTGACACTGCTACAGTCAAAATACAGAGGCCCTGGTTTCTAGGTCAGTGTTTACCCTTAGTGTCTGGTGGACGCATATCCACACCCATATCTATCTCTTCCACTCGGAGACATAAACTCACACTTTTCTCTCCAACCAGCAGAGGTTGCGTTAGGAAGCCTCCTTTATCCCTTCTTCCCTTCCTTCCACAAATATTTACGAAGCTCTTGTGTGCTATCCAGTGCTGGGCTACCGAGCACTGGATGTTGCCACCTCTTGAGACATGGTCTTTTCATCCTAAGCATCATCACTGTATGTTGAAACTTCGGTGGTTTTCCAATTTCCAACAATGAACTTTCTTCAGACTCCTGATTCACCATGAAAGTGTTCAAAGTTTCTCCTGAGCAAGTAGTTGAATGCTACTGATTATAGGCAGGTAAAGTTACTCATTGTTACAAATTCTCCTTTTTAAATTTTTAGATTGTCAAAGAATTCCAAAGAATTGAGTAAATGTGTACTTTGCATCACTTCAAGGTAATTGCATATATACATATCTATCTATAAGACTTTTCTTTAAGCCTTTTCTCCTACCTTGGAATGTGAGTACATAATGTCCAAAGGGCTTTTTTTCCAAAAACTATTTTTATTGTGGTAAAAGAGATATAAGACTTGCGCTTTTAGTCAAGAATACAACTAATTCAGTGGCATTAAGTACATTCACTGTGTTGTGCAATTAATCACAACTATCCTTTCTTGCTTTCTTTCCTTTTTTTTTTTTTTGGTCAGTATAACATTTTTTACTGAGATATTTTACACTATTTGCTTCTGTTTACATCTTTGAGATCCAGTGTGTGTTTACATTTACTGCACATTTTTGTTGTTGCTCTTGTTACTGTTTTGTTTTTTTTTTGAAGTTTAGTTGGTTTATAATATTATATTAGTTCCAGGTATATAGCATAGTGATTTAGTATTTTTTCAGATTATAATTCATTATAGGTTATTACAAGATAATGGTTATAATCCCCTGTGCTATACAGGATTTCCTTGTTGATTATCTATTTTATACTTAGTAGTTTGTATCAATTAGTCTCATACATCTAATTTGTCCTTCTACCTCTCTTTTGGTGACCAGGAGTTTGTTTTATTGCTTTTTTTTTAAAGTGTTTTCTGTTTTTTTGATGTGGACCATTTTAAAAAGTCTTCATTAATTTGTTACAATATTGCTTTGGTTGTTTTATGTTCTGTTTGTTGGCCATGAAGCATTTGGGATCTTAGCTCCCTGACCAGGAATTGAACCCAAACCCCCCCGCATTGGAAGGTGAAGTCCTAACCACTGGACTACCAGGGGAGTCCCATAAGTTTGTTTTCTATATCTGTGGATCTGTTTCTGTTTTGCATACACATTCATTTGAATTTTTTTAAGATTCCACATATATGTGATATCATAAAGCATTTGTCATTCTCTGTCTGTCTTATTTCACTAAACATAATATTCCTTAGGTCCATCCACATTACTGCAAGTGGCAGATTTCATTCTTTTTTATAGCTGAATATATTCCATTTCATTTATGCCACATCTTTTAATCTAATCATCTGTTGATGGGCACTTAGATTGTTTCCATGCTATTGTAAATAAAACAAGACCTAATTAAACCTAAAAGTTTTTGTGTAGCAAAGGAAACTATCAACAAAATGAAAAGACAACTTTCTGAGTGGGAAAAAATACTTGCAAATTATGTGATTGACAAGGAGTTAATATCTAAAACATATAGACAGCTACAAAGAACAAATGCTGGAAAGGCTGTGGAGAAAAAGGAATACTCCTAGACTGTTGGTGGGAATGTAAGTTGGTGCAACCACTATGGAAAACAGAATGGAGGTTCCTCAAAACACTAAAAGCAGAGTTGCCATATGATTCAGCAATCCCACTCTTGGGCAAAACTATAATTCAAAACATAGGTGCAGCTCTTTGTTCATAGCAGCACTATTCACAATAGCTAAGACATGGAAGCAACCTAAATGTGCAACAGATGAATGGATAAAGAAGATGTATTAATACATATACAATGGAATACTATGCAGCCATAAAAAGAATGAAATAATGCTGTTTGCAGCAACATGCATAGACTTAGAGATTATCCTACTAATTGAAATAAGTCACAGAAAGGGAAGTACTATATGATATCACTTGTGCAGAATCTAAAATATGACCCAAAGGAAACTATCTACAAAACAGGACAGATTTATAGACATAGAGAACAGACTTGTGGTTGCCAAGGGAATGAGGGGTGGGGAAGAAATGGGTTGGGAGTTGGGGTTAGCATATGCAAACTACTATGTATAGAATGGATAAACAATAAGGGCTTACTGTATAGCACAGGGAACTATATTCAATATTTTGTGATTTATATATATATGTAAACTGAATCACTTTGTTGTACAGCAGAAATTAACACAACATTATAAATCAACTGTACTTCAAGAAAAAATATTTGGAAAAAATACAGATAACTCATACAACTCAATATCAAAAAACCAAACAACCCAATCAAAAATATGAGCAGAAGACCTGAACAGGCATTTTTCTAAAGAAAACATACAGATGGCTAACAGGCACATGAAAAGATGCTCAACAATGCTAATTGTTAGAGAAATGCAAATCAAAACAACAATCAGATATCATTTTATACCTGTCAGAATTTCTGTCATTATAAAGTCTACAGTTAAAAATGTTGGTATGGATGTAGAGAAAAAGGGCACCCTGGTACATTGTTGGTGGGAATGTAAATTGGTACCACCACCATGGAAAACGATTTCGAGGTTTCTCAAAAAACTGAAAATAGAAGTACCACTGGATCCAGCAATTACACTCCTCAGTATATATCTGGAAAAACAAAAACACTAATTCAAAAAGATTTGTGTGTCCCAAAGATCACCACAACTACCTATTTTCAAAAATACCATTGCCACAAACAGAAACTCTACCCATTAAACAATTACTCTGAAGGTCTTTTTGGATCTAGAAAGATTACTTCCAATTTGTGTCACAGAGCTGGTAACACCTGGAAACTTATGTCCTCTTAGCAGTGAAGGATCAATGGGGAAAAAACTGTCCTGGGGAGAGCAGAGCTGGAAATTACTCATATCCCTGAGAACTAGAGGAACTTGCAGGGCATGGCTCTGTGTCTGTCGATGTACAAGTGGTGTATTGAAATAGTAGAGGTTAGACTGAGTTCTCTAGGAGCAGAGCCTGAGATATGGATTCTAGCGCAAGTGATTTATTAAGGCAGTACACTGGAAAATTCATCAAGGACTGAGGGGAGCAGGATAGTGCAGGAGGAGAAGACAAAGAGATAGCTTCAGAATCTACTTAGCTTGGTTTCACAGGGAGAATACCTCAAGAAGAGCACCAGATGGTTTTCTTGAGGCAAGGGGTGCGGGGCTGGCCCTTTTACCTCCAGATCAGTCCAGCTGTGGCTGCGGGCCACCCAAGGGAGGGGGTGAAACCTCCTAGGCCTTCTTCAGGTGAGACAGTCCCCATTGGCCAAAGAATGTTCTCCAGAGAAGGGTGCGCTGTGAACTGTTAGGAGCCAGACTCACAGCAGCAGGAGAATGAGTTCCCTGGAAAAAGAAATATGGCTGGGAAACAAGACCATCTATTAATACCACAACTAGTTATGGTGTCACCATTCCATGTGCTACTGGAAAAGAAACTGACAGAGCAGGATCACATTCTGGAAATGAGAAAAAAAAAAAAAAAAAAGATTTAAAAGGAGGAGTTTCCAAAACTTCGCATTGGTTGATGTTATAAGAATATCTTTTCCTGGAGACTAACTAAACATTATCTTTTTCTTTTGAAGATCATGTGATAGAAAAGCTGGAGAAATGTGGTTTCTTTAATGATAATAACATCAGGAAGGACATATTTTTTATGACTGTCCATGATGCTGTCCTCCATCTCCAGAACCAGGTGAAATCTCAAGAGGTTCAAGATTCCATTTTAGAAACGGTAAACATTGAAACTTTCTACATACATAGCTTTCCTAAACTACCATGGTTTCTGTAAATGGCAGAAAATTCCACAAACCTAAATTTGAATCCCAGCCCAGTGAAGTTTTTAAGCCACCTGCTTAACTTTTCAGAGCCTCAGTTTTCTCATCAGTAAAATGGGAGTAAAACATTCCCCTTGCTGGGTAGATATGAAGACTAAATGGGACAGTTTATAGGAAAGCACCTGGTAGAAACTAGTACATTATTAATTCCACAATGTGGGGGTTTACTAATATAAGTAGGCAGTAGCTGTAATGACTTTAAAGAAAAAAGGCACCAAACCTTGGATCTTCTGTGATTTGTTTGTAAATGCAATTTAAATTCTCAGCAGTCTGTAAACTCTTATCAGTTTTCTTTTTTTTCTATTTTTTAAATTAATTAATTAATTAATTTTTATTTTGCTTTACAATACTGTATTGGTTTTGCCACACATTGACATGAATCCGCCATGGGTGTACATGAGTTCTCAGTCCTGAACCCCCCTCCCATCTCTCTCCCCATATCATCTCTCTGGGTCATCCCAGTGCACCAGCCCCAAGCATCCGTATCCTGTATTGAACCTAGACTGGCGATTTGTTTCTTACATGATAGTTTACATGTTTCAATGCCATTCTCCCAAATCATCGCACCCTCTCCCTCTCCCAAAGAGTCCAAATCAGTTTTTTTTTTCCCTTTGGCCGCACCGTGTGACTGTGAGATCTTAGTTCCCTGACCAGGGATTGAACTTGTGCCCCCTGCACTGGAAGTGTGGAGTCCTAACTACTGGACTCCCAGGAAATTTCCTACCAATATTTTAAAATAGGATTCATTAGGTCATAAATGATCTTTGAATAAAGAAAAAAAAATTGAAAGCCACAAATCATCCTAGAGTTTATTCTCCAAAAAACAAGAGAGATCCTGACTTCCCACAGGCCTCCTTATTTTATCATTTTTCCTGTAAAATACCCAGGACAGTTGAGGATTCTGATATGTGTCACTGGGCTGAGCCTAATGCTTAATACAAGAATGTCTTCTCTCATGGACCGTCTCACCATGAATTTGGGAAACTAAAACAAATGCCTATAAAAATGACAATAATAATAATTATTCTGATAACACAGTCCACTATATTTTACATTGCTTCCTTTTTATCTAAAAGTAGGATAAGTAGATTCTTAGTGTAGATTGAAAGTTACTATTTGAAGTGAAACTAATTTAGAAAACAATTAGTAAATTATTAAATTCACCTATTGTTAGTAGAAAGATTGTTCTACTTAATGCTGTTGGAGAAAATACTGCTTCTAAATATCAAGATGTGGATCTTAAAAAAAAAAAAAAAAAAGGTGCTACACTCAAGATGCTCAGCTTTGAAAACCTGTAAACATTTTTTAAAAAGTCTAAGGACTTCCCAGGTGTCTAGAGGTTGGGAATCCACCTTCTAATGCAGGGGATATGGGTTTGATCCCTGGTTGGGGAACTAAGCTCCTGCATGCCACGAGGCATCTCAGCCCTTGTGCTGCAACTAGAGAAAAGCTGTTTAGCCACAATTAAGACCCAATGTAGCCAAATAAATAAAGTAATGAAAAATTTTTTTAATATAACTGAATATTGATTTATTGTTTTCCCCATAGGTAACAATAACAGAACAGGATAGTGTAAAGAGAATTGAGTTATTTATTTGTGAGATTAAAAGAAATTAAAATGAAATGTTACTCTTATCTTGATGTACATTTAGAGTTGCTTTGGGAATATGCTGTATGGGTAAGACAAAGTCCAGATTGTTACTGGTTTCTTTTGTGTGTAGACTAAATTACACATTATGGCTAAAAAGCAGAATTTTCCTGAATAACGTACTTGGTCCATAGATGTTGGTTTCTATCTCCAATAAAATTAATTCCCATTCAATTCAACTTGAGATTGTTTATTGTCATCAGTCAGGAGCCCTTCACTTCGAGTTCCCTGAATGCTCAGTGCTTTACTAAGTGCTCTTAGCTTGGTTATTGAAAGAAAATGACCATTGGCTGCAGAATCATTTAGGCCAACTGGATGACTTGCTAAGTGTACACTTCAGAGGTTGGGGAAGAGAGTTGCGAAGGAGGTTAGACAATGAAGTATACCAGCTCACACTTGAATGTGAAAAAAATGGTGGAGGGAGAATTCTAAGTGGGAAATATGAAAGAACAAGAAAGCCGAAAAGGATTTTGAAGTATGCAGATTTTAGATGAGAGACACCAGCAAAGCTGCAAATCATTTTCAGTGAAGAACCAGGTAGGTTGATGCTATTGGACTTCTAATAAATAGTCTCTGTGTTCTCTTTGTCAAGATCGCCCTCATCCAAGACTGTAAAGATCCTCTTGAATTAATGGAAGCAGAAATGATCGAAGAAGAACTTGATGTCCAAGATGAGGTATGATCATTATTTTTGTTCAAAGAAAAGAATTTGAATTAAACAGAATAATACTTGTAGTATTAAAAATATTTGATTAAAAACTATCCAGGGAAAATAATTTTAAGAACATACCAAGAGGGTAAAATGGAAAATGAGGATTCTCTATTGAAGACATTAAGTACCAGGGGATGGGGAGGTGCCTTTTGCCGCAAAGCTACAGTGTGATCAGCAACTGGAAGCAGCCAACACATTTGTCTTGATTTTATACCTAAACTTCTGCACACTTTCTCTTTCAGAGACCTAAGGCCAGTGGGATAGGAGAAAGGTGAATGGAGGGAATTTTTAAGCAAGGAGTTTCATAAGCCTCAGAAATATTGAGTTGGCCAAAAAGTTCATTTGAGTTTGCCAGCTCTTAGGGACAAAACCAAAAGAACTTTTTGGCTAACTTAATTGTATGTGAAGAGTAGGAACCTCTTCCTCCAACTGATGATGGCTTTAGAAAGAGACAGATTCAAGTTGAAAGATGTTTCAAAATCAAGTAGCCCCACATCCTCAGCTCTGCAGACATCCTTCCTACCCTACCTCTAAGGATGTTCTCTCAGCTTTTGTGTGAATATTTCTAGACATCGGCAATTAGTAGCTTTTCAAGGGGGTTTGCTACACAGCTGGAAGTCTCCAGGTGTCAGCTGTGCTTATAAACTAGATTCACCCTTTCTCTAAGAATCATCCAGTGGACTGAGAGCATTCTGGTTGCCTTCTCTGAACAGTCCTTAAATATTTGAGAGCAGCTTTCATGTTTATAACAGACTCTACCCTGAGTGAGACTCCTTCTGTTCTCTTTACTGTTCCTCACAGATAAGAAATTTGTTAGTTCTTCCCTGAACAAGAAGAGGATACAAAATCCCAGACAGGGTCAACTATGATGTCCCTTGGTCTCATCAAGATATTTATATTACTGTGACTTAAGAATGGGTTTATTTTCATAACAGCTACATCAAATTTTTTGCTTCTGTTGAGCAGGGATCCACTAAAGACTTGAGCATTTTCACATGAACCGTGGTCTAGGTGGGTGCCCCATTTAGTTATAGAATTGGTTTTGACCTTAATGCAGAACTACGTATTTTCTGCTAGATTACAGGCAGAGAAGATTTTTAGGGAAGAAATCACTAAGTAGAGTGAAAATCAGGGGTTTGCATTTTAGCCCATCAGCTTAATGAGCCCAGGAATGTCATTATGAAGCTGGAACTCCTTCCAGCTTACTAGTTTATGATTAAGGCTACAGGGACAAGTTAGTTGAATGAAAACTCATATATCACAATTGGAACATAAGAAGTCGCCACACTATCGAAGTATTTTTGATGCTACATAAAAGCATCATTCAGGTAGGGCCCCTGTAGATAAGGAAACTGTAAAGCAGAGTGGTTTTAAGGGGCTGAACTTGAGACCAACAGACTTGAGTGCTGGCCCTGATTCTGCAACTTACCATCTGAGTAGCCTGGGACAATTTACTTATCCTGACCTCATTTTAGTTTCTTCATGTAAAATAGTAATCATACGTTACAGAGTTGTGACCATTAATGGGTACATGTAAAGGAATAAAACAGTCTTGTACATAGTAAGTGCTCAAGAAATAGTAATGATTGCTTTTAAACTACATCCAATTAGCATATGATGAGGTACAAAATTAAGTTTTTACCCTACTTTCATTGTGGTGCTATATGCCTAAGTAAATATAAGCAAACAACACTACAAAGACATATTTACGTAGACTTAAGGAGAATTCTGTTGCATCAACACTGTTTCCCCCTTGCTTCCACAGGCTATTCGAAGACTTGCTTCCTGAAATTGAGCTCAGGAGGTCACTCTAAGCAAAGACTGACTGCGTGGCAGAATTTCCCTACCATGTAATTCTATGCAAATATTTTCTGCATTGACTATTTCCTTTGAACTTGAAACACTCACTCTTTTTCCAACAGACTTTTAAACATCTTTTTTTTTAAACCCCTTAACCACTGAAAGAAGCACAAAGATTGTTTCTAGGCTTATTTATGAGTATTTTATTTCTAAAATGTGCAACATGATCAAGAAGGTCTAGCGGTTTGCAGGATCTGAGGGAACCATACTGCTGCTCCTACAACAGATTTGCTAGGAGTGTTCATGTGGGTACATGTGTACTTCTGTGCAGCTGGGGTAAGGGTCACCCAACAGTCTCTGTGGGCTGCTGAGTCAGGAACGATTATCCTGTAAATCTATTTCTGATTGACTTGATACCTATGAGCTGCTCTGATCACAGTATAAGGTCACAGTGAGTAAAGGCTGAAATAGAATTATTAGTGTACTTATCAGTAAAGGTCTTTAGAAATCCCTTTTGGTAAATGCATCCAAAAAGTTTTAAAAATACAAATTTGGTTAATGAAGTATTACTATATGTGACCAGATATGTAACTAGAATAAAGGAAATGTTCACTTAAAAGCTATAGAAGTGACTCAGAGAAGTGAAGTGATAAGATTATTGTGGTTTATTGATATCATTTTTTGATATAATAAGCAAAGCTCACAAATAAGATCCAGTAAAAATCTATGACACACTATCTTTAGTTGAAAAATGCAGTTTTAATTTACCTTATTTTATAGAAATGAGCATTGTGTAGAGTATATTTAAGTATGGTCTATTTAAAATCTAACAGAAAAATTGTGTTATTTTGAACAAAAATCAGTTTTAATATGCTTATAAGACCATGGTGACTAAAACAAGTTTATATTTTTTGTTAAAATGTTAGCAAGTATGTGAAGTGATCTTTAATTGAATTCTAAACACCTTTCAAAAAAATCTAAAAAGTGAACTGCTTATGTGTATATATATATATGAGGACAAAGCATTCTAAATGAGCTCAGTATCAAAGGAAAAAGGTTGGTTTGGAATATACACATTGAAAATATATGTTTTTAAAAATCCATATGTTAAGCCAAAAAATATTTTTTACTTAACCTTTCCTGAGGGCCAACAATTTTCTAGGCATTGTGTATAATATGTCAGCTTTGGTCCTGTGGACTAGTTGCATGTATTTTACACTGGACTGAATGAAGCTGTACTTCATTTCTAGAGAAAAATACTCAGGTTTTCAATCGAGATAATGTCTTAACTTGACTGAGAATGGTATTGTACCTCTGGCACAGATGTGAGGAGTTTCTAAAGGCATTTGGCTATCCAAAGGCAGAATATCTTACCTCTGGTTTTCTTCTTAAATATAATCAGAAACAAGGTCTCTATCTACTTCTGAAGAAAGTCATTAGTGATCAGATCAAATTGACTAAAAAGCATCCTTCTCTTCCTTCTACCCCCACATACATGTTAGAATTTCAGTGAGTTATAGTGACCTGTGATGTTATAATAGTCTTTGATGCTCATGAGTTATATTGTCTTTAATTGATAGGGAACAGATTTCTCACCTAGTTGGGTACAACATAACTAGGAATGTAATGTTATTTCATTACAATTTACAGTAATACTTTTCTATAATGGCAACAAGTTCTAACTCTAAAGACTGAATATAATAGTCTTGCAGAAAATGGATGAATACCTCTGTTCAATAGAGGAAATATGCACTGCTCTCTCTTTTTTTTTTTTAAGTCAAAGGAAATACCAAAGTTATATCTTAAAGGCTAGAGTTTTGTAAGATCTTGGGTCCATTTGTGGCTATATAAGACCACAGTCTATTTGACTTGTTTCCCAAGCATACTCTAGTAATTTTGTCTCTTTATGCATCTTGTGAATAGTAAACGTAATTTTAATTCTATATTTTCAGTAGAAATTTTACTTGAAATTAAAGCTCTTGCTATGTTTTTAACCTATAGGATAAGATTCTACTATTGTATATGAATTTCAACAAGTGAAAAAGTCAAATCATGTACATACGGAAATATTTGCACATATTTTTTATGAAAAATAATGTTACCTTTTAAACTACTCTGATGTGTCCCTTCTGAATGAAACTATTGAATATAATAAAAATGCTAAATTTTAAGTGTGCCAGGACTTTTTTTTTAGTTGGGATATAGTTGACTTACAATATTATATTAGTTTCAGGTATATCATATACTGGTTCAAAATTTTTATAGAATATACTCCATTTAAAGTTATTATAAAATATTGGCTATATTTCCTGTGCTGTGCAATATACTCTTGCAGCTTATATATTTTATACATAGTAGTTTTTACCTCAGAAGTCCCCACCGCTATTTTGCCTACCTTTCTACTCTCCCCACTGGTAACCCCTAATTTTTTGTCTTTATCTGTGAGTCTGCTTCATTTCATTATATTCATTTGTTTGCTTTATTTTTTAGATTCCACATATAAGTGATAACATGCAGTTTTTGTCTTTGTCTTTGACTTTATTTCACTAAGCACATTACCTAACAGGTCTATCCATGTTGCTCCAGTGGCATGTGGCATTTTTTCATTCTTTTTTTACAGCTGAGTGATATATATATATATATATAGAGAGAGAGAGAGAGTAATATTCCATGATATATATAGTAATATTCTGTGAGAGAGAGAGATATCCATTGTGTGTGTGTGTGTGTGTGTGTGTGTATATATATATAAAATGGAATACTCATATATATATATATGTATCATGTCTCATATATATATATATATCATGTCTTCTTGATCTATTCTTGGACACTTGGGTTGCTTCTACATGTTCAGTTCAGTTCAGTTCAGTTCAGTCGCTCAGTCATGTCTGACTCTTTGCAACCCTATGAATCGCAGCACGCCAGGCCTCCCTGTCCATCACCATCTCCTGGAGTTCACTCAGACTCGCGTCCATCGAGTCAGTGATGCCATCCAGCCATCTCATCCTCTGTCGTCCCCTTCTCCTCCTGCCCCCAATCCCTCACAGCATCAGAGTCTTCTCCAATGGTTATTACAAATAATGCTCCTGTGAACACTGAGGTGCATGTTCTTTTCGAATTAGTATTTTCATTTTCTTCAGATAAATACCCAGCAGTGGAATTTCTGGGTCATATAGTAGTTCTAATTTTAATTTTTGGAGGAGCCTCCATAATGCTTTCTACAGTGGCTGCACTTATCTACACTCCCACCAGCAGTGTCAAAATGTTCTCTTTTTTCCACATCCTCACCAACATTTGTTATTTGTGGTCTTTTTCATGACAGTCATTCTGACAAGTATGAGGTGCTATCTCGCTGTAGTTTTGGTTTGCGTTTCTCTGATGATTAACGATGCTGAGCATCTTTCCACATGCCTATTGATCATCTGTATGTTTTCGTTAGACAAAATGTCTATTTGGGTCTTCTACACATTTTTAAAAAAATATTTACAGTTTAGGTCCCAGTTTCTTTCCTTTTCTCTCTTTCTTCCTTCCTTCCCTCCTTTATTTTTGGCTGCAATGGATCTTATTGCTGTACATGGGCTTTCTCTAGTTGCGGTGAGTGGGGCTACTCTTCAGCTGTGATGCACAGACTTCTCACTGTGGTGACTTCTCTTGTTGCAGAGCCAGGCTCTAAGGCATGTGGGCTTCAGTAATTGTGATGCGTGGGCTCAGTAGCTGTGGCCCATGGGCTTAGTTGCCCTACAGCATGTGGGATCTTCGTGGACCAGGGATCAAACCCATGTCCCCTGTAACTGCAGACAGATTCATAACCTCTGGACCACCAGAGAAGCCCTTCTGCCCATTTTTTTTATTGGGTTGTTTTTTTGATATTGAGTTGTATGAACTGTTTATATATTTTTAATAATAACTCCAGTGGATCATATAATTTGCAAGTATATTTTGTCACTGGTTTCTTGTGCTATGCAGTGGTTCAGTATTCTTATCAGTCATCATTTTGATGTATTCTTCATAGCTCTACTTCCATTTGTTTTGAGTGTAATTTCTTTTTGTAAAAGACTTATTGATGCAATAAATAATGTCACATAAATATCTCAGTTCAATCTTATAATTCGTACCCAGATATTTCCAGCTTGTTCTGTGCAATGATTTTCATTATTTTAAGCAAACTTTTCCTTCTGGTACGAATACACATCAAAATGACGCAAAGCCTAGTGTACTACATGAATTTTCACAAAATAAGCACCCCAGTGCAGCCAGCACCAGATCAAGGAGCAGGACATAGCCAGCTCCCCAGATGCCCTCTCATGCTTTCTCCCAGTAATTGCCTCAATGGATGATTACTGTCCTGACTTCTAACACTTGTTCTTTGAATTTCATATAAATGGAATCAAAATGGAAAGATTTCTATCAAAATCATGAGATTGTTTCCCTTTCTCTTTTGTGTCTGTCTCCTTGCATTCAGTATTACAAATATAAGATTCATCCATGTTATTGTTATAACAATCTTCATTAATTCTCATTGTTAAACAGTATTGTTTTTTCTGGGATTCCCTGGTGGCTCAGACAGTAAAGAATCTGCCAGCAATGCAAAGGACCTGGGTTCGATTCCTGGGTTGGGGAAGATCCCCTGGAGAAGGGCATGGCAACCCTCTCCAGCATTCTTGCCTGGAGAGTCCCCGTGGATAGAGGAGCCTGGCGGGCTACAGTCCATGGGGTCGCAAAGAGCTGGATATGACTGAGAGATTAAGCACAGTACAGCACATTCCACTGTATAAATTTACCACCACTTATTTATCTGTTCTACTGTTTATGAATAGTTGGGTGGTTTCCAGTTTTTAGCTTTCATGAATAGTGCTGCTGAGGACATTGTTAAATTTTTTTGGTAAACATATGCAGACTCTTCTATGAAGTATATACTTAGGAGCAGAGTTGCTGTGTCATATGGTTATGTTCAGGGCTTCCCTGGTGGCTCAGTGATAAAGAACCTGCCTTCTGGAGCAGGAGATGTGGGTTCGATCCCTGGGTTGAGAACATCTCCTAGAGAAAGAAAGGGCAACCCACTCCAATGTTCTTGCCTGGGAAACCCCAGGGACAGAGGAGCCAGAAGGGCTGCAGTCCATGGGGTTGCAGAAGAGTTGGGCACGACTCAGTGCCTAAACTACAACAACAATACGTATGTTCTACTTCAGTAGACACTGCAATAGGTAGCTACGGCAGACTATTTTCCAAAGAGATTGCATCGACTCACACTTTCATCATATATGAGAGTTTCAGTTGCTACATGTTTTTGACTACACTTGGTTTGTGTGTCTTTTTCATCTGAGCTATGCTTGTGGCTGTGTATTAGGATCACACTGTGTTTTTAATTTGCATTTGTCTGATGACTAAAGAAATTGAAAACCTCAGATGTTTATCATTTAATACTCGAGGGAGTCATTGACCTAACTCATTTGTGTATTTTTCTTTTTGGACTAATTGCCTTTTCTTTTTTTCTTTTCTTCTTCTTCTTCTTTTTTTTTTTGGCTACACTACATGGCACTTGGGATCTTGGTTCCCCAACTAGGGATCAACTTGTATCCCCTGCATTGAAAGCAAAGAGTCTTAACCACTGAACCAGCAGGGAAGTCCTGGGCTTTCTGGCCTGTTCCTGTGGTCTACACAACTCACCTGCCTGTCTGCCTGCTCTCCCTACAGGTCTTCAGAAAAGCAGCTGGGGATTCTCTAGTATTCTCACAGAGCTCCAAGAAGCTGAAGACCTATCTAGACTTTATACTAATTTTAAATCTGCTAAGGTACCCCACTTCATCTCTTTCTTCAGGAACATCTTTAGGCCTAGACACAGAGGAAATATTTTTGCACAAGATCCAACCCACTTCACTGTTTTAGACCAAGTACTCCAGTATTCTGAATCCCTCCCCATTACGTTTAAAAACAAAACAAAACAAAACAAAACAGACCCTTTTATTTTGAAATGATTATAGATTTGCAGGAATTTGCAAAGACATGTACAGCGATGTTCCCTTGCACCCTTCACCCAGCCTCTCCCAAAGTTAACATCTTGCACAATTACAGTACAATACAGAACCCAGGAAACTGACATTGGTACAAACCATAGAGCTTATCACATGTCACTGGGTATGTGTGTATAGCTCTATGCAATTTTACCCCAAGTATAACTTCATGTGGGGCTTCCCACGTGCTGCTAGTGGTAGAGAATCTGTCAATGCAGGACCTGCAGGAGATGTGGGTTCGGTCCCTATGTCGGGAAGATCCTCTGGAGGAGGGTATGGCAACCCAGTCTGGTACACTTGCCTGGAGAATCTCATGGACAGAGGAGCCTCATGGGCTAGTCCGTGAGGTTGCAAAGTGGGACATGCCTGAAGTGACTGAGCACGCATGCACACACATAGCTCCACGTACACACCATTGCAATCAAGATGCAGAGCTGTATCATGAACACACAATTCCTTCTGAAGGGCCTTGAAAAAAAGTACAGATGTATGTCTCCACATCCCACCACTCCAGACTGAACAAGGACATCTGAGTTGGAGGAGCACCTCTGATAATACACTTCCTGTGGCCAGGATACACTGACCATCAAATATTCCACTTTAGAATGTGCTTGAAGTTTTCTCCATTTTTACTCATGACCATCCCAGCATGGAAGAGCTCTGGGCCATACAGGAGGAGCATGTGAAAATCACCCTTTGGATGTAAAAGAAGGATACAAATCCTTGACCAACCAGTACTACAGGTTGGCAGAGACTCTTCAGCATGGAGAACAGGTATGGTTCTTGTCCTAGTCAGTTCAGGCTACTATAACAAATTACCATAGATGGAGTGGCTTAAACAACAAATGTTTATTTCTGTTTCTCACAGTTCTGGAAGCTAGAAGTCTGAGATCTTGTGCCAGCATGGCCAGAGACTGCCCTCTTCCTGGTTTATAGAGGACACTTGGGTGTTGTCTTCTTGCTGTATCCTCACATAGCTAGCTCCCTACTTGGAAGACACTAATTCCATCATGAGGGTCCCACTCTTCTGACCTAACTACCCCCCAAGGGTCCCACCTCCAAATACCATCACTCTGGGGCTACAGTTTCAACATCGGAATTTGGGAGAGGGACACATTCAGTTTATTGTAGCTCTCTTCAAGAGACCTGTGAACTCGGTGGCATTGCTACACACCTGAGGATGGGTCCTGATCTCTGTGTGTTGATCAGAGTAGTCAGCCCAGCCCCTTCCAGGTGAATTCACTTCTGAGCTCAACAATTCATGGTGAGTATAGCACTTCAGGATCCTTTAACCCACTCTCCCAAGCTTACACCATATACAAAAGGAGGCCTGGGCATCCTTTGATTCCCTGGCACAGAAGTATTCAGGTGAATAGGAGCAGTCTGGACCAGTAGGACAATTGGTGTGCCCATGTCCTTTCTCCAGTAAGCTCCCAGTTAAGTGGGTAAAGGAAGGAAGTGGTGAGAAATAAGGCTGAGAGGTGGACTGGGGCCAGATTACGAGTGACCTCATATGCCACATTAAGAAGCTTGGATTTTATCTATCCTCACTCTGGTAAGAGATAAAAGCAAAATGGCTGGGTTACATTACCTAGCTAATCCAATCAGCTGACCTGGATACCTAGAAATAAATTCAGAGGTGAAATTAAAGTAGAGATGAATGAAGCTCTTGTTGTTGGTTTCCAAGTACAGAGTAACAGATGGAGGATTAAGCTTAGGGATTTTTAAAGACAATTTCAGAAGTCTATCATCTACAATGATATGAGGCATTACTTTTATGATTAGGAAGGTATGTGCTATATTAAAACATTTAATGCAGAAGTAGATACTGATTTGAGATTGAGGAGTCAATGTTTCTTCATAAACAGGTTGCTGTTTCTATGCAGGAGTCTGTGTCTTTTCTGGTTTTACCTGCTTTTTTTCCCTTAAAAAAAAAAAAAAAAAAATTTTGGTCCCTAAAACAAAGGAGGAAGTGATTGCTTAATATTTATGTTTAAAGCAGTTGTTAAATGTCTGTGACAAAATACAAGTGTGCAAACGAGTACTCTGTGCTAGCTGTTACCTGCTCCGGGAAGAGTGAAGGCTTCCAAGCTGTGGGGATGAAGCCTGCTTTCTTATTCCCTCACCACCTCTCCTCTACACTGAGGGGTGGCCCAACCAGAGATACAGCCAGCCACTCAGCGAGAAGACGCTCAGGAAGAAGATCTGGAGAAACAGCATGCAGGCCTGATCTGCCTGCTTAAAGAGCTGAGGCTACTTTCTTTTTAGTTTCATCTTCCTATTTTGTTCAGGGTACTAGCTTTTCCATCAGCTCCTTATTCATCAAGTGCCTTTTCTGTGACATGTACGGAACTAGAAGCTGGGTAGACATTCAGTGTGCAACAAAATCGAGCCCATCTCTATTCTCCTGGGCTAAAGTCTAATGTGGTAGATGGTCGATAAACAGGCCAAGAGCCTGGTAAATAGAGACTGACAAATTTTCTTGTGGTAGAGGCTTGAAGGCGACACACAAAGGGCCTTCTGTCATGGTGGATGACTGGCTTGGGAAGGCTGTGTGTGCTCTCCAGGGAGGAATGCTTGAGGGAGGAACTAGCAAGCACAGACCTGGGGGAAAACTGTCCATGCGGAGGGAACAGGTCAAGAAAAGCCCTGAGGCAGGATTAAGCTCAGCTGTGAAACGGTCATTTGGGACTGAAAGATCGGCAGGATGGAGGAAGGTCTAGATACTCGAGAGTTTGTAAATGGAAGGCTTTCAGCTGGGAAAGGGATGGTCAGCTTTGGTTTCAGAAGATTACTCTGGGTGAATTGTTTGTTTCCATGTGCAGAGAGTATCTCTCAAGGAATACACAGGATCTGCTCATCCTGGTTGCCTTCAGGAAGAGGGACTAGGGGTGACTGGGGGCAAGGGCAGGAGGAAGAAGCTTTGTAGACCATTTGTTCACTTCTGATTTTGAAGGTATTATATATTCTAAGACTAGACACAGGAATAGGAAGAAAGCTATTGCAGATGTCTGGGACAAAGCTGAGACAGACGTAAAAAAATCTGATCAGACTGTGGGAGTAAGGTTCAGGGAGGAATTAAGCTGATCTGTGTTTTTGGATTTAGGACTGAATGACAAAGTAGATGGTGATGATAACAAATTGGGGAGAGTTGAAGACGGACAGTTTGGGAGCACTGGCAGCTCCAGAATTTCTAGGAGAGGCTTAGGAGTGCCCAGCTAGTTGAAGTAGTGGCTAGAAGAGATTTGCCTTAAACAATGAATTTTCTTAACAATTTTTTTTAATCAGTCAGGCTATGTCATATTATACGTTCAGTTCAGTTCAGTCACTCTTTTCCAACTCTTTGCGACCCCATGAATCGCAGCACGCCAGGCCTCTCTGTCCATCACCAACTCCCAGAGTTCACTCAGACTCACGTCCATCGAGTCAGTGATGCCATCCAGCCATCTCATCCTCTGTCGTCCCTTTCTCCTCCTGCCCCCAATCCCTCCCAGCATCACAGTCTTTTCCAATGAGTCAACTCTTCGCATGAGGTGGCCAAAGTACTGGAGTTTCAGCTTTAGCATCATTCCTTCCAAAGAAATCCCAGGGTTGTCTGCTTCAGAATGGACTGGCTGGATCTCCTTGCAGTCCAAGGGACTTTCAAGAGTCTTCTCCAACACCACAGTTCAAAAGCAATACAGACAGGTACACACACATGAGAACTAAAAAAAAAAAAGCTAAACCTCAGTGACTTATATAACAAAGGTTTTTTTTTCTCTTCTTCTTTCTATTATTTTCCTTCTTGCTCAAAGTTTGCTGCATGTCCAAATGACTCTCTAGGCAATTTTCTTCCACGTGATGGCTCAGCATTCCAAGTTGCTTTAATCTTAGGTATCTTTATCTCAACAAATGATAACCTTAAAACAAAGAAGGGGGAAAAAAAAGACAGCAAGGAGAATTGAACACCTAATCTTAAATATTTTCCACCCGGAAGCAGCACATGTAATTTTCAACCACATTTCAGTTGCTAACGTTAAGAGCCGGAGCTAAGCCTACCTTCAAGGAGGTAGATAAACATAATCCTTTTATATAAATAAATATGATGTCAAGGAAAGGAAGGAGAGCCAGAAGTGCTGGTGACTCTAGTAATGCTTACTACTGTATCTTACATAAGCATAAAAACACTTCACAGATCTGTATTGAAGAATGGGGGTAGAGGTCAGAGGAGAGGTGGAACCTGGGTCCTCAATGAGCACCAACGACCCTCTGCAGTGTGCTGTGTTTCGTGTATGGAGAATAATCCCACCCACTCAAGAATCCCAATGTATTCTGCATAAAGATACCTCTATCCAAGTGGAAATGTCAAATAAACAGCAAAATCAGGTCAGAGGACAGGTCTGGGTTGGAGCTATAATTTGAGAGATTAAAATATATCTACCTGCAGTTGGATATAAGAAGTCCATGAGAGTGGTGTAGGCATGAGAGTGTCTACATAAGGAAGATTTACAGAGGATGACTGGGAGACAGTCATGAATAGAATCCTGCTGACAGTGAAAATTAAAGGTGGGTCTGGAAAAGAGACTAAAAGCTTTAAAAAGTATGCACATTTCTGCTCTTATCAATGCAAATGCTTCACTTTCATGATTGAGCCCCATCCCTTCTGTACCTTGATTCCTCTGTTTACTGAATCGATTTTGTTAGCTCTTAAACATGCTTCAGTGAGATGTCCCCTCTGATAAAACAAGGCCTCCTTTCTAGCCACTGTCATCACAAACCTCTAGGCAAATGGCTCTCCTTTCACTCTCCCAACATTCCAAGTTCTGTGGTGCCTTTGCACTTACTGTTCTCTCAGCCTGGAGGCTTCCTCCCAGGGTGTTCTAAAGATTAACTCTTTTGCAACTTTTATGTTTCAGCTTAAATGGCATCTTCTCAAAGAGGCCTTACTTACAAAGGTCCATACTATGTAAAGCAGCTCTCCCTGAGCCATAGGTGCTTGTCTTAGTCTGTTTGGGCTGCTGTCACAAAAATGCCAAAAACTCAGCAACTTGTAAACACCACACATTCATTTCTCACAGTTCTGGAGACCAGGGAGTCAAAGATCATGGCTCTGGCAGAGTCAGTGTCTGGTGAGGGCTCACTTCCCAGCTCACAGAAGGTGCCTTTTCACTGTGTCATTACATGCGGGAAGGGGCAAAGGGATCTCTTTAAGGCGTGATTGTTTCCTCCTAAAATATATTTTCAGAAATTTTAAGATGCTATGTTGATAGGAGAGTTGTTAAGAATATGATGAGGGACTTCTCTGGTAGTTCAGTGGCTTAAGACTCCATGGTCCCGATGCAGGAGTGGGAGGAAAGGAGGCTTCAGTTCCTGGTCAGGAAACTAGATTCTGCAATTAAGAGCTGACAGGCTGCAACGAACATCCTGTGTGCCACAACTAATCCCAGACACAGCCAAATAAATAAATAAATAAATAAAAGGAATATTAAAAATGATATGATGAAAATAATATTTGAGCAAGTGGTCTGAAAGGCAGATTGCAATGCAAAGCAGAGGAGTCAAAGTGGGCACATTTGTCCTATTCATCCAAATAGTGGGGCTCACCTGCCCAAGCCCAGGGCCTGATATCTCTGAATGTTCTAACCTGGCTGCACCCTCAGACAGAGCCTTATCTAGCTATACATCATAGTGCTTAGAACAGTGTCATGCATAGCAGGTGCTAGGTAATTATTGTATAAATGCTAACAGCTGCAATCAAATATTGCAGCTGGCTTTCTTAGATCAGCGCCAAAAACCACCCAAGGATCTTGACATGAGGAATTTCACTGGTAACCTGCATGGGAGTATTTGCAACTGGGTGTTGGCAAAATGGTCTAATTGCAGGGAGGGCATAGAAAGAGAGGAGACGAAGGGGAGCCAGGGAGACTGCTCTTTCTAGAACTGTGGCTGCAAAGGGAAGAAAGGAGAAGATAGCAATTACAAGATGCTAAATGGAGAGAGAATTATCTTTCAAATGGTCGAGATTTGATACACTTCATCAGAATCTCCTGGAGTCTGGGAATCAAAAACCAGAACACATTTTGACCTTAACTATTTTGGACAACTGCTTTAATAATTATTATGGATCAAATGCTTGGTTTTGGGGCCACAATATATGCACATTGCCTTATTACCACACTTATTATTATTACCACACTTTTCTCTTTCCATCGGACTTCTAAACTTTTCATGGAAGGCAGACAGTATGTATGAGAGACTTTATTTACCTGTGACTAGTGCCATCTAGTGGACATCATCTCTGAAACAGCTTTGAGTTCAAGATTTTTATGTACCTGGCAAAGGTGGTGATGAAGATCTGGATAACATTCACTACATGCTTATTATTTATTAGTTGGAAACAGCCAACACCATTTTGCAGACTATGGAGACTGAGGCTGCTCAGGAAATAAATTTCAGGGTCCATGTGCTAACACATTGGGAGGTGAGTGGACGGTGGTGGTGGATTTAGCACCTGGGAGATGACTGATAGGTTCCAAGAAAGCAGCTCAGCTATCCCCTGGGGCAATACAAAGAGACTAAAGATATGTCCTGCACTGGACACTGGGCAGATAGGATTCATTCTGAATTCCTCTGGTGCTCTAAGCAGGAATACAGGTAGGCCAGGCCATCACTTTTATTGTCTTCATTGCAAGAGATAAACAAACACAATAAATGGGATAGCTGAAGTAGGGCGAAGACTGGCACTTTCCCTCCCTCCATATCCAATTAGAAAGCTCAGATTCCACCCTGACCATCTGGACTCTTTTTCCTGATGAAGGAAGAGTATATATCTCTCTAGCCTCTTAGTGAGAAGTTCAGTACACTTCCCAGTTCTGAAGTCTAAAGTCCAGAGTCTCACCTAAATATCATCTAAATACAAGTGAAAATGTAGATAGGATTCATCCTGAGGCAGAATTCCTCTCCAGCAGTAAAACCAAACAAGTGCTCCCAAAATATAGTTGTGGGACAGGCATAGGAGAGACATTTCCATTTCAAGAGGGAGAAATAGTTAAGAAGGAAGGATCAGTTCAGTTCAGTCGCTCAGTTGTGTCCAACACTTTGTGACCCCATGAACCACAGTACACCAAGCCTCCCTGTCCATCACCGACTCCTGGAGTCCACCCAAACCCATGTCCATTGTGTCGGTGATGCAATCCAACCATCTCATCCTCTGTCGTCCCCTTCTCCTCCTGCCCTCAATCTTTCCCAGCATCAGGGTCTTTTCAAATGAGTCAGCTCTCCGCATCAGGTGGCCAAAGTATTGGAGTTTCAGCTTCAACATCAGTCCCTCCAATGAACACCCAGGACTGACCTCCTTTAGGATGGACTGGTTGGATCTCCTTGTAGGCCAAGGGATTCTCAAGAGTCTTCTCCAACACCACAGTTCAAAAGCATCAATTCTTCTGCGCTCAGTTTTCTTTATAGTCGAATTCTCACATCCATACATGACTTCTGGAAAAACCATAGCCTTGACTAGACGGACCTTTGTTGGCAAAGTAATATCTCTGCTTTTTAATATGCTGTCTAGGTTGGTCATAACTTTCCTTCCAAGGAGCAAGCGTCTTTTAATTTCATGGCTGCAATCACCATCTGCAGTGATTTTGGAACCCAGAAAAATAAAGTCAGCCACTGTTTCCCCATCTATTTCCCATGAAGTGATGGGACAGATGCCATGATCTTCGTTTTCTGAATGTTGAGCTTTAAGCCAACTTTTTCACTCTCCACTTTCACTTTCATCAAGAGGCTTTTTAGTTCTTCACTTTCTGCCATAAGGGTGGTGTCATCTGCATATCTGAGGTTCTTGATATTTCTCCTGGCAATCTTGATTCCAGCTTGTGCTTCCTCCAGCCCAGCATTTCTCCAGGAAGGATCAAGCAGGTCCAAAACTCCACAAGGCAAATTCCATTTGTCCCGGGTCTTCGTTGTGACATGCAGGATTATTACTTGCAGCGTGTGGGATCTAGTTCCCCCACCAGGTTCCATCCCTGGTTTGAGAGCACAGAGTCTTAGCTACTGCGAACCTGGGCCCCTGCATTGACAGCCCCTAGTCTTAGCCATTGCACCACCAGCAAATTCCCTCCATTAGATCTTATGGATGTTGGGTTTGATGCTCTTGCTCTCCAGCCCCACAGCTCAGTGGGACAGCCCTGCCCTCATGGCTCTCTGGGAGGGACCTGTCTATGCAGCTCTGCTGAACAGCAGTCCTGCCCTTTGAAACAAGATGGAGGCAGCCTTGCTGCCTTGTTCAGCCTTGCCTTGGGTGCACTGGACCTGTGATGGGCATGGCCGCACTGAGAATCTGTGTAGTCACCTAAGGGGTCCTTCTTGCTTCTTGAAGGATAGTTTCATGGTCCCACCCTCTGAAATCCAAGTCGAACAACCTTCCTTCATTCCATCCCATCTTGTCTATTAGTTTTACTTCAAACTGGCAGTCTCTGTTGTAGAATCCCATCTTTCTGCCTGGTTTCTGTTGAGATGGCCACTGAGTCCATGACTCTACCAGATGGTTGTTCAGCCATAGCCTAGTGTTCTCTTCAGAACGAGCTTTTTCATTTTTTTTGTAATATGAATAGGCTGAAGATTTTCCAAATCTTCAAGTTCTAGCTCCTTTTTTTGCTTAACAATTCCTTCTTCAATTCTTTCCTTTTGCATTTTACTATATGCAGTCAGGAAGAACCAAGCTGCTCTTCAACAGTTTGCTTAGAAATCTCCTTAGCTAAATGTCAGTTCTACCTTCCACGAAGCACTACAGTGCAGCCAGGTTTTTTACCATTTGATAATGAGGACTGCCTTTTCCTGTAAGCATGTTTCTGCAATAACATTCCACATTTCTTCTTCATGTCTGTACGCCTAGTACACATCTCAAAACTCTGCCAGCCTCTTCCAATCACCCACTTTAGGTATTTGTGGCAGTGGCACCCCACTCACTGGTACCAAACTCAATCTTAGTCAGCTTGGGCCACTATAGCAGGGTATCATAGATGGAGTGGCTTAAACAATAGAAAGTTCTTTCTTCACAGTTCTGGAGCCTGGACCTCTGAGGTCTCTGAGGGTGCCAGCATGGTTGGAATCTGCTGAGAGATCTCGAGCTCACTGTCTTCTTGCAGTCTGCTGACATGGCCTTCCTTGGGGTGTGCGCGTGAATAGAGAGGACAAATTCTCAGCTGTCTCTTTGCTCAGTCGCTCAGTCATGTCTGACTCTTTGTGGCCCCATGGACTGTAGCCCGCTAGGTTCCTCTTCCCATGGAATTTTCCAGGCAAGAATACTGGAGTGAAGTGCCATCTCCTGTTCCAGAGCATCTTCCCAACCTAGGGACTGACATCTCTTACATTGGCAAGTGGATTCTTCCTGACAAGGGCACTAATCCCATTATCAGGGTCCCAACCTTATGACCTCATCTAATCCTAATTACTCTCCAAAGGCCCCATCACACTGGGGTTTAGGGCTTCAGTATAAGAATTTTGAGAAGATGCAAACACATTCAATCCATAGTACCAGATATTTAATTTCTTTCGTGTACATTTATTTTTATTGCAAATGAGTCTTTCCAGAGCATTTATCCAACTTTTTATTATGTTTTTTACACCAGAAAAACTGACAGTAGTACACCATATCTAGATTCATTAATTGCCTCATCTGCCTTATCTACATGACTTTATGCCTATTAGCTATATATTCTTATCTACATGACTTTATGCCTATTAGCTTATATTTTTATCTACATGACTTTATGCCTATTAGCTATATATTTTGTTTAAAGTATCTTGCTGACATGATATTCAACCTCCAACTATGACAGCATGCATCTCCTAGTCAGAATATCATTATTACTCTGAAGAAATAACTCCCTTATGTCATCTTCCAGCTGATCCATATTAAAACTTCCCTAATATCTTTTATAGCTGTTTTCCAGAGTTTGGATCCAATGAAGCTGCAAGAATTACATTTAGTTATTACAGTTCCTTAGTTTTATTAATCTAGAAAAGCCCTATCCCTTTTTTCCCCATGACACTGACTTTCTCAAGAGACTGAGGTGTGATAATGGCCCTGTGACTTATATTATCTCTTAGAGATTTGTACAGAAATATTCACCAATAGGGGAAACACTATTACAAAAATACAGTGCATAATTAATAGACCTCAGATTTAAACTTCTTACCTGAGTGGAATCAGAAGGTTTATCAACTGCAATAGTTAACATACTGTGAGATGGTGATAATACTAAAGAACACTGTATGTTCATAAATCTAGAACTCTGCCTAAATTTACCATAATTTTCAACTTATGTTCATTAATGATTCAGCTCACCAAACTATATGGATGACAAGTTTTTAAAATTCCAACTAAAACTTTTCCAATAATACAAAAAAAAATACAAGGACAAAATTTTGGGAATCACTAAATATCAGTCTGAGCTTCCCTGGTGGCTCAGATGGCAAAGCATCTGCCTGCAATATAGGAGACCCGGGTTCGATCCCTGGGTGGGGAAGATCTCCTGGAGAAGGAAATGGCAACCCACTCCCGTATTCCTGCCTGGAGAATCCCAGGGACGGAGAAGCCTGGTAGGCTACAGTCCACAGGGTCGCAAAGAGTCGGACATGACTGAGCGACTTCGTGATCTCGTGTGAAACATCAGTCTATACAGAAATAATTATTAACACAGCTGAACAGCTTGCTCAGCTCTCTCTCTCTACACCTAGTATATCAGTAGCAATACTTTCATAAAGACATACAGTAGCCTATATTCAATGCAAGGCCTGTGTGTCCATTTCTTATCCTGTCTTTTCTCCATCAGTATTGCATTTCTCCTGGCTCCTGTGCCAACTGACATACAGCTAGGACCAATTAATGGTGAAAAAGCTGACTTAAAAATCAACATTCAAAAAACTAAGAACATGGCAACCATTCCCATTCAGTTCAGTTGCTCAGTTGTGTCAGACTCTTTGCGACCCCATGAATTGCAGCACGCCAGGCCTCCCTGTCCATCACCAACTCCCAGAGTTCACTCAGACTCACGTCCATCCAGTCAGTGATGCCATCCAACCATCTCATCCTGTCGTCCCCTTCTCCTCCTGCCCCCAATCCCTCCCAGCATCAGGGTCTTTTCCAATGAGTCAACTCTTTGCATGAGGTGGCCAAAGTACTGCAGCTTCAGCTTTAGCATCATTCCTTCCAAAGAAATCCCAGGGCTGATTTCCTTGCAGTCCAAGGGACTCTCAAGAGTCTTCTCCAACACCACAGTTCAAAAGCATCAATTCTTTGGCGCTCAGCCTTCTTCACAGTCCAACTCTCACATCCATACATGACCACAGGAAAAACCATAGCCTTAACTAGACGGACCTTAGTCAGCAAAGTAATGTCTCTGCTTTTGAAAATACTATCTAGGTTGGTCATAACTTTTCTTCCAAGGAGTAAGTGTCTTTTAATTTCATGGCTGTAGTCACCATCTGCAGTGATTTGGGAGCCCAGAAAAATAAAGTCTGACACTGTTTCCACTGTTTCCCCATCTATTTCCCATGAAGTGATGGGACCAGATGCCATGATCTTTGTTTTCTCAATGTTGAGCTTTAAGCCAACTTTTTCACTCTCCTCTTTCACTTTCATCAAGAGGCGTTTTAGTTCCTCTTTGCTTTCTGCCATAAGAGTGGTGTCATCTGCATATCTGAGGTGATTGATATTTCTCCTGGAAATCTTGATTCTAGCTTGTGCTTTTTCCAGCCCAGCGTTTCTCATGACGTTCTCTGCATATACTTAAATAAGCAGGGTGACAATATACAGCCTTGATGTACTCCTTTTCCTATTCGGAACCAGTCTGTTGTTCCATGTCCAGTTCTAACTGTTGCTTCCTGACCTGCATACAGGTTTCTCAAGAGGCAGGTCAGGTGGTCTGGTATTCCTATCTCTTTCAGAATTTTCCACAGTTTATTGTGATCCACACAGTCAGAGGCTTTGGCATAGTCAATAAAGCAGAAATGGCAAATAGATGGGGAAAAATGGAAACAGTGACAGATTTTATTTTCTTGGGCTCCAAAATCACTGCAGATGGTGACTGCAGCCATGAAATTAAGACACTTGCTCCCTGGAAGAAACTATGACAAACACAGACAAGCATATTACAAAGCAGAGACATCACTGTGCTGACAAAGATCTGTATAGTCAAAGCTATGGTTTTTCCAGTAGTCATGTACAGATGTGAGAGCTGGACCATAAACAAGGCAGAGTGCCAAAGAATCGATGCTTTTGAAGTGTAGTGCTGGAGAGGACTCTTTAGAGTCCCTTGAACAGCAAGGAAATCAAACCAGTCGATCCTAAAGGAAACTAACCCTGAATATTCATTGGAAGAACTGATACTGAAGCTGAAGCTCCAATACTTTGGCCACTTGATGTGAAGAGCTGACTCATTGGAAAAAGACCCCGATACTGGGAAAGATTGAGGGCAGAAGGGGATGACAGAGGATGAGATGGCTGGATGGCATCACTGACTCAATGGATATGAGTTTGAGCAAAGTCTGGGAGATAGTGGACAGGGAAGGTTGGCGTGCTGCAGTCCACAGGGTTGCAAAGAGTTAGATATGACTTAGCAACTGAAAAACAAAATGTGTGTACATTTAAACAAGCACACACCTACACAGTTTTGAATTTTTATTGGAATATAGTTGCTTTACAATGTTGCATTAGTTTCTGCTGTATAGCAAAGTGAATCAGCTATATGAATACATATATCCCCTCTTTCTTGGATTTCCTTCTCATTCAGGTCACCACAGAGCATAGAGAGAGTTCCCTGTGCCATACAGTGGTTTCTCATGAGTTATCTATTTTATACATAGAATCAATAGTATAGATATGTCAATCCCAATCTCCCAGTTCATTCCTCCTCCCTCAACCCCGGTGTTTATATGTTTGTACTTTTCATCTACATCTCTAGTTTTGCTTTGCAAATAGGTTTAACTGTACCACTTTTCTAGACTCCACATATATGCATTACTATTTAATATATTTTTTTCTCACTCAAGAAAAACCTCAGGCTCACTGTACTGCTTGAGTTTCTTCATGTTGGCAGATATGGGTTGTTGTCTTCTGGAATTAAATGTTCTTTGCTCATTTTATTGAATGAACTGTGAAAACTGGTATAATAAGTCACTAATTCTTTACAATTCTAGTGGTCATTGCCATTCTATTGCAGTTATTTTTTTATTGCAAGGTTTTATCCAGTTGTTTGCCATATCCATTTGTGGTCAGAAGTTTAAAATTTTTTTGACAGGGTCATATTATGTTTGATGGCATTCTTCAGTAAGTCAACAAATATTTTTGTGAGTGCCTTCTGCTAAATACTGTATATTATACAAATATGAACTACTAATGGATGCTATCCTCTAGGGGCATACTTGGATAGAATGTTTCTAAAGTATGAATTAAGACAGTGATGTCTTAAACATAGATCTGAAAGAGCAGTAATTACCAAGAGGAATGAAGGAAATGAACATTTATTGAGGGCCTGTTATTTAGCAAGCAATAAGAAGCCGTCACAGATGGATCTCCTATGATCTTCAGATCAATTCTGCAAGGAATGTTATTGTCACCATTTTACTGACATAGAAACTGAGCTTGAGTAATCTGGCAATATCACACAGCAAGAGTTGAGATTTGAACTCCATTTTGCCTCATCCCAAAGCTCATGTTCTTTCTCTACTACATATATTACCTATTGGAAGCATGAGTCAGAGAAGCCTTGAAGGGGAAAACGGCACATGAACAGAAGCCTTGATGGGTAGCTAGGTTTTAAGGTGGGAGTAAGACTGCAAATTCAGGCCTAGTATTTTTCTCAACTGAGGGACAGGTGGGTGTTAAATCTACTGTCAAAAAACTGTTTTCATGTGTTAGTATGACACAGTGTTTGCTCAGAGTAGTGTAAAACCGTTAAACATTCTTTTAGGTGTAAGCTGAACAGAGACGTGGAGAGAAAAAAACAAGAATCTTTTAGTAGAGGAGCGGTTGGGAGGAGCAGGCCTATAAGCTGAAAGGATATCCATTGCAAAACTGTCCTCAGAAGAGAAGGAAGGCTGCAGACGTTCTCTAGAACAAATGTTCCTATCCAAATGGGTAAATACATCGCCAGGCTTCAAAGGAGAGAGTGGGGAAGTGCCTTCAATCAGTAATGTTCAGTCCTTGTAGTCTTGCTTCCTTCTTATTCTCCAAATCTGTCTCTTGCCCAGTTTTTGATAGTTTTTGGAAAGCTGGGGGCCATACTTAATAAGGCTCAGCTGTGGTAACATGTTTGGGCCATTTTAGCAGCTGGTAGGGAGAGGAGAAAGCTGGGACCGGGAGAGGCTGAAGTTAGTTAAGTCTGCTAATGACGCTTGAAGGCCGATCACTCAATTTACACCAATAAACAAAAGTCAAAGAGCCTTGACTAAACATCAGGCTTGCTTGGTGTATGCATCAGTATGCTAGGAGGTCTAAAACTGCCCTACTGACCTTATCGTCAAAACCTATCTCCAATCCATATTTATAGGCAATAATGAAATTGCAGCTAACATTTAACACTCATTTAATAATGGGCCAGATGCTATATTGTTATCTCACTTAATCACCTCATGAAGCGATGAATATAGTAACTACTCTGGTAATAAAAACTATCATTTTATGAGGGCTTACTGGGTGCCAGTAGGTACTAACTGCTTTAGATAGGAAATAATATTTAATTCTCAAAATAGCCCTACAGGTAGGTACTATTATCATTCCCCTTTATACATGAAGTCAGCCAGCCAGGAGATTAGGTAATCTGTCTAAAGTCTTACAGCTGTGTTGGGCTTAGAACCAGTTTTTAACATCCAAGTCCATATATCTATCACTATCACTACCTCTCCTATTCATATCTACTTATCAAACTTGTTCACGTTTAGTGGACACTGTCCTGATCGGTTCTCTTATTAACAGATCACTCACCCTTGCTGGCATTTTGGCCATCACAGGGAGTCTCAGGCTTCCTGGTCAATTGTTCTTACAGGTTAATAGTACTGACTTCCTCCTACCCACACTTAAGATCTGCTCATTGTTTCTGAATCTACCTTGCTGAATTGTGTTGTTTTTATAAACATAACATGCTAGGTTTTGTCTATATGCTCTTTCTGAACTATTACTCTGAAATCTTCTTTTCAAGTTTCTCTATAATCAAACATTATTTTTCAGTATTCCCAAACATAGACCAAAGTGAAGCTGATCACTGTTCTCTACAGAAGTTATGACATCTGTGACCTTGCTCTTTCTGGTTTGATGTGCCTCTTTCATTTCTCTCCTCACCTTCAAATGCTATCCTGTTCATCAAGATAAAGTCAGTCTACCTAACTGCCCTCAGCTCATAATTTTCTCTGAATGTAGGTAGCACTGCATTCTCCTGAAAGACACAGAATGTAATTCCATGTTTTAAATTATTTCTATAAATGCTAGGCTATATGGTTCTGCATATAGGAACCATTATTTATGTTTTTTTCCTTCTGTGGTCTTAGGCACTACAGTGTTACAATTAAAAGCATTAACGAGGGCCCTCACTGGTGGTCCAGTGGTTAAGACTTGCCACTGCAGGGGGCAGGATTTGATATGTGGTTCCATAAGACGTGCAGTGAGGGGAAAAAAAAAAGCATTAAAGAAATGAAAGCTATTGCCCTTGATCTGGCATTGAGGAGTCTCAAGCTCTCTGACACACATCCTATTTTTTTGTAAGTAAATAGTGCTATGTATTTAAATGCAAGGTCATCAAAACACCTTGAAGAGCACTATCAGATGTTTGTCAATAAGATGAAAATATGATATACACCTTAGTGCCTCTGATTGTCCATTATATGATGTTTCATTTTTATAAACCTTAGGACAGTACCAAGCTATAAATTAACTATAAATGTTGACTTTCAGTAAAATTGTGACTGCTTACAGCACAAAGGTTAGCAACAATGGATACCAGAGGGAGTAATAAAATGTTATATACAGTTTCTCTTATCATTTTAGAGGAAGAAATTAATTTGTCATATTGCCACTGTACTAGTAAAGTGAGGTTATAGTTAAGGGGAAAGTGAATATAGAGCACAGATGCTATAGAAATGCATAAAAGCATGAGGTCAAATCAAATAATTTAAATGTTTACCTAACATTTTAGCAATAAGAAATCTAAACATGTAAGTTTCCTTTTATTAAATTTTCATAACTTGATGGACCATAAAATGCTGACATAACTTCTGACTTACATATTACAGAAAACATAGTTTGAAGACTTTTTTAAAAATTCTAATTCTTTAAATAGCATCAGCGGACACTAATATTATTATTCTGAACCTGGATCTGCATCAATCTGAAGTATGGCTGAGTCTACGGCCATATCACCCTGAATGCAACTGACCTTGTCTGAAGGATGGTTGATAGGCTACATATGAGGACAGAAAAAATTAAAAAAACAAAACACTTTTCTAGGTGACAACTACTTTCTTTTATACACAAAACTGGTGGAAAATGCTTGATTTTCATATCAGTATTGTATTTAGAGAAACAGGGAGGTATGGAAGAAAGGTTGTTTTCCCCAACTTGCAAAACACAAAAAATGCCCAGCAATTGAAAGCATCTTGAAAACCACTTAGGGATACAGAAACTTATATTTTAACAAAAGCAGGAGTAACTCTGAATCACAATTGTCTTTAGTTGTGAATGCACCTAAAAACTTGTTTATAAAGCTGCACAAACGGTAAGTCTTTGAAAAGATCCCACCAAAACATTCACCAAATAACACAGAACACTTACAGTATTACTCATCATATTATTCCAAGCTCTCACTGGTTAACTATACAGATAGAGCACATCGCTACACATACTTGCCCCGAATTCAGCACCATGAAACCGCTTTTCTAAGAGGTCGACACAATAATCTTTAATTGATCTAGGAACTCTGGCACTGAAAGCGTGCATAACACAAGGTAATGATGTCGTCACCGAGGGACGACAAGAATAGAACCCAAATCCCTTGACTCCCCAGCTTGTGTTTTCCACTAATTGTGCTCCTTTCTACTCATTCGAGAGCATCAAGTGTGAAGGGCTGGAGAAGGGAGTGGACACATGCGCCAGGGTTGCGAGGTGGAGACGGCCCAGAAGGTCCTCAGGAATCACTCTTTGGCACTTGCCTTTTGTTTCGGCTGAGGACGATGAAAGCTGCAGCAACCACCAACCCTTGGGACCAAGAACTGGAACTAGGTACTGCCCGTGGCGGTAACTTGTCTCTTCATTTTAGGCCTTTCCCCTTTTCCACGGCTCCCTCGCGGCCAGCCCTAACCGTCTCTCCCCATCCTCAGCTCTACTCCGCACAGGAGTCCCCGCTGACCTTTATAAGAGGCGGCTGCGCTGCATCCGTCCTCCACCTGGCCCCGCGTACAGTCCTCAGGAAAGGTGTTCTAGGGGGAGGGGGAGGTTTCCCTAGAAAATGAATGCTAATCAAGCGTTAGAAATGGGTTTCAACTGTTAGCAACTTGAGAGATGGGAACCGGGGTAGATCCTCAAGTCAGCTCTGCGTGGGTCTGTGCAGCTCATCACGACAAAGCAAAATGTAGATATATATGCACAGAGCTTTTCTCTCTAGCTGGGCGCCTTACACAGCTCAACCGTCCCCTAGGCAACCTCCCGCTGGAGGACGCTTTCCGGAGCGCGCGTGTTTACACTCTTCCTGGACCGGGGATGCCGGAGAATGTCGCTCGCGGACTCTGGGGGATTCCAAACCGTTACTCCGCCCGCCGGGGTGGGAACAGCCCAACGGCTGAGCCTGCGCAGTTGGGCTAGGTCGGCACCAGGGTCCCGGCGCACTACAAGTCCCAGAAGGCAAAGCTCCGCGCGGGGTTGGGCGTGCGGGGCGCGGGGCGCGGCGGCCGCCTCACCTGCCGCGATCTTAGTCCTCCGGCTACTACCGGCTCTCCCCCTCCCCCGTTCCCGTCAGTCTCCGCTCCACATTAAAAGGCTACTTCCTCTGGAATCACAGGAGAGGAACCCTCAGCAGCCTCTACACTGACGCTCCCTGCGTACTCGCTTTTCCTCTCTCTGCCCGAACTGAGCCTGACTCCCTCACCGGAGTCGGCTAGCGGACACAAGAGAAGGGAACTTTCGGAGGGAACCAACCTGGTTCCACCTGATCACACTTCCGCCTCCCGGGCTCCGGAAGGTACCGCGCACGCGCTCCCTGCGACTCCGGCGCGGTTGACTTCCGCTCCCACTGTGCCCTGCGAGTCGAATCATGGATCACACTGGTAAGGAGGCGGAGGCAGTGGGGGTCCAGGTTCCATGCCCCCTTGGCCGGCCTGGGACTGGTCGCGCAGCGAACATAGAAGGGTTACATTCGCCTTACAGCACTGGGGTGTGGCAGCGAGGAAGGAACCTCACAGACCCCTTCCCGTCTCCGGCCAGGGCCTGCTACTTCCTGGCCTACCCTCCGATGTGGTACCTACAGCCTCGGTGCCGGCAACGGCAGCTCCTTCTGAGCCCGGAGCCGGCACCGCGGGGGGCGCGGGCTTCGCAGAGAGGAGAGAGCGCCGGCACTTTCCCCCCTCGTTTTGGGTGCTCTGCTCTACGTTATGGGGACTGGCGGGTAGAGAGTCTGGGAAGTCTCATTACGCTGCGAGTTGATGTGCTAGAGTGGGTTAGAGACTTCCTGCTGTTTCAGTCAGCTTTGGGCGGGTGCTGCGGTGGTCACTGCCTGTCGTTCTCTCTCCGGTGTTTCTTGGACTAGAGGTGGGAGAAGGGAGTCGGATATGGTTTTTGGAATGATACCGGGAGCAGCTTCTCTGCTTAAGCCTATAGCATGCCGCGCGCTTCATCTGTGGTCCTTAACCACCAGTCTTGAGCTTAAAATCAAGATATTCTCATTACTTTCTCCAAGTAAGATGGCTCCATTCTTTCTTAAGTGTTTTTTGTCTTTTGCTTCCTTGCAGTTTTTGGGTGTTGAATGAGTGCATTTGGAGTTAGATACTAATCCTTTCAGTTGTATCAGCTGTATTACTAGTAGGGTGATAAAAGGCTTTTTTCCAGTATCAAGTATTAGTTAGGATTCCTCAGTCATCAACTGTCTACTTAATTTCATATATATATATATACACACACACACACGTTATGTGTGTATGTATACACACACACATACACGTATGTATATACACATATTCTTCTAGGCTTGGGGGTGGAATGATAAATAAGGTGAACTGAGTCCCTGTCTTCATGGAAGTTACGTTCTGTTGGGAAAACCACAATGAGCAAGTGTTTAGAAATGCAGATTATTATGAGGGCTTTGAAGAAGACATGGGGCTGTAGAAGGTGGAAGCTTCAGATACGGTGGTCAGGAAGAGTCTTCTGTAAGCTGTGATCTGATGGATGAGAGGAATCCAGCTTGGCATAAATCGCGTTGAAAGCATTTATAACACGTACTAAGACTCTGAGGGAGGAAAATGTAGAGAAAACCAACCAGCTGCACTTACGTAGAGGGAAAGAGCCCTAAGATAAGATTGGTAAGGAAGGCAGGAGTCGGGTGGTGCAAGACTTTTGAAGTCCATGGTAAATATTTGAGTGTTATTTCCAGTGCAATATGAAGCCATTGAACAGAAGTAGAGGAGGAACATAATCTCTTTTTAAAGTATAGTAGGTTGTTGTGTGAAGAATGGTGTAAGAGAAGGAGGCAAGATACATAGAAAATTTAGGAAGTGATTGCAATAGACCAGAAGGGAAGCTTAGTTTAGTGACGGTAGCTTGGTTTAGTAAAACAAGATTGGGCAGATTCAGTAAATATTTTGGTGGTAGAATTCAGGTCCTGGTGGATTAGTTTGGAGGCTTGTGAGAGAAAGGAAAGGTGCTTAGGGTTCTGGTATTTGAGTGGTGTCCTTTATTGGAAGACTTGGGAGAAAAATACCTTTTTTTTTTTTTTTAATGGAGTAGAGGTGACAAATGGGAATTTGGCAACAAGACTTTGAACTGCTAAGTATGAGGTGTTTGTTGGGACATAGAAGGGGAGATGTCAAGTGGAAATCATAGGGTGGTTTGTTTGGAATGATTTTAAGGGATGAGGATGGATGAGATCACTTAAGGAAAGGGAAAACAGTAGAGAAGAGGACCTAGCAGCAGGCTCTAGGGAGCTCTAGTGTTTGGAGCTTTTATAGAATTGAAACCGTGAAATCTTGGTGTTAGAGAAGCAAACTGAACTGACCACTACTGAACTGACCACTTGAAAAAATAGTTCCTGCTCAGATATCCCTGCTGCTTAACATGAACCTCTTTTTTTTTTTTTTAGTTAATTTCCTTATAAGGCAGTGTCCTTACCAGTTTCATGTTAGAAAATGGTATTAAATGTTGTACACTGATTGTGATTACAAACCTTACAAAATATTCAAGTTTTAACTGAACTGATATTCATAAATGTGAATTTGGTAATTGAATCACAAATAAAATCATTGGGAAATGAGGACGTGCCAGATAGCCAGTAAATTGAACACATTATGTCAGGATAAGCATCTCAAGAGGAAAATTCGAATATCAAAGGATTAAAAGAGGCCCCTGGGGAGATTGATGGAACTCTTGAATGTTATGCAGAAATGACTGGTTTTGTGAATGTGCTGAAATTGTCAGTCATAAAATGAAGGCTATCCTGTAGTATTGTAATAGAAAATTACTTCAGGAAACTCCTAATTAACACTTGATTGAGTGGCCATTCTAAAAATTAGCACTTAGTTGTAACTGTAACCTAAATTTTGTAGAAATATTTCTTGATTCCTTTAACTCAAGATAAAATTCTGCACAAATCTTTTAAAAACCTATATAATACAGTATTCTGTATTAGGCCTTTTACAGTTTATTTCACTTCATATGAGTGGTTACATCCTTAATTCTCACTTTCTATAATATCCAAGGACTTTTCGTTGTTAGGGTTTTAGAGTTTTTAGTTGTATGTTCAACTAAATATATTGTTGAATATATTGCATGTATGCTGTATATTTTGACTCATAATAAACCCCCCCAAGATAAACCGAGAGTGATGTCACTATTAACAGCTTGAACTTGGAGTCTGAGGCAGGCTGCAAGATGTTAGAGGGCAGCAGGCTCTTGAAAGTCATAATTATGACCTCGGATGTCTAGGGTAGTGTGAAAAGGATTTGTATTAATGAAGTGTTGTTCACCAAGGAAAAACCGTTCAATGTCCTTTTACTGTAGGAAAGATGATATTGAACTGTTTCTGATAACTTACTATTTTTTTAATTCATTGAAAAATCAAGAATACTTTCTAAGCAAAAAAAAAATTACTTCTGCCATACCTTTTTGCTATTACATTGTTTGCAGGTACTTTAAACAGCTAGAGTCAAAGCAGGTGAAATGCATTATTTTTTTGCTACTTCATTGCTTGTAGATATTTAGCAACTAAATGCAACTAGAGTGAAAGCAGGTGAAAGCATTATCTGATTGTTGATACATTTGTGAAGTATTGAGAGTTAAATCAAGATGGATTTATCCTAGTTTAAGACTTCTAACTGTCCATGTATTCCCATTCCCATGATTTTTCTTTTTTTTGCAGATTGGCTGTTATGAAAATAATGATAGAAAGCAAACTGAAAGATATTTAAATTAATAATTAAGGACCGATTTTGAATTATGTTCTGTGTATTATTGAGAAAGAGTGCAAATCTATGTGTAATTCTAGTATCCTTGGAGATCATTACTGCTGGGTAGGATACTACTTCCAAATTTGGCTTTAGTGAATTTAATGTGGATGGTTCGGTTGTGTCTCTGTGCTGTCTGCTGCAGTGGCAGTTACATAGCGTTGCTCACTAATTATCATGTTTAAAATGTTACTATTTTAAATATTTTGCATTTCCTACTTTAGGACATTTGCTTTTCTGTTTTTAGCAGATAAAGGTAAATATTTTCTGGATTGTAGTATGTCATGGACTGGAAAAAAAGGTGGCTTTTAATCTAAAATAGAGTCAGTTCTATGAAATAATGCTCATATTACTCATAGGATATGAGTACATTTTATTTCATAAGCTAATAACAGAGACATAGAAAGTGTCAGTTGTTTAGGCCTAGTTGAAGTACAGAAATCTTGCATCCTCCTCACCTATAGTTTGCCATCACAGTGCTAAGAATAACGCAGTCACCTGTACATCTAGAAATGTTATAGTACGTTAGTGTGTGTGCTTACTACTAAATTGTGTGGTAATTTTTACTATATTCCTGAATGCTTTTTAGAAAAACTATTTTACACCGAAGAGGATAATCACATCCCTAAAACTAACTTCATTTTCAGAGTATTATTCATTTAACTCTACCACTGTCAGTGTTAGTTTTGTGTTTCCAGTATTATTGATTGCCCTGATGTAGATGCAGATTATTAAATTCATTGAGTGCCTACTTTGCATGCTTGATGGAAATGATGATTTTCTTTCTTTTTGCTGTTTTTTCTTTACCTTTTATTCCTTCTTTAAAAAAAGAATCTTACAGTTGCTAGACAGAGTTTCTTACCTTAGGCTCATGAAGGATTTTATGTTTCTATAAACCCCTCTGGAATTACATGGAAAATTTTATTGTCCATCCTCTAGGGAGAGGTTCTATAACGTTTGTCAACTTTTTAAAGAGCTCCATGTCTTAAAAAACATTGCTTTAAGAGTTTATCCAAAATAGAGAAAATTAGTACTTGAACTTAACATAGCATAGTATTTAAAATCAGATACTCAGCCCTTCATGATGTTGGGTATATTGCTTTAATACCTGTGGCAGAATAACCTTCAAAAAGAAAACCTAAAAGAAATTACAACTTTTTTTCCTAACATAGACAATGAGTTACAAGGCACTAATAGTTCTGGATCATTGGGTGGTCTTGATGTTCGAAGACGAATTCCTATAAAGCTCATCTCCAAACAAGGGAACAAAGCCAAAGCTTCACCTCGAACTCCAAGGACTATCAACAGGATGCCTGCAAAGGCTCCAGCTGGTGATGAGGTAATGTGTTTAACAGGTCCAAAAGTCTTTCTTTTATATCTGATTCCACCAAATAAGCCATGTGATTTTATTTACTTTTAGCCACCTCTTTTTTTATCTTAAATATTCTCTTCTTCAGACTTTTGACTTTTTGACATTTTGGCATATTTTACTTTCTATCCCTTTATAAGTATTTTTTATTTATTTTCTTTTGTTGTAGAAAGTAACACTATTGTTTAGAAAAATCTAAACAGTATCGCAGAAAACATGATACTAAAGTAAAATTGTCCTCCCATTTTTATTCTCCCCTCAAATAATCTGTGGTATGACATTTTCATAGTTGCTTTATAACTGACCCCCCCTGCCGCTCCCGCTGCCTTTTTTGGTAAGATACATGTGAGATTCCACTTTCTCAGTAGATTCAGATGTATCTTATTTAAGAAAATGGGTTTAGGTATTTCACTTACGGATATACCATAATTTAACAATTTTTAAAAACATTTTGCTGTTAAAGACAATTTTGCAGTTAGTGTCCTTATTTATTTAGTATGTATATTTTGTAGAATACACACCTTAGTATGTATATTTTGAAATTTAAATTTTGCATGAATTTGGGCATTTTAGAACTTGGTGGATTTAGAATGTATGCATTTTAGAATTTAATAGATGTTGTCAAATGGTTCTTAAAAAATAGTACATCACTTTATACTCTCACACCAATATTGGTACTATTATCCTTTACAGATTTTTGTACTGATAGGCATTTCTTTAATTTATGAGTGGTACTGTATGTTTTCATAGTATTGGTCATTTCTTTTTTCTAGGCTCTATCTGTTCATATCCTTTTCCCATTTTTTCCTGTTTGATTGTCTTTCTCTTGATTTTTATGAGTTCTTTGTAGATTAACAAAATTGGCTTTTTGTTGTATGTTGTGTATATTCCCTATTTGTCTTTTGAATTTTATGTATAAAATTTTTATTGTACAGAAGCTTGACAGTTCTTTGTAGTCAGACATTCAGTCTTTTCTACTGAACTCCTAGGTTTATGTCACCCTTAGAAAGGCCTTTCATCATTTCTTGAGTATAAAATGGTTTTCATGGCCTATGGGCCAAATCCAGTGCTGTTTTTATCAATAAAGTTGTCTTGGAGCACATGCATGCCCGTTCTTTCACGTATTGCCTGGCTGTTTTCGGGCCTCCCAGGTGGTCAGTGGTAAAGAATCCACCTGCCAATGCAGGAGTCTCCGGTTCGATCCCTAGGTTGGTTGGGAAGATGCCCTGGAGTAGGATATGGCAACCTGTTCCAGTGTGCTTGCTTGGGAAATCCCGTGGACAGAGGAGCCTGGTGGGCTGTACATAGTCCCTGGGGTCACAAGGAGTTGGACATGACTGAGCTTAGGGCACACCACAGATGGCTGCTTTCACACTATATTGGTGTAGTTGAGTAATTGCAGGTATGGCAGTATTTACTTAATTGGTCTTTAGGCAGATTGCTCATCATGGCTTTGGAACTTTTATGGATGTATATTTGGTTGTTAAAACAAAAATGGGGTGTGACTTGAAGTAAGAGGGGATGAAGAGATATCTGAGAGGAAAGGGCTAGAAAGGGGATTTTAGCTTTTTTGCATTGTTTTACTGTTACACAATAATTTATTTATACTTTACTGTATAGTTTTAAAAAATTATTTTAAAACTAGAAAGGCCAAAGACAGAGTACCCTAGGTTATGGATGGAGCAGCAGCTGCTGCTACTTTGTTATCTATACAGATACATGTATAGTTTAATGATGGGAGTATAGGTTGCACCACTCTGGATAATGATAATGTGCTCATGATTTTCTTAGCTCTTGTTCTGCTCAATAATTTTCTGAGTTTTAGATAAGTAGAAAAATTAACTTTCCTTATTTTGAGTTTTCAATGACAGCAGCTTTTATAAGGTATAAATGGGCCATCTAAGAGCCTAGGGCCACTCAGATGTAACTTAGAAGAACTCTACATTGGTGTTGCAGATAATTAGATAGCAGTACACTGGTGTATCAGTATCAGCTTCAAGAAATTATTGCATTGTGCCTGTGTGTCTGTCTGCAGATGTTAACCAGTTCTAGGGCCAAAAGTCGTGAGAAGCCTGGCATATTGGAGAGATAGATTTGTCTTCCTAGCTTTACTTTAGGTAATTGAATTCTATCTACTTAGAATCCCTATCAGACTGTTCACTGATTTTCTTTTCTTTTGTATAAGATGAGAGGATTGCCATCAACTTTTTAATCAGGTCAGAGAAATTGAGCCTATTTGATCTTCATCTTGAAGTTTATTGATATTGATACATACAGTGTAGGGGAGGAGACTTGTAGATAGGATATAAATTTTGCTATTCGGGTGATTAACCAGGGAAAGGTTTTAATTGAAATGATGAAATATAAGTGTGTTGAGGTTTCTAAAATCAGGTTTGGTTTAAAGTTGAAGAAGAGGTTACCTACTTTTCTAAGTCATAAGAAGAAAGCCTGCAGAATTCTTTGTTAATCCTTTGGCACTAATACCAGTTACAATGTAATACCACTTTTATAGATGATCAGAATAAATGACAGTCAGTATCTTTTGTGTAATAATCACAATGATAATTATTAGTAGTTTTATGTCAGAAATAGTCTGGTGGGTTAATATGAGCTCTTGCGTGAGGGTGAAGAGATCAGAGATCCCTTCCTAGCTCCGCCTCTGTGCGTTGTTATGGTCTCCAGTACTGCAGTATTCTCAGGCATGAGAATTGGACTGCATGGGTCCCAGGATCATTTCTAGCAGCTGTTTAGTAAGACTTGATTATGCTGTTCTTAGAGGAGCTTTGAAAAGTGTTAGTGAACAGATCTGTTTTGTCCATGTACAAAATAGAAATACAGGTCTGTGTACCTGTATTTCCAAAATGAGATTTGAGATGTAAAAAGTTAATAGGTAACATTTTGTTTCCTCAGAAGGATTTAATTATAATGAAGAAGAACGGTATGACTGTAAAGGGGGTGAACTGTTTGGAAATCAACGAAGATTTCCTGGACACCTTTTTTGGGACTTTCAGGTATAAGTAAAAAAAAAAATTATAGAACAATAAAATATTTTAAATACTTTATTAGGACAATTTAGATTGCATAAAGAATAGTGTGAACTTTTATTATTATATCTTTCATTACCCATAAATCATTTGTTAATGCCCTATTTCCAAAAATAATCTGAAGTAATTTTCAGTGATGTCAAGTAAAATCAATAACACTGTCAAAGGGGGAAAAAACCCAAAACTGATGGTTGCCCAAATAATGTGGCATATGTGGGTATTACACCAAGAGATCTTCATTTCTAATTGTTTTAGTAACTTTTATACTAACCAATTCATTGTGTAATTTATAGACATAATTTTTAGAAATGCTTAAGGAAATTTTAATTATATCATTTCAACAGATAAACATCTTAGGTGAAAAGGATGATACTCCAGTTCATTTCTGTGATAAATGTGGATTACCTATTAAAATTTATGGGCGAATGGTAAGTATAACTAAGTTAAATTCTGCTTTTATAAATTTATATATTTGTGTAGAGATGAGGACTCTGAAATTTAAGTAGATAGATTTATTCTTGTTTAACAAAGTTTATAATGAATAAGTATAAAATAGGTAAGGAAAGTTTGGAGATAATATGCATTTAATAAAATTATCTTGACAGATTCTTGGATTGCTTGTAAAATGTTAATTAAGGAAACTAATTGTGAAGCTAATTTCTTTGGATGGTTTGATCCTTAAGGAAAAGAATTTTTTTTCCTTAACAGAATAAAATCCGTTATTTCTAAAGGCTAAAAATTTTAATATAAAATGAATTAAATATTATTTATGATTTCTGAGTATTGAATTCTAAGCACTTAAAATACTGTAATTTTATAGTAATTTTCGTATATAAAAAGATAGTTTTACATTTTTGTTGGAAAAAAATTGAATTTACTGTTAAATCTGTGGTGGTAGAAGCCGTGGATTCTGCACTGTTGCTTTGCTGTGTGGCATAACTAAATAACAGTAATGAATTGTGAGTTTTAAAATAGTGTAACATTATTTTACTGTGTCCTTTTGATTTATTTTAAATATTTGTAAGTTCATTAACTTAAGACTACCAGAGAAGAAGGCTGCTTATATTAAATGTAGAAGATACATGTTCTTTCACTGCCATGAAATACTTCCTGGAGATAACAGGATTAGATGAAACATTGTGCAGTATTCTTCAGGAGCTTTTAACCTATAGGGACCATGAAGGTGCATGTATATGTTTTTTTGGGGAAAGGGCCAAAGTTGTCATTGCATTCTCACAAAGAGCTTTGTGGCTGAAAAAGGTTAACTGTTGCTTTTATGTAATTAGTACTTGAATAAATGTTCATTTTAACCAACAGTTCTCAAGTACCTTCTATGTCTAGGTTACTGTGCTCACTGTTGCTTTTTATTGAAGTATTTTAATTTGCTCTAGAATATTAACTGTAACATGTCTCTGTTTGCAGATTCCATGCAAGCATGTGTTTTGCTATGACTGTGCTATTTTACATGAAAAAAAGGGAGATAAGATGTGTCCGGGGTAAGATCATCATTACATTTTTAAATAATAAGGATTGTGGTATAATGATTTATGATCTAGGTTAAAGGTGAGGATATGATATAGACCAGTGGCAAGATGTCAAGTGTGTAGACCTGGCTAATGTTTCTCTCTGAGCCTAGAGTTGACTATAACCTTCTCCTTAGGATAGGGCTAATTAGCTATTATCAGTTAATTCACATTGGCCAAAATAACAATAATAAATGCATCACAAAGTTAGCATTATAAACCAAAAATATTTTCTTATTGGGATGCTAGGGAGGTAGTATCACGTAGTGATTTAGAGCAAAGACTCTGGAATTGGAATTACTGGATTCAAATCTCTATGTTATGATTTATTAACTATGTCACATAGATGATTTCTTTATCTGTAAAATGGAGCTAATAATAGTATTTACCTCCCTGGGTTATTATTAGAAGTAAAGGAGTAGCAGATAGCAAGTACTATGTAAGTATAAATTCTTATTTATTGACTTCAAATCTGATTATGTCTTGAGTACATCTTAGAACACCTTCATATTATTCTAAGCCAGGCTCAAACAAATTAAGATCATCGGGAGGTGTTGATGGATAGTGATCTGTTTGGGAATGGTAAGGATCCAGAATCGGAGAAGGCAATGGCACCCCACTCCAGTACTCTTGCCTGGAGAATCCCATGGACAGAGGAGCCTGGTGGGCTGCAGTCCATGGGGTCGCGAAGAGTCGGATACGACTGAGCGACTTCACTTTCCCTTTTCCCTTTCATGCACTGGAGAAGGAAATGGCAGCCCACTCCAGTGTTCTTGCCTGGAGAATCCCAGGGAGGGCAGAGCCTGGTGGGCTGCCGTCTGTGGGGTCGCACAGAGTCGGTCACGACTGAAGCGACTTAGCAGCAGCAGCAGCAGCAGCAGCAAGGATCCAGAATAAACTATGAATTTTTATATCAATTCAGAACACCTGATAGAAGATTTAAGAAAAACTTTGAGAGAAACTTCTTTGGAACAACTTTAGTCTTTCTAGGTCACTTATAATCTAAGTTAGAACCTATCCCAAGGGTTGTAGTATTAGTTGATAACAAAATTGTGGGCACTTGTAAGGGATAATTTTCTTTTATGGTGTAGGAAGATTGGCATCTGTGGGAGAGAATGAATGATTCATTAACAAACCAGTAAGAACTAATTCTCTTAGCATATTTTATTAGCCCTTTAAAGTCATATATTATAAATTTTATAGTGTGAGTTTAAAGAATATTTTCTCAATAGAATTATAATTTCAAAAGAATTAGGAAATTGACAGTGCATATTCACTATTTGCCTCATTTTCTGTAGTGCCTGATTTTCCAACACAGTGTACATCCACTTAAATTCTATAGTAAATTTGATTGCCTCATTGAGATAAGGGATTTTGGATGTTGTAAAACACCATGTAGAGGACATCAGAAGGTTTTCTTTTTAATGTAAGTGTTTTGATGTTAATATTTAAAAGAGAATTTAGTTTTCAAGTTTTTTAGTGTAACTTCAGTAAGCATATCATTGGTTGGCTGTTGGGGATATTAAAACATAACTTATCTGGATTAACAGACCTGAGTCAGAAAGTGAAGAAATGGCAACCCAAATTAATGTAAATATTATATACTAATGCTTAAGCATCACCCAAAGAAATACCCCCCACCCCCCAATCCCGTTACTGTGGAGCTATTTCAGAGTTTATAGCAAATTAGAAGCAAAAAATGAGAAGTGTGCCAAATGGCCACTAAAGAGAAACCTCAAGAAGTAGTACCAGCCTACAGTGAGGAAGAAACACTAGCCACCACTCAAAATCAAGAATATGGACCCATTTGATCCAGGTCATATGACCTGACCCACATATTCAATGATGATAGCTTATACGTGTTTAGTGCTTAACTAATCATTAAGTCCTGTCATTTTCACTGTTTCAGTGATGTTTCAAATGTTCTTTTAAGTAGAGTGAAGTCTATATAAAAGCATTATGAGTTAGGTTAGATGTTATAACCCATTTTACAGATAAAGAAACAAAGTTTAAATGACTTCTCCAAGATCTCAGAGCCAATACTAGGTCCCAGTTCCAATTCTTAGCTCAGTCTTCTTTCTGTTGTTTCAAGAAGCCTTCTAAAGGCAAAAGTGGATTAAAAAACAGCAGATGAACAATAGTTACAATTTGACCCTGACTTATTAAGAAAATAATTGAGTTAAATTTAGTGTTTATAATTTAGAAAAGTAGGAGTGTGTAATACTTTGTAGTAGTAAATTTGTCTGACAATTCAGGAAGAGCCCCTGCTTGAAAGGACTCTTGGCATTCATGGTTTGAATTTAAAATATTGTTTAATAGTAAGAACCTTGATGGTTAGGGTGATCCTGTTTATTTTTGTAGTTCTTACAACACCTTTCACTTAGTATCTTCTACGTAGTATTATTTGCTCAGAAAATTGCTTACTGGTCAATAAATACTCTACAAGTTTACATTTTGTGATTCTGACAAGATCCTTTGGTTTGCCCTTCCTGGAGTTTTGAGGTTTTTTGCACACGGATTCAAAAGATAGGATTGTTTGTGAAATCAGATAAATTTAAATCTTGGTAAGAAAAGGGTTTTGCTTCAAACCTACTCTGTTTGATAAACACTTAAAAATTTTTTTTTTAAGAGTTTTGATGTTGACAGAAATGCTGATGCTTAATAGCAAACAAACCACAAAGTGGAAAAGATTAAAGATTCACTTATATTAACTATAACTTTTAATTGTGAACTTTTTGCAGTGTTTTCCAAAGTAAAATTTAAAACTAGTCATATCTTTGAAATTTAGTGCATTATTTTTGTAGTCTGTTTTTAGTAAATCAAACTTTTTTCCCCTTCTAATTTAGCTGTAGTGATCCTGTGCAGCGAATTGAGCAGTGTACACGAGGTTCTCTCTTCATGTGTAGCATTGTTCAAGGGTGCAAGAGAACATACTTGTCTCAGAGAGACTTACAGGCTCATATCAACCACCGCCATATGAGAGCTGGAAAACCTGTTACGCGGGCTTCACTTGAAAACGTTCATCCTCCTCCTATTGCCCCGCCCCCAGCTGAAATCCCCGATCGGTTTATCATGCCGCCAGACAAGCACCATATGAGCCATATTCCGCCAAAGCAGCATATCATGATGCCGCCACCGCCTTTGCAACATGTGCCCCACGAGCACTATAATCCGCCACA